>JARBWK010000008.1:64002076-64016343 GCA_030556195.1 Anolis apletophallus | reverse complement strand
GTAGTAAACAATTCTGACTATCACATCTACCTGGGCTGACATTTGGAGAGACAAATCTAGGAGCACTCTCAAGCTGCAAACACAGGATTTCAGGGAGAGTGTAACTTCATCCAGAACTGGTTGACGCACCTCCATTCCTAAGTCAAGAATCTTGATGGCAAGCACCTGTCTTGTGTGGATTCAGTTTCAATTTGTTTTTCGTCATCCAGCCCATTATCTCTTCCAATCATTAATTCAGAGGAGACACACTATCCTTAGCTCAGACTGTTTTTGAATCCATGAAGAAATATACTTGGGTGTCATCAGCATACTGATAACACCTTGCCTCATGCCTACAGATGATCTCTCACAGCAATTTTATATAAATATTTAAAAGCATTGGAGATAGAACGGCCCCTTGTAGGATGCCATATAACAGATCCTTTTTTGAGGAGTAGGTATACCTAAGCACCACCACCTGCAACCTGCCTGAGAGGTACAACTAGAACCATTACAACACCCTGCCTCTGATTCCCAGCCCCTGGAGGCATTCCAGAAGGATACCATGGTCCATAATATCGACAGCTGCTGAAAGGTCTAGAGAAGAGCCAACAGGGACACCCTCCCCGTCGGTGTTGAGATGGAGATCATCCACTTAGATGACCATAGGAGTCTCAACTCGATATCCTGCTCTGAAGTCAGTTTGAAATAGGTTAAGAAAGTGTGTGTCATCCAAAACTGCCTGGAGTTGGAGTGCAACTGCCTTCTTCATTACTTTGCCCAAAAAAGGAAGATTAGAGACTGGTCTGTAGATATTAAAGCTCAACGAGCGCCTCTGCCTCCTCCGCCATGTTCCTGGGTGCCGCGCAGGCCGGGCAGCGGCCCCGGGAGCTTCCCTCCGCCTTCGCCTCCTCGTGCCCTCCTTCCTTAACAAGGGGCGGGGGCGATGGTGAGGGGGGTGCCATTCCCTCCTCCCCCGCCCCCTCGCAGCGCTCTCCCCCCACCCTCCCCCGAGAGAGAGAGAGAGAGAGAGAGAGAGAGAGAGAGAGAGAGAGTAATCTCCATGCCGCACGTTGCGGTTTTGTTCCAACATTTTATTTTTTTGGTCCGTGTGAACTGCGTACCCCCTTGGCTTGTGCCCCTAGGCCCTGGCCTAGGGTGGCCTTATGGGTAATCCGGGCCTGCTCTAAACCGCATCTTGTCACACAAAAGTCGAGGTTTCTGCCATCTGTGTTCTAGTCGTTGTCCTTCCCGTTTCATTTCTTGGAGAATCTTTGTATACCAGGGAGCCTGATTAGTAATGGATCGGAGAGGACATTTGGAAGTGGTCATGTCAATAACCTTGGTTAGATTTTGATTCCATTTATTGAGCAAGGTTTCAACATGATCGTCCAACCATAGAACCCTAAAGGCAGGGGTGTCCAAACTTATAAAGCTGAGGGCCAATTCATGGTCCCTCAGCCTGTTTGGGGGGTGGGTGGGTAGACTATAGTTTGAGGATACCATGATGTCCCATGCTGCACTTGACAGACTGGCCTCTGATAATTATGTTGAAATCACCAAGAAGCAAAAGTCTGGGTGACTCCAACAACAGTACCAAAATCAATTCTGTGAGCTCAGCCAGGGAGTTTGTTAGGTTGCGAAGTGGACAGTAAACTAACAGAGTCCCTAGTTTGTCCCTGATTTTCAGACTCAGATACACACAATGTGTTTCAGCTTCTGGTCAGATTCAGTTGATCTTTATAGACCACAACTACCCTACCCACTTTCCCTCATCTGCTCACTGACACAGTACACAGCTGGGAAGGCCTGGCCCCAGGTTGGAGCACTATCATCTCTAGGCCAAGTTTCAGTGAAGCATGCCAAGTCAGCTTCCTCATCTTTGAGATCATATGTGTCTTATTTTTCACTGACCTGACATTACTTAAGAGCAAGGTGAGGTTTTGTGGATGGCTTGGCTCACTCTCCAAGTTCCCAGATTGGCAGGGTGACTAGAAGGTCACTTTTTGCTCCTTCCTCTAGGACAACATGACCCTGCCATCACCATATGTTGTATTGCCAGCCCGGTTTCCATTTGCATTCTATTTTTATAAAGCAAAACAAAACACACACACGCCAATGTGTTGGCTAGTCCAGCAGCCAGTAAGATGTTTTGGTGGCATTTCTGGCTGGATTATTCCCTCCTTTGCAATGGCCTCCTGAATGGCAGTTCGTCTTGGGGAGGGGCCTCCACAGCCACTGCAGGGACACGGTGTTTCTCTCTCCTTCATTGTTGGCAATTATACCAATTCAGATAATACTCTGATATTTATGGACATCTTGGCTTTTCTTCACGAACAAAGATTCAGTAAGGACTCATCCCACGCTTTCCACAAGCACGTTGATTACTAAGAAGGCCAATCTGAAATAGGCAAGTCTGGTTGCAGAAAGTCTCCTTGGGTGATGTGGTTTCCAAGTTGCGGTTCTTTCTGTGTTGTCGTTTCTCTTCGAGACCCATTCAGCGTGACTTCTCGAAAGAGGCCACAGCATTGTGGATAGTGCGTTTCCATGCCTCCCGATGTGAGGCCAGGGTGGATCATTGTTGGTGATTAATCTGGCCGAGCCTGAAATGGGCGCCTCTCTTGCGTTGACCTGTGGCGAGTTCACCATAGAGTAGTATCTTAGGGAGGCAGTGGTCCTCCATCCTAGAGATATGCCTTGCCCAGTGCAGCTGAGTTCTCAATAGCATGGCCTCAATGCTGGTGATCTTTGCTTGCTCAAGGACAGCAACATTCGTCATAGTCAGTCCAGTGAATAATTTAGGATTGTGCGAAGACAGTGCTGATGAAAGTGTTCAAGGAGTCGTAGGTGTTGGCAATAGGTGATCCATGTTTCAGACCCATAAAAGAGAACAGACAGTATGATAGCTCTGTACACACTGATTTTTGTGTGGACATAACATACTCTGATTATTCCATTCCGTTGTCTACAAAGTGCTTGGGAACTGTGGAATCAAGTTACAAAGAAACTCATGTTTTAAGTAAATTTATGACTTCGTGTTGGGCCACAGGTTGGACAAGCCTGCTGTTGCCTATGAAAGTGCTGTGAAGACAACTTGGTTAAAGATAAATGGCTATAGCAAATATGAACTAAGAGTGTGTAACATATATACAGCTCTATTTATCTAGCATCTATAAGTTTCCAAAAGCACCATCCACCTTCCTCAGCTAAGACGTATCTGGCACTATCCTAAACATCTAGAGATCCTCAAACAGATTCACAGTGTGATATTTTTAAACCAGGGAAAAGTATTTAGCAAAGCAAGAATGACTTCGAAGTCACATGTAAATGATTAGTAATTATAAGCAGTCTTCTGACATGATTTGATATGACTCAAGTAACCCAGAAATCTTACTAACAATTCTGCTCTTCAGGTAATAATTACAGCTATTAGACAGGATATGTCAGTTTAAAGAAAGAGAAGTGGGACAATTTTTAAATGGCTTGAATCAATGTCGTAATTCGGAGACTATACATGCTACGTCATCAGATGACTGCAGCAGCTAAGGATTGCTGTGCATGTCACCTGCACCACATCCTTCAGACCAGGGTTGGTAAATGTGTTTTCCTCCAGATGTTGTTGATATATAATTGCCATCAGTCACAGCCAACGTAACTAAAAATGATGGGGGTTTTAGTCCAACAATATTTGGAAGGCCATGTCTTCACCACCCCTGCTTCAAATGTCCTGCTAAGAAAACCACCTTTGCTTTTAAGTAAACATAGGAAAGTTGTGGAAGTTTTGTAGTCGAGCCCAGAAACTCCCGTCGCAAAACTAGGATCCCTCATCAGTTTCCCGCAGCAGACCGTTCCTAGAGTGAACGGTCCCAAATTCCCCCCCACACACCTGTTCCCAGACACTACACCTTCCCTTCCCTCCTAGGGCTTTAGGCGATCCTTTCCCCCGGAAAACCTCTTCTTGACACCCCTGACAATTCGTATTTTTGGATTTTATTATTAATTTTTCCCCCTCCTTTCTGGTTTGCGGGCGTCTCAAATATGTGGAGAGGAACAGCCCCCCCCCCCCCGGAGGAACCGCGGTGGCTCAACGGGCAAGGTTGAGGCCGCGGGAACCGGAGGTCGCCGGTTCAAGACCCCGCAAGGGAGGAAGGAAAGTTTCCCCTTTTCTTGCCCCGGGCTGGGAGTGCCCAGGCCTGGCGATTTGGCGGCTCTGTGCCACTCCGTTGGCACGGGGTCCCTATATTTTTCATATGTTTTTAAGGAGGACATCCAGGGCATATAGAAGCTCGGCTGAGCTATTTGAAAATAATAAAATGAATTTGGCCTAGGAGGCTGGAGGCCCCATCTGTGTTCTGAATTGACAGCTGTGAATCAAAGGCACCGGGTTCTAGGCCCGCAGCAGAGAGGGTTCATTTTTGCACATATGTTCTCCTGTTTATTACCGCCATTTCAGCTATAGGAATGTTACCCTAAAAATCGTTCCCTTGACCCGTGTAAACCTTCCCCCTCCCCTTCCACTAGAATAGTTAAAAGAGTTGCTTTTGAAATTATGTTTTACCCTGTTTGTCAAGAGGAATGTGCTGCATATGCTCTGAGTAATCTCACACCCTTTGCTTCACCATCATATCTCCTGCTTGCATGGATCAATAGCCATTTGGCCAGGCCCTTGTGATGGAGATTAGGTCCTTTCCTGTCTTCACACCTGGCTAATCCCAAGGCTGTCTGGATCTCTGAGTTTCGTCTACCTAGACCAGCCCTTGGGTATTGGACAAACAGTAAGATTGCGAAACACAACGGGCCCCTTGTTTGGCCTCGGAAACCAAACAAATCCCACCATAAGTCTTTTTTGTCATTTCAGCCATCTAAGTAAATCATCTAAATCCAGCCTTCCTTTCTTCCTTACTCAAACATGAGGAAGGGACATATGAACTTGCTAATTACATTTCCTGGTGACAAAAGCCAGAACCGGACTTTTCTGCCCCAGGCAACACTTGGGAAGGACTTCCTTTGTTTGCCCTCCATAATCCTTCCTGATGACAGCTTCGCCCAGCCCTCCTCATTCCGGAATCCCATATTTGGTGAAAGGCATCTGATTGGCCAGCTCAGGCAAATGGATGTTGATAGGCTCCCCGGAGCCGGCCTGCGTCCCGCCCATCAGCTGGTTCCAGCATTCTGACCAATCACCGACAAGCCGGCCGGGAGGGGGCGGGCGGGAAATTCAAATGTTTGACAGCTCTGTAACCTTTAAAAACCAATGTTTTGAATGTAAAAGCATGCGTACTTTGCGGAATCAGGGTATTGCGGTCGCATCCTCTCAGCTGAGCAGAATAAACAATTTCGTGGCTTCTACCTTGCATCGTGGTGAGCATAATCTGACTTCTGGGCACGGAAAGGTTGGGGGACCTGAGTTGCTCTGGGCTTGCCAGGGTGTTCACTGGCCCTCTTTGGACTGGGCTCCGCAGGCGGTTGGCGGGGTCAGTCCAAAACCGTAGTTCGACATCAGTTTAATGATTATGGCCTCTGTGCTTTTAAATATTGCTACAAGTCAATATAGGAAACATTCCTTAGTTGGAGAAGGAACCATGGAAAAAGTTTGTATATTTTATCCCATACTTTCCCAAGCAAATTTCCATTTATTTATTTATTAGATATATAAAGCATTGCGTAAATTAGTATAAAACTGATAAAAATAGAAGGAGCAGCTAAATATATTTGTCCCAAAACAGGAAACAACAACTGCATTGTCTGTAGCCTCCAACAATTCTTCCTCTGTTCAAGAGGCAGGACATTGCAAACAAGCATACAGATGTGGAGTTGTCTTTGATTAGAATGTAACGGCCTAAGAGTTTCAAGGTCTTGCTTCTTACTGCCTGGGGGAATCCCTTGTGGGATGTGATTAGCCTGCCTCAAATGGAAAAGAGTTCTTTCTCCCACCCTGGACATTCCACAGATATATAACTCCATTTTCTTAGTTTCCAACAGACCTCACAACCCCTGAGGATGCCTTCCACAGAAGCAGGTGAAACATCAGGAGATAATGCTTCTAGAATCTAGATCATGGCCATACAGCCCGAAAAACCTACAACAACCCATGCTGCAAAAAGTTTACCATATTACCCGGGACTATGATTATACAAAAACTGTCCAGAAAACTGCATCTTCTATATGGCGTTTCAAGGTAGGAGAAGTAGATGGAGGAGGCAAAATAATGGTTTACCCAAGGCAGTATTCTTGCACCAACCTTGCTATCAGCCTCCTCCTGTAATCAAACCTGGAAATTCCCATCGCAAAACTAGATCAGTTTCCCGCAGCAGACCGTTCCTAGAGTGAACAGTCCCAGACTTCCCCCACACACGCCTGTTTCCGGACACAGCACGTTCACTCGAGGCCCAGGACCCCAGCGACCTCATCCCCTCCCCCCAGAAAGACCCCTTCAGTACTTTTGTGAAACTTTTTTTTAAAAATTCTTTTTCTTTCCGACTTGCGGGCGTCTCAAATACGCCGGGAGAACACCCCCCCCCCCCTCGGAGGGAACCGCGGTGGCTCAGCAAGCAAGGCTGAGGCCGCAGGGACCGGAGGGC
Organism: Anolis apletophallus; assembly: GCA_030556195.1. Lineage (NCBI taxonomy): Eukaryota > Metazoa > Chordata > Lepidosauria > Squamata > Anolidae > Anolis > Anolis apletophallus. The sequence continues at coordinate 64,009,783 of JARBWK010000008.1, read as the reverse complement.
CCCCGGTTCGAGGCCCATAAGGGAAGGAGGGAAGTTTCCCCTTTTTTGCCCACCAGGCTGGAGGGTGCCCAGGCCTGGCATCTCGACAGCCCTGGGCCACCCTGTTGGCATGGGACCCCCACATTTTCCGTATTTTCAGAAGGGCAGTCGGGGCGCATTAAAAAGCCCGGCTGAACTATAAGGAAGCAAGTAAAGTGAATTTGGCCTAGGAAGCTGGAGGTCCCGTTTACGTTTTGAGATGACAGCTGTAAACCTGAGGCACCGGGTTCCAGACCCGCACCGATAGTTCATTTTTGTGCACATGTATCCCTGTTCTTTTCTGCCATTGCTAGCTACAGGAATGTAACCCTACAAGTCTCTCCTTTGACCCTGTGTAAACCTTCCCCACCCCATTCACTAGAATAGCCAGAAAAGTTGCCTTTGAAATTATGAAGGCAAGATGGCGGCGTCGAGCAGGCGCGAGAACGCCGAGCTCCGCCAAGCCTCTAGCAATTTTTCCTACACGGCACCCCCGCTGCTGAGGAGGAGTGCCCCACACGGGAGGAATGACTGCTTAGGCATTCGGGATGTAAAGGGGGACCTTCGGCCCCTGCTGGAGGCCCCGAAGCGCTCCCTCCCCCTCTTCGAAGCCTTGCAAGCCGACGCCGAACTTGCTCTAGGGGCTGCCCGGGCGCCGGCCTCGGTTCTGCGGGCCCTTGCAGGCCTGAAGGTTTGACAGTTCTGTAACCTTTAAAAACCAATGTTCGGAATGTAAATGCATGCATACTTTGCGGAATCAGGGAATTGCGGTCGCATCCTCTCAGCTGAGCAGAATAAATTTCGTGGCTTCTACCTTGCATCGTGGTGAGCATAATCTGACCTCCGGGGACGGAAAGGTTTGGGAGACCTAGGTCGCTCCGGGCTTGCCAGGGTATTCACGAACTCTCTGGACTGGGCTCCGCAGGCGGTTGGCGGGGCCAGCCCATAGTTGTTGTTCGACAACACTCCCAGTAGACTCAAATCAAGGGAAAGCTTCATGAGAGCCACCACTCCTCTTAATGTTCCCCTGCAACAGCAGTCCTATCCCTCTGAGCAGCTAATCAAGGAAATCCCAATTGGAGGGCTCCTTCTATTTTTATCAGTGTTATACTAATTTATCCTCTCCATTGGCGCCCCCTTGTCGTGGGGGAGAGGCTTGCATACCCTAATGAAGTTGTGAGCTTTGCTGGCAGTGGCATAATAGTCACCGGTAGGGCCTCCCATGCCAGACAGGTCACAACCGAAAGGTCTGACAAAGAGCGCCAACGGGCAGGATGGGCTCTCTAGCCTTTTGGCGACCACCTAAGAGAAGGGAAACTCTGTCACCGTCCTAAGTTTGCTAGGCCCTGGCAGATGAACCTTTGGTTAAAGGGTGAGGCCAGTTCTGTTCACGCTGCGCTCCACCAGAAAGGTCCATTGCACAGGCTTGAAGGACACATCCAACCTCCGATCATCAACATGCTTGTAGAAAGTGTGGGATGAGTCCTTCCTAAGAATCTCCATTCATGAAGTAATGCAACAGAGAGAGAGAGAGAGAGAGAGAGAGAGAGAGAGACTAATTTATGCAATGCTTTTATATGTTGCCCTTCACACCCCGAAGGGGACTCCGAGCGGCTTACAAGATTATATATATATATATATATATATATATATATACACACACACACACACACACACACACACACACATATATATATATATATATATATGGTTAGGTTGCTTACCTGTAACCGTGTTTCTTCGAGTGTAGGTCTGTGAAATTCACACAAATGGGTTTACTCCCGCGCATGCGCAGAATCTCGGACATACTAGCTAAGATTAAAGATTTACATAAGCCCCTCCCACTCCCCACCCCCCTCACCCCCTGATCTAGCGACCTAGGCAGTTCCTTGCCACCAGACAGCAGCAGAAACCTAGGGCATGACATCAGAGGGGAGGACGGGGTGGGTTCCGTGTAATTTCACAGACCTACACTCAAAGAAACACGGTTACAAGTAAGCAACCTAACCTTCTTCTTCGTGTGGTCTGTGAAATGCACACAAATGGGTGACTTAACAAGCTTATGTACCTTGGAGGTGGGTCATGCCACACAGGAAAACAGGACGGCTCTGCCAAAGGATGCATCCTTCTTCGCGAGAATGTCGAGCTTGTAATGGGCTGCAAACGTCGAGGGGTTCACCCAAGTAGCAGCCTTGCAAATTTGTTCAACAGAAACACCCCGCAAAACAGGCTTGGGATGTTGAAACTGCCCTTGTGGAATGGGCTTTAACCCCAACAGGTAATTCCTTATGGGCTAACTGATAGGCCAATCGGATTGCCAGGACTATCCAAGAAGCCAAACGTTGAGAGGTAAGGGGAAGCCCTAGGGAGTCTTCCCCGTACTTAAGAAACAACTTAGGAGACTTCCTATAGGAGGCTGTCCTATGTAAATAAAAGGATAAAGCCCTTTTAACATCAAGGGAGTGAAGGGCAATCTCCAGGGGAGATGAGGGGTTAGGAAAAAGGCTGGAAGGACAATGTCCTGGGTCATGTGGAAATGAGAAACAACTTTAGGAAGAAAAGTGACATCCGTCCGGAGGACCACTTTGTCTTCATGGAATCGAATGAAGGGAGGATCAGAACGGAGTGCGGTGATTTCACTGGCTCTCCTGGCTGAAGTAATAGCCACAAGGAAGGCCGTCTTCCATGACAAATGTGAAATATGACACGTTGACATGGGTTCAAAGGGGGGTTTGGAAAGTTGTGAGAGGACCAGTTCTAAACTCCAAGATGGCGGCGGAGGAGAGACTGGGGGAAAAGATTTTTTGTATCCCTGCAAAAACATACCCACGAGGGGATCTTGAAAAAGGGACGGGACGCCAAACTTTTTCCTGTACCAGGAGGGGGATGCTAAATAGCACTTGACGGAAGAAAGGGAAAACCCTTTAGTGGAGAGGTCAATCAGGAAATCTAATACCACAGAAGTGGGAGCCGTCTGTGGCAAGTGGCCAAGCGGCTGAACAAATTTAGTGAATTTATCCCACTTGTAAGCCTTTCTGGTGGATACCTTTTGGGCTGCCTGAATTATGAGGCGGACAGGGTCGGAGAGGTGGGACAGGGCCTGATCCTCCATGCTGTAAGGTGGAGAGATGGGAGGTCTGGATGTAGGATGAGTCCCTGTTGAAGGGAGAGCAGGTCGAGGTCTACGGGGAGACGGAGGAAGTCTCCCTGGGAGGCTTGGAGAAGGGGTGTGAACCAAGGTTGACGGGGCCACCACGGGGCCAGCAGGATGCAGTCCGAGTTGTCGGACAGCAACTTTGCGACCACCCTGGGTAGGAGTGGAAGAGGGGGGAAAGCGTAGAGGAGACCTGGGGACCATCGGTAGAGGAATGTGTCTCCTAGACAATCTGGGGATGCGTGAGGGTGGAGTCTCGCGCAATACATGAGGCAATGAGTGTTGAGGTGTGACGCAAATAGGTCTATTTGAGGAGTGCCCCAGCGCCTGATCAATGAGAGAAAGTGGCGGGGGCTGAGCTGCCACTCGTGAGTGGTGGACGAAGTCCTGCTCAGTGAGTCGGCTAGAGTATTTTGAAGGCCTGGAAGGTGAATTGCAAGGAGGAATGTGTTGTGATGAATGCACCATTCCCATATCCGGAGGGATATTGAGAGGAGCGTGGGGAGCGGGTGCCCCCCCTGCTTGTTGATGTAATATTTTACTGAGGTGTTGTCCGTGAGGACTTGGACCACGTGGTTGGAGACTACGGTCACGAACGACCGGAGGGCCTTCTCTACCGCTGTGAGTTCCAGGGCGTTGATGTGGAGTCTCCTTTCGGAGGGAGACCAGTGACCGCTGATGGTCAGGTCTTGGAGGTGAGCGCCCCACCCCGTGGAGGACGCATCTGTCGTCAGAGACAGCGATGGCTGAGGAGGAGAAAAGGGAAGGCCCGAGCATACATTGGACCTGTCTGTCCACCATGAGAGGGACTGCAGGATGTGGATGGGGGGGGGGGGTGGATCATGGTCTGGCTGTCCAGCCCAGGCTGGAACACAGAGAGGAACCACGCTTGGAGGGGGCGGAGGCGGGCGAACGCGGTAACGTTCGTGGTGGAAGCCATATGGCCAAGGATAGATTGAATGGTCCAGGCAGAACACCGGTGGGTGGTTTGGATGACCTGGATAGAGTGGCATAAATTGAGGAAGCGATCCTCTGGGAAGTAGGCCCTCTGGGATACGGAGTCTATTAGTGCACCTATGAACTGCACCGTCCGGGAAGGTGAGAGGTGAGATTTCTCTTGGTTGACAACAAGTCCCAGGCTCTGTAAAAGAGATAAGGTATAACTGATATCAGATGACAAGTGGTCACATGACCCAGAGCAGAAAAGCCAGTCGTCCAGGTAAGGGAACACGGTGACGCCCTGCTGGCGAAGGTGGGAGGCGACGACCGCCATACACTTGGTAAAAGTCCTTGGGGCCGTGGAGAGGCAGAAGGGAAGGACATTAAAAGAATATGGGGCACCGTCCACCATAAAGGTGAGGTATTTCCTGTGGGACTGTCTGATTGAGATGTGGAAGTAGGCGTCTTTAAGGTCAACAGTGGCCATCCAGGCTCCCTTTGGAATGAAAGGGAGGATGGAGGGGAGAGTGACCATCCTAAATTTGCGTGGTCTGATGAATTGGTTAATTTCCCGGAGGTCCAAAATGGGCCGGAGACCACCATCCCTCTTATCCACAAGGAAATATCTGGAAAAAAGGCAAAATTGAAGCTGGTGGGATGGGGTAAGGGAAACGGCTCCCTTAAGAAGGAGAGAGTCAATTTCTTTTAGTAAAGCAGGGGAAGTTTGGGTAGAGATAGGTTTCCCTGGGGTTGGCTCAATGGCAGAGTCAGAGCCAACTCACGAATGGCACCATCAGTCAGGACACTCAGAGGAGTGGGGTTTAGAGGCCCAGAAGGCAGGGAGGGCTGGCTCATGGAACGAGAGAGCCCAGTCCCTGATGAAGTAATAGCTTGCTCAAAAAGAGTAGCTTTAAGCTTAGAATCCCTGTTCTTCAGGGTTCTGGTAGAGAATGACCTGCAGATCTTGCAGGTCTGGGGAATATGAGATTCCCCCAGAGAAGAAATTTAGGATGTCTATCCTCTTGAGGCAAAGTTGCTCCACAATCGGAGCACCTTTTAAAAGAAAGAGAAGACATCTTATCTGATAGTCGAGGCAATCCGTGGTCTTTTAGCAGGAGCTAGCAGTCGGAGATCCTTTCGCTGGCTAGGCGGAAAAGGAACTGCCTAGGTAGCTAGATCAGGGGGTGAGGGGGGGGCGGGGAGTGGGAGGGGCTTATGTAAATCTTTAATCTTAGCTAGTATGTCCGAGATTCTGCGCATGCGCGGGAGTAAACCCATTTGTGTGCATTTCACAGACCACACGAAGAAGAAATATATATATATATACACACACACACAATATATTATATTATTTGTTGTAGTTGAGCAAACTGAGCCTGTAGTTGCTACAGGTAGTAACTCGGAGGAGGATTCTGTGTTGGACATGTCACTGGAAGAGGGAGGTTTGGGCAGAATGACTGCAGCTGGGAATAAGAGGGCTGCAAGTGCTGAGAGTTTGGAAGAGGCAGAGCACAGGAGAAAGGTCCGACAAATACTTAGGGAGCCTACCAGTGATGATACTTTTGAGGGGTTTGATGTAGAGTTACCTTCAGAAGAGAGTGATACCGAGCTGGACTCAGCACTGGTGCAAGATGTCAGGGATGTGATAAATGCTGAGTCCAGCGAAAGCTCATTTTTTGGCTTTTCGAGTGACCTTGCTTGGCCTAGTGGGGATGTTGAATCGGACTGGGGTCCTTTAACTGCTCAGCAAAGGTGGGAAGATTGGAGGAACACACCCAGGGCTGCAGCTGAGGGAATGGGGCAGAGTTGGGCGGGGAGTCTGATGGCTCTGATTTGTAAGGGTATTAAAGTAAGGCCTGGGGATTTGGGACTCTGCGGTCGGCCAAGGTGTTGCTGGTGGGTTGCTGGTTCTTGTATTTGGTGCTCTTGTTTCTTGTATTGCAGTTCCTGAGTTCCCAGCAAGCTTGACTACCGCGTTTCGTTTGGTCTTTTCCTGTGTTGCTCTCCTGGACTTGGAGAAGCACTCCTCCTTTCCTTTTTTGGACGGGTCTTCACATCGCAACGGACTTCAAGCCAGAAGGAAAACCAAGGACTTCGAAAGACGGACGTCTTCATTGTTTTGTTTAAAGGGCTTTTTGTTTTTGTGTGGGTTCCTTTAATGCCGGACTGTGGCTGTGTTTGGTTTAAAATAAACTGTAAATACTTTTACTAGCTTGGCGTGTCTTTGAGCCATCTGTGGGGGTTTCGACATTATTAGAATAGTACAATATCCGTATTATATATTGCTATATTGTACTATACCATTATATTGTAACATTATTAGTAATATTACATGTAATATAAAATATATAACTATAATATTTTATTATTAGTATAATATTGTATTATAAATAAAATATAAATAAAATAAAAAGATACATAAAAGTTTAATAAACTTTTCCCATGTTTTAAAAAATAATAAAACCCATCAGGAAATGACATCCATAACCCAATAACAGAAATAGTGTTGCGTAGTGCTTTCTCTCTCTCTCTCTTTTTAAAATGGCATGGCCCGTGTTCCTGTTTTTATGCATAGTGTTACAGTATTATGAAACTCCCAAAAGAGCCGCACCTCGCGCCTTAAGGACTCGTCACAGCAGGGAAGCCGAGACCCTGTCAATCCAGGTGACCTGTTCTGCCATCCAGGGAGCCCTTCTGCCCATGCAAAGGTTTGCTCTCTCACTCAGACTCAGCCCCCCTCCCCCTTTTAATCAAAATCTGCCCCAGAGAAGAAGAATTCACCATCATGCTCCAAGGCAGCATCTCCCAGTGATGAACGGCTCTTACTCTCAGGAAGCTCTTCCTAATGTTTTGTTGGAATTGCTTTGCCTGCACTTTGAATCCATGGCTCCATTGAGTCCCGGCAGTGTATACTGATATAATCCAGTTCAAAGCAGATAACGTGGATTGTCTGCTTTGATAATCAGGATTATATGGCAGTGTAGAAAGGCCTTAAAGCAGTTTTTGGTACTTTTCCAACAGGAGTACAGTCAGAGAGTGATGCTGCACACGTGTAGAGCTTTGAAAAGTGGGTTTCTGTGCCAAAAATCAGGCAGGCACTTGTTCCGTGAAAGTAACACTGTGATTGGTGCTTCTAATCTATGCTGTGACTTGCTGATGTACACCCCGTGCCTAACGTGAGATAACGTAGGCTTAGATTGGTCTAACAGTACAGAATGTGCTATTGGGAGACGTTAGTGCCAAAAAGGGAGAAGAACTGCGCATGTACAGAGGGATTCAGCCCCATCCTTTGCTGGCAAGGAAGGCAGAATGTGAAATGTTGCTAATCGGGTACATGAACGTCCCAGGCCACTGATATGTACTGTGAGAAAGAACTAACTTAGAAATGCTCATTGTTCTAACACATAGGTGGGACTTTAAGATGTGATGCTAATGAAAATGCTATGTTTTATTGGATTAATGAAATGCCATGTAACACCAGCCAATTATGACTGTGTAAAAACCATGAAGGAGGGCGGGCTTTTCCGAGATGCCGCCATGGGGGTATATATGCTTTGTACTGAGAGTGACCGGGGCCTTTGCCCCTGATCAACAGC
>JARBWK010000008.1:63589576-63997076 GCA_030556195.1 Anolis apletophallus | reverse complement strand
GCTAAAGTTGTTGTTCTGGGACCAGGCATTTGGGCAGCAGATGTAAATTGTACCTTTGGATTTGACCGGATTGACACTTTGGACTCGACTGGACTGACAATGTGTTCCGCTTGATGGATTTAATTAATTATTGTTGTATGTAGTGGTTTTTAATGTAATGTTTTTAAAATGTATTTAATGCTTTTTAATGATGTTGATTATATGGTGTGTTTTAAAATTGTATTGTGGTAGTGCGGCCTGTAGCGCTGCAAATGTAAGCCATGCTGAGTCCCCCTCTGGAGGTGAGAAGCTACAGGGTACAAATACCATAAATAAATAAATAAAATAATAATAATACTGTAGTAATAATAAAAAACTTTATTTCTATCCCACCCTATCACCCCCAATAGGGAGTCAGGGCGGATTCCAATGCAAGAAAGGCAGACATTAACGCCTGATGCAGACAGTAAATACAAAAACAATACAAACCATTCAAACCCCCAAATAGACCAACTTTTTCTTCTTCTTCTTCTTCTTATTATTATGCAAAGGCTCAGTACAGGTGGTCCCAGTGATCATTGGCACGTTGGATGCCGTGCCAAAAGATCTCAGCCGTCAATTGGAAAAAATAAACATTGACAAAACTCACAATCTATGAAGCACTCCTGCAGTTGATGGGTTACAGTGAATCCAATCTAAGGTTTATAAAAGGACTTTGAACAACGTATGACTACTCCGAACTCTCTGATTGTATTCATGAAAGAACTCTGAACATGGTGTGATTTCTCCGAACTCTTTTACGGTGTCTAGTGCAAGATCACAGAGAGACTATATTCACAGTCACTAGAACAATTGGATGTATCATCCGGAGTTTCTTTCACTGTAACTATTTAGTTTGTGTGTCAATGAACCATGTTGTATTGATATGTTTTTTAAAATTGTACTACCATGAGGATATAGATGTTTGACACTGACATTATTAAGAGTCATAAACAATAAGGATTTATTGGTGTGTTTTCTAAATGTTATGAAATGATTTATTTTTGGGTTGTGAAAAATCCATGGATCACGTGTTTATACTGATAATAGTGCTCTCCTTTCTGTGTGCTTTGAACTAGCAGCTTCCCTAGGTGTCTACTAAAAATCACAATCTGTCAACTGTAAAAGAAAGGCCACCTTTCTTGGATCTGCGCACATCATTCGAAAATACATCACACAGTCCTAGATTCTTGGGAAGTGATCGACTTGTGATTTTAAAAATATGAAACCCAGCATATAGATCTCGTTTGCTGTGACATATTGTGGTTTTGTGTCAGTAAAATAATAATCAACTTTATTTGTATCCTGCCCTATCTCCCCAATGGGGACTCAGGGCGGCCAACAACATATAAGGGCAGTATTTGATGGCGTATAACACAACCATCTAATAATAAACTTACTTTATATTCCACCCTACTGTATGTCCCCAAGGGGATTCAGGGAGGATTTCAATAGGAAAGGGCAAACATTAACGCCTGATACAGAAAATAAATACAAATACAATAAAAACTATCCATACACTAAAATAGAGCATCATATAACAACAACAAACTTATTCTATTCCACCCAATCTCCCCAAGGAGACTCAGGGAAGATTCCAATAGGAAAAGGCAAACAATAACACCTGATGCAGACAATAAATACAAAAACAATACAAACCCCAAAATAGACCAATATAATAATAATAATAACAACAACAACTTTATTTGTATCCCACCCTATCTCCCCAAGGGGACTCAGGGAGGATTCCAATAGAAAAAGGCAAACATTAACACCTGATACAGACAACAAATACAATACAAACTGTCCAAACCTCAAAATAGAGCATCTAATAGTAATAATAATAATTATTATTATTGTATTTCTATACCACCCAGTCTCCTCAAGGAGACACAGGCCGGATTCCAATACAAGAAAAGCAGACACTAAAGCCTGAAACAGACAATAAATACAAAAACCATACAAACCAATCAACCCCCTAAATAGACCAACATATAATAATAATAATACTATTTATTTTCCACCCTATCTCCCCAAGGGGACTCAGGGAGGATTCCAATAGGAAAAGGCAAACATTAACACCTGATTCAGGCATCAAATACAAAGCAAACTGTCCAAACCTCAAAATAGACCAAAATACAATAATAACAGTAATAATATAATAATAATATTTATTAGTATCCCACCCTATCTCCCCAATGGGGACTGAGGGTGGCCAACAACATATAAGGGCAGTGTTCGATGGTGTATAATACAACGAATAATAATAATTATTATTATTATACACTTTATTTTTACTACACTATTTTATGTAATGAGACTTGATTATCCACAGATTTTAGTATCTCCTGGGGTCCTGGAACCAAACCCAGAGGATGCAAAAGGCCCATTGCACTCATAAAGTATGACATCAGCCAGATTGGTAGTTGCATGTTCTTTGGACCCAAGTCTCTCTTCCACGTATTCATTTATTCTTATTCTCACTTTCATCCCTGTAGCTGTTGTGCCTGTTACCTCATTTGTCACGTGGGTTTTGCTCCCTCTCTAGAACTACCTGAATCTACTTTGTAACCTCCTGATGCTAAAGACATTTCAACTTCAATGTAAACTTGTTGCATAAACAACTGCTTCTATGTCATACATTCATTTGGTTTTTCTAAACAATTCTGTTAGGCATCAAGGTTACTGCATAGTTGTCTTTTTTTCTCCATCTGTTCAGAGGAAGCCATAGCAGCCAGTTTCCTTTTCTCTCACATGGTTGGGATATTTTGTTTTTGAACTTCATATTTGATTTCACACATGAAAGATAAGTTGAGGCCAACCCTTGCTGAGTTCTGGCTCATTCATCTGTCTGCTGTAGTTGTCACACAAGCTCCAATTTTTATAACATTATCATCTTCTTCTCCCACACCAGCATAGGATGGTATGCATTTTACAACTCACTTGATTACACACAGATTACTACATTTGTTCTGTTGTCATGCTTTTTACTTCTTCATACAACTATTTTTTTCAAGGCTTTTTAAAGTAAAGATAGGGAAAGTGTGTGCCGTTCTAGATAATTTTGGGCTGAAGTTCCAGTAAACTCTAGACATCATTAGGGTACTGTGAGTTTTCTGGGATGTATGGCTATATTCCAGAAGCATTCACTCCTGATGTTTCGCCCACATCTATGGCAGGCATCCTCAAAGGTTGTGAGGTCTGTGGAATGTCCAGGGTGGGAGAAAGAACTCTTGTCTGTTTGAGGCAAGTATGAATGTCGCACTTGGCCACCTTGATTAGCATTGAATGGCCTTGCAGCTTCAGAGCCTGGCTGCTTCTTGCCTGGGGGAATCCTTTGTTGGGAGGTGTTGACTGGCCCTGATTATTTCTTGTCTGGAATTCCCCTGTTTTTGAGTGTTTCTCTTTATTTACTGTCCGGAATTTAGAGTTTTTAAAATACTGGTGACCAGATTTTTTTTTTCATTTTTGTGGTTTCCTCCTTTCTGTTGAAGTTGTCCACATGCTTGTGGATTTCAGTGGCTTCTCTGTGTAGTCCGATATGGTAGTTGTTGGAGTGGTACAGCATTTCTGTGTTCTCAAATAATATGGTGTGTTCAGGTTGGTTCATCAGGCCATAAGGCCCAGAAAACTCACTGCAACCCAGTGATTGTGGCCATGAAAGCCTTTGACAACACATCTAGTCATCATAGTTAGTAGCTAGAAATCATGGTTGTTGCAGTCCAGAAATGTCTGAAGGGCCACACTTGTCACTCTGTTGTAAAGGGTTTTTGGTACAGTAATGGTAACGGTGCCTTTTCAACTGCACACAACGGTCTTAGAAATTACTCTATTTCAGCGTGTTCTTTTGTCTGTATGTGCTGCATTGTGTTGTCCAGCCCTGTTCTTCAGCACTTTTTGCCATTTGAACTTTGTCTGTACCTAGCTATTCAATTTGTCCCGTGTAAGCTGTCCTCTCCGTACCTCTGTTACATATTTTTGAAGGCATACAACTTGTGTTGCTATTCAGTTTCACATATTCAGTGTAGCCTAACATTGTTTACTCAGCCTCTTGACAGTGTGAGGCAGATGTTTTTCACATCACTGACTGTCTGATCCTTTTAACTGAAGATATGGAAGGGTTGAACCCAGGACTTTCTAAATGTCTTGAATATGCTCTGCTATTTAGTTTTAGTCTCCATTTCATTGTTTTCTCCTTTCTTGCCAGTATGTAAATCACCTCAATGTTTTGTTTTTCTTAGAACCCACGTGTATTCTTTGTAAAAATAGTACTTGCTCATCTTAGCTTCCCACTATACATCCTCCATTATATGTATTGGTCTGTGTATTGCACTTCCTTGTCAATGCAAAGCTCATATTATTTTCTACATTTTTCTCACTTGTCATAACCTAGGTGTCTATTTACATATTGGTGTTCTCTGTGCAGTTGCATTTCTCTGATCAACCCAAAATGCGTTCCTTTTTTAAGTGCATGTTGACCTGGGAATCCCCCCCCCCTTTATTTTTCTTGAGTGTGTCCTTCCTCTTGGATGAATGCACTGCCTTGTGACAAAATGATATCTACAGCCAAACCAGTTTCCCAAGTGTGCAGTTGAACTGCACAAGACCAAAATAATACTCAGCATTTATAATACTCAGTGTACAAACTGCTCCATGTAAATTATCTCAGTAATCCCTTCAATAATCCTGTAAGGCAGGCAGGTACCCCTACATTGCAGAAAGGGTTCAGACTTGGAGATAGCACTGTGCTAACGAGTTCAAAGCTATATCTAGGTTTGAACACAGGCTCTTTTGATCTTCTGGCTCATGCTGCTTAGCCATGGTACAGCATTAGATCCAAGCAACAGCCTTGGTTGAACTCTGCCCTTTTGGCCATGTCCCTGCCCATTAAGAGAATCATGCCTCTTGATTTTGTTCTAGGAAATGGAATATGCAAAATACCTTTATAGAACGGGCAATTATTATCATGGGACCTATTTGCCTTGTGTCAGCCTGTAGCCTTCTGATCCATAGTCACATTCACGTGATCATTTCCCAGCCGTAGTCATTTAGTCGGCCTGTGGCAATGTTCCACAAGGTAAGCTTGGTGTGTAGTTTTGCTGTAATGAGCCAAAGTTTAATAATAACAACAATACTTCTGTAATAAAACACATTGCAGTAGCAGAAAATCGTGTGTTTTCATAATGCACAGCATGGAGGATCCCAGAACAAAGGACCTCATGCTGTATATAATAACATAGGACCATGATAACTTTAAACCTTGCATATCTTCTCCTTTTATTTGACAAGAGATAATTAGGACCAAACTGCCTGCGACATGAGTCAAATGTTTAAACAAGGAAGTTTGACATGGCCACTCATTTGGGGGCAGAAGAATTTCCCTGGGTAGATTGTGTGGTTCTTTCTCTTCAGGACATTTTGGCTAGTAGTTTTATATCAGTTTTTCTCCTGAAAATGTCTTCTTTAATTTTTTCCTCTTCAAATTCTGCTTAGCTTTTTAAATTGTTTGATTTTTTTCTAGGAGTTTCAGACAGGCTTTTGTTACCCTAGTTAACACATGGATTTTTATGCCATGCATAAAACAATGTACAGTGTTCCCTTGCTACTTCACAGTTAACATTTAACGGACTCATTGTTTCGCAGATTAAAAAAAATTAAAATAAATATGGTTTTTTCACTGTTTTGTGGGTTTTTGCCCCCAACCGCTCTCTGAGGCGCTTTCCCTCCATAGTCCTCCTTCCCTTTCTCCAGCCTTGAAGGGCCTTTTCTTCCTTCACTTTATTTTAAGTGTTTAAAGACTTCAAATAGTGTGTACCTGCTAAAATAATGTATAAATATTGAAATAAATAGAACATCCCTACTTCGTGGATTTTCACTTATTGGGGGAGGTCCTGGAACGTAACCCCCGCGGTAAGTGAGAGAACACTGTATACCCACTTCCCTTTTATTGTAGAAGTAGTATCTCCAGGGGAAATGGTAAAGAGATTTCACCATATCTATTGTAAAAAGTGCCTTTTCATGGGATGTGAAGATGAATTAGACCTTTATAGGTCTTTGTGTCTGTGCACGTGCATTCAAGTCACCTGCGCATTTCAGGTAGCCCATTAATTTCATATGTTATTTTAAAGCAAAGAATACTCAAATGTGGTTTTGCCAGTTCCTTCCTCTAAAATATAGCAAATAGCACCTGGTATTCATTATATTATTTTCATTATTTTCGTTGCTACTTCATAACAGCAATTTTGCAGTGGAACAAATTTGGCACAAATACCCGATATGCCCAAAGTTGAATACTGGGGTTGGGCAGATTGATTTTGTCATTTGGGAGTTGTAGGTAAAGGTTTTTCCCTGACATTGAGTCCAGTCGTGTCCAACTCTGGAGGTTGGTGCTCATCTCCATTTCTAAGCCAAAGAGTTGGTATTGTCCGTAGACACTTCCAACATCATGTGGCCAGCATGACTGCATGGAACACCGTTAACTTCCTGCCGGATCTTTTCACATTTGCATGTTTTCAAACTGCTAGGTTGCCAGAAGCTGGGGCTAACAGCTGTATATTAACTAGGAAGTGATTCTGAAAAAGTCTGTATTCCTCAAATTCTTGTTGGCATTGAATACCTTAAAGCTGTTTCCGATTTCTGATGACCTTATCACAGGATTTTCTTGGCAAGATTTGTTTAGAGGGGCTTTGCCTTCGAGGCTGAGAGAGTGTGACTTGTTCAGGGTCACTCAACGGGTTTCCATAGCCTACGAGTGATTCTAGCTCTGGTCTCCAAAGACCTTTTAACCCAACACCTAAATCACTATACCATGCCTGCTCAAATGTATATGTGTCACTTTCTAACCAAAAAAAGCTATTCATGTTGAAATGTTTGATGGAATTTAATGCATCTGCATTGACTTTATTGCTTCAGGTTGTTATTGATGTAGGGCAACCCCATTAATTCCATAGGGCTTTCTTGGGCAAGGAATACTTCAAGGTGATTTTGCAAATTTGTCCCTCTTTATGTGCATTTTTCAGGGTGAGCTCTTTTCTTAGAAGAAATGTGGTTTCTTTGGTGTTAAAGGTTTTGGGCAGAGGTGTGTTACATTTGCATGGGCACTTTCAAACAGAAATCTGTCTTATTAAAGTAAGATGAGAGGGTCTTTAGTTCTGGAATTGGTACTAAGCATATTTCATTTACTACACAAAGGTATCGTTTTAATGTAGTGAAACAGTAGGGCATGGATAAAGAAATTACAGTGAATCCGTTCTGGTTCTGTAGGTTTAAAGTCATGGCAATCAAAACTATATTTAGATAATCAACTGGTTTTAGGATTTGGAATATGAGATGGAAAAACTGGTTTGTAAGAAGAAAATATCACAGATATATTTTGGATTTGATTCAAAGAACAATAAATAGAAAAGCAGCCCCTCACTTTGTTTCGTAAGTACTATATATACTCAAGTGAAAAGCCAACCAAGCTGAGGCACATTCTTTCACTACAAAAAACTGGGAAAACTTATTGACTTGAGTTTAAGCCAAGGATGGGAAATGCAGCAGCTACTGATAAATTTCAAAATAAAAATAGATACAAATAAAATTACATTAATTTAGGCATCGTTAGGTGAAATGTTTTTGAATGTTTACATAAAACTGTAATTCAAGATAAGACTGTCCAACTCTGATTAAATCATTATTCTAACCTCCTTCAATGTAAATGTGCTTACGTACCCTTCCAATAATCACCATAGTTTATTTTAACTATACATTTTGGGGAAAATGTTGTGTGTATATGAATAAGGAAAAGTGGGAAAGACATGCACCGAGAGAGGCGGAGAGGAAGACTTCCACCACAGTATAAGACTTCGTTAAGATAATCATAAGATATTCATGAAAAAAAATATAATTCAAGGAGATGCAAGCTCATAAATGCATAGCAAAAAAAGTGTAAAATGAGAGAGCTCAATGTCATTTGTACAACACAGGCTTTATATGTAGAACGCCACAAGTTCAATTCGGAATTTTTAAAGGAGACGTTTCCCTTTGGAATTTGGCGCAGATTGTGCCAGTCTCTGAAGTGTCTACAATTGGACAATACTGGACTAGGTAGCTCAATAGTCTGAATTGGTATAAAGGAAATTTCTATATATTTGTGGCTATTTTATTTCAGTTTATGTGTGCATGTGTGTGTCAGGAGCGACTTGAGAAACTGCGACTGGTGTGAGAGAATTGGCCATCTGCAAAGACATTGTCCAGGGGACATCTGGAAGTTTGATGTTTTACCATCTTTGTAGGAGGCTTCTCCCTGTACGGGGAGATAGAGCTGACAGAGGGAGCTCAACCCACTCTCCGTGGATTTAACCCATTGTGCTACCAGGGGCTCCAATAGTTAGATTCTGGTGAATTCACAGTACAGTATCAGTACATTTATTCATGACTGTAAATCGTTCTAATATCAAGATTCTTAGCGCATTCCTTTGAAACTAAAGAAAGATTATGACACCTATCTTATTTACGATCTTGTATTAGTATTTAGCAAGTCAAGGGCCAATGTACTTCTCCGGTTGTGTGCTTATGAGACCCAGGGTGTCAGAAATCTCTATTTTTTTTACTTTGATTGTTGCGTGCCATCTTTTTTCAATACAAAGTTCAAGAGGCAATAGATAGACAAGGAAATAGTTGTTTTTACCTCTGACCTAATGTAGCAATATACTGCAATCATCTGCCAAGGACCTCTTGGAACAGCTGGCGTATACAGTACAGTTCCTAGAAATATTGTGTAGTAGCTCCCTCCCCTTCCCTGGCTATTCCTCTTCAGTTAGGGAACTATAACCCACTGTTTTGTTCTAAGATAAACTAACAAGAGAGGACTATATGTACTCACAGTAAAGAATAAAGCCTGTTCTGACTGATATTCAAAATCAACTACCTCTCAGCACCAAGCTGATAAACAACAGTTATGATGCTTTTTGAGGTATGACAACATTTGTGACTTTCTCCGTAAGCTGGTTTACACAGAGAGCATGAAATGTAATTATCAGTAAAATTTTAAAGTTAGCATTTGTGCTCTTAATTCTTGGGTAAGGACCTGTCACCTTCCTGACTGTCATAATACCTTCTTTGTTTTCATTGTCATGTTTCTGTTGTCTCTTGTAATTTATCTCACATTACAAACTCACTTTATTCTTTTTCCTGCTACTTTCCAAACAGAGAGTGAACGGGTATTGTGTTTTCCATATTCCTCTGCCAAAGATGAAACATAACATCAGTCAGACCACTTCAAACATTATTTGTTATATTTTAATACATCTTAGTAATGCAAATTGTGCCACGTGATAGGCTTAAATTTGATTATGGAGATTTATTTATTTATCGTGTCAGAAGCAAGTTGGCGATACACTTATCATGTATTTAAAAACACAAATAAAGATTATGGAGATGTACTGTCTTCACTATAGGATTGTAGCCTGAGACTAACTGTTGACTCTTGACTTTTATCCCAGTGGAACACAAATTCTGGCACGTTTTGTCCAGCTGACAATTCTTGTAGTGTGGCCCCTGAGGGAAACTGAGTAACGGCTATCAAAGGTCCAGCCTACCTTACACATGAGCACACCATCATAGGCTATCCTGTGATGACCTGGTCACTATGTTCATAGTATAGAAAAGCAATGATGTGCCTGAGTGAACAGGAAACATGCACCAATAACATCCAAAGATTTCACAAGATAATCCAAGCGTAGGAGTCAGAGCTGAAGTCAAAATGGAATTTAAATTATTATCTTTGATATATCTAGTCAGTTATTCATTTACAATGTCTTCACTAAATGTTACCTGCAGTTACATTTCACATAACCTACTATAAAAGATGAGGCTATGTGTATTTGTGCTGATAGTATTTACAATATGTTTAAGTTGCTGTCTACACTGTCATCTGTCATATCCTACTTCAAGTTGATTTTTGCTCAGTAGCACTGCATCATCCTATAATGATTCATGTGGTTCTCAACCCGTGGGTCCCCAGATGTTTTGGCCTTCAACTCCCAGCTGGTAAACTGGCTGGGATTTCTGGGAGTTGTAGGGCGAAATACCTGGGGACCCACAGGTTGAGAACCACTTTTCTAGCTGGTGATTGCTGTCCCAGCTGCAGCCACCTGGGACAATACCAGAAACCATGATGGTGTAATATGTGTTACATTTCACTCAAAATCCCTTCTTATCTATTTATTTGTACAGTTTGTGGTGAGCCTCTGGTGATGCAAGCTTTCTCTTCTGAAATTTGGGTTCCTGTTTTTATAACTCTTTTCATTCTTCTGCCTCCTCCTGAGTGGGAGTTAGCGATTGTCTTTTTCTCTTTCATATAATCCAGAATGTAAAATGAATCAAGATGTAAAATAAGCTAGTTTCTAGTGTGCTGTACTTAGAAAGTTTGTGTTGTGAGGCTGTATTTATGCAGGTTAGTCTGCAAAATAATTTGAGTTTGAAATCTGCCTCTTCGCAGTGCAGCATTATATGGCTCTGCCAGGTTTAACTTTGAATTCTTCTGCCTTTATTGCTCTGCAAACATGAGGACAGCTGCAGCTCTATCTTCAGGCTCTGCCTCTGGAAATGGCTATCTCCATTCACAATAATATTTGGCCAGCAAAGTATGTTGGATTCTGTCACTTCCTTTCTATGATACGCCAGTCATTGGACCGCTGTGTGGCAATCTGGAGACAGGAGTGCTTATTGTTTAAAATTGCAAAATGAAGTATAACGGTAAAACTGGATTAACCTTGTTTTATAAACAGTGTTCTTCATGGATCGAAACCATATTTGTATAGATGCTCCACACTGTCCTTGGCATCAGCTTGAGAAAAAAGAGATGTAGTCCAAAATCAAGCCTGGAGTTATTCTATAGGACTTACCCTAAACTTCCACTTAAAAAGGAAAAAGAGGGCTCTGGGAACAGAAAATGGATGGAGTCTAGATATTGCTCACAGCCTGTACTTTCTTCATCCTGTTTTTGTAAGGACTGGCCACAAAACCTTTGTAACCTTTAATTCTCTAGTTCCTTTTTCTAGTAGGACCAACTAGGATGGGCAAACAACTAACAAATAAGTCACTGGCATTACTGCTTTAAGCAGCTTGCCCAGGTGAAGGAACTGAAACCCTTCCAGCAAAACTGGACAAGTGCTTATCTCTCGTACTTTCTTGGAATATAGAATCCCAATGTAGAATCCCAAGTGGATGGAAATATACAAACTTCTTGCAAATGTTGTTGCAAACAATAGAAGCCATTATTGTAAAAATATATTATAGAATCATAACTTTTGCTGAACGACTAATCTCTGAGATGTATTTAATGGTGATACAAGAAACATTGACAGATGATTGAACTGTATTGTTGCATTTCTGAGTCTTGTACACTGTGAAGCATCTTGCTATTTCAAAATATTTGTTTGTATGACGCATGAGCAATAGACTTTGCTATTTCATTTCGAACACAATCCAGGCATTTCTTATAAATGTCTGTGTGTGTTACTAATATGTTTTCCTATCATTTAAATATCTTCATATATGGCTTTCTGAGTTTATATGGTAAGATATTGGAGATCTTGTATAATTAATGTATTTAGTGGGATTGTGCTTCTATTTAAAATATTTAGGCCTATACTCCCTGCCTGAAGAAATCATCAAGGTGATTTAATTTTATCATGCCACATTTAATTCAATTGTCAAAATGCTTCATCAAGTTTATTGAAAGGAACAGAGTTTATTTAGTAGTAGGATGACTAAGATGTTGGAACTCACAAGGTTCTTCTCCAGATGTTCACAAACAATTCCTTTCCATTCAAATATCGATTTTGGATGCTATATGCTGCATCCAAATTTTTGGATAGATTTTTGTATTTTATTTAGATTTTAGATATAGTTGAATAGAAAATAGTGTTTCTTTGGGCAGTCCACTACAAAAGTGGAGCCTTAACTTTCATTTTCCAAGGTCACCCCAGATCTATAATCTTGTGGCATGGGGATACATACTGTAGGTTTTCCCTTGTTTGCTTAGCAGAGCCTCAAGCCCCTACATTTCCATTGTTCTAAAATTGGATTTTTCCCCCCTAACCAACATGCTTAAAATAAGAGGGGAAGAGTGCATATGTGCTTGCAGTTTCATAATTTTTGAATTGCAAAACCATTAGTGATTCTCATGGTCTTTCTTCTGACTTGGCCTATTAAACGTCTGGTATCATAAAACTTTGCTCCTGTTCAAGATATTGTTTACGTTCACTATAGACATTTTTTTAAAAAAGAAAAAAGACTGAAGTCCTCCTTCTTATCTATTGGTATGATTACCCAGGAAATAGTTATGCTTCTCCTGCTTCCCACACTTCACCTTTCCTTGCCCCTCCCACCCCACTTGCTTTCTGTATATATTAAATGGCTGAGTAGTTAAATGCAAGGAGAAACAGGATGAACAACACAGACCCACCCACTCCCCTCTGTAGTCTATCTGTAGTTCATCAAGAGTTTTCTGGAATGAAAAAATTACATATAATATTAAATAATAATAATAATAATAATAACTTTATTTCTTGTGAGTCGCCCTCCACCGATGGTGCTCCGGGCGACTTACATCATTTAAAAATACATCTAATTAAAAACACGAGTTCAAAGAATCACAAAGGGCCCAATCCCCAAGATTAGTCAATCCCCAAACGCCTTAAAGAGAAGGTATGTGTGTATTCTTCTCTCTCCCACATACATTATACTTTCAAAAATGATTTCAGTATATTTTTTTAAAAGTTAGGCAGTTTTATCAGATCTATAGACACTTAATTGAAAAAGACATATTTTTGCATTTCCAACATCTACATTATTCTGAACATTATTGGTTTTATGGTGTGCAGTCCATAACCACCACTTCTTTTGAGTTCTATTCATCTTTCATAATAATAATAATAATAATAATAATAATGGATGGCATTTCTGTACCACAAAGTGGGCTATTGGAGGCCATCAAATAAAAGACAAAATGATTTTTCTATCTTTGCCTTCTACAGAAAAGCTAGGAACCCTAATATCCAGTTCATATCATAGCAAGTATTTTATATGTTTTTATGATAGTGTTCTTTCATTCTCATTGCTCTAGGTCAGGATGGTTATCCAGTTGGCTGCCTGCATGGTGTCCTACGTCACTGGTACATCTTAAAGATGCTGAAGAGAAAATATTGAAATGTAAGCACTTTGTGGTAAGATATCTCCAGTTAACATGATTCACTTATGTCTTTTCTCAACCTAGAGGTAGTGGGGGAGAAAGAGAAAAGAACTACCATATACACTTACGTGTAAGTCAACCTTAGGAATAAGTTGAGGGCAAGTTTGGGGGCCAAAATTATGGATTTTGATATGACCCATGGATAAGTCATTATGCAGAGAGGCAGAAGTACTGCTTGTCACCCCCATTTTCCCACTCAAGTATTCAAAAGGCCAAAAACATTGAGGTGATCGGTGCTTCTTTTCGGTTCCTCCTGGATGCACTTATCTCTTAATTTTCAAATCTCAGAGAAGGGGTGTATATACATTAGACGTCCCGAAAATAAGACCCATGGGTTGGATGCGGTCCATGGGTTGGATGCGGTCAGTCACCTGGCCCCCACCCTAAACTTTAGACTTAAATCTGAAATGACTTGAAGGCACACAACAACAACAATCCTAATTAACTTCACTATCTCATCAGCCAAAAGCACACCTGACTTTCCATTGAAATACTGATAAGTTTATGTTGGTGCCTTCCAAGTCATTTCTGATTTATGACAATTATCACTGAGATGTTCTGAGGGGATTTCCCTTTGCCTTCTTCCAAGGCTGAGAGAATGTGACTTGTGCAGTATGTTTCCATGGTTAAGCAGGGATTTCAATCCTAGTTTCCCACTGTCCTTCTCCAAATCTCAAACCACTACATTGGCTCTCAATCCACAACATACTGTGTTTATATAAAAGTACAGTAGCTTGTTTTCATTGTTAGTTTCTTCTATTGTTGAGGCGGAAAGGTTTACCCCTCTTTGGTAAAAAAAAGTAAACACAATAAAAGCTACCAAGGCATACAACTAGGTATATATCCAAATTAGTAGTAATTGTGAGGTTCACTTTTGGCAAGTACTTGATTATTATTTCTATTAGTTTTTGTATTTTAATCTTTGTATTATACATTTCATGGGGTTGTGTTTTATCTGGATAGTTTAACTGTGTTGTACCTTGCCTCAAGCCGTGAGGAGAGGAGGGTAACAAATGCAATTTGTTGTAGATGTTGTTATTGTAGATAAGTAGGAAAATATTTATTTGAGGATATTAGGCAGACTACATTACCAGTACAGCTTTTGATCTATTTCTATTTAACATATACTGCTTCTGTTAACACTAATAATTTAATGAAGGAAGTCCATGGTTTTATGTGGTTGGTTTCGCAAAGAATATCTTAAAGGCACCAGATCCCATCTGATTTTTGAAACTTAAGTAGGTTCTGCTCGAGTTAGTACTTGGATGGCAGGCCTCGAATGAATACCAGGTGCTGTAGGCTATATCAGAGGGAGGAACTAGCAAAACTACCTCTGGATATTTCTTGCCTAAGTAGTCTTTCACGGGGTCATCATAAATTGGCAGGTAACTTGAAGGCATAAAACATGCATGCACCTTCAAAGCTTCATGCAGAACCTTTTCATTTTAAATAACTATTTTAGTAGTTCGTTTTCTGCTTAATTTAGGGGCATAAAACAGTACTTAGAATTCTTGAAATAGAATTCAGTCCATATAAGAAAGAACAGTGTGAGTACACAAGCCTTACATTGTATCTCTTGTGTCCTTTGAGGCGGGTGCTACTCCCTTTTGGGCAATGAGGTGCCATAGCAAGAATGAGGGTACTTTTCCAATGGATTTGCATTCCTGAGGCCTTTCTCTGTTTTTTGTAACCTTGTTTCATTATAGTTGTTTGAATAATAAGGGTTGTGTGTTTCTTTCTTCAGGTATCACAAGTACGTACAGTAAACAATATGTCTTCATATCCAATGGAAATAAAATATGGACGCTAATGTTCTCTCAGAACCTTTCACAGAAAACTCCACTTGTTCTTCTCCATGGGTTTGGAGGTGGTGTTGGACTCTGGGCTCTGAACTTTGAAGATCTTTGTGAAAATAGAACTGTGTATGCATTTGATCTCTTGGGATTTGGACGCAGTAGTAGGCCACAGTTTGATACTGATGCTGAAGTAGCAGAAAATCAATTTGTAGAATCTATTGAAGAATGGCGACGGAAAATGGGATTGGACAGAATGATTTTACTTGGACATAACCTGGGTGGATTCCTGGCAGCAGCTTACTCACTGAAATACCCATCAAGGTATCTGAAACTATTTTATTTTATTTATTTATTATTTCAACTTGTATACCACCCTTCCCAATAAGCTCAGGGTGGTTCACAACATAAGCATAAAACATAATCACAAACAGCAGTTAAAACAACAATAAAAACAGTTTATACTAAGACAGAGAATATGGATTAAGCAGAGCCTCTAAAGGTTGAACGCCTGCCGGAAGAGGTTAGTCTTGCAAGCCCTCCGGAAGGAGAACAAGACTGTTATTGCTCGGACCTCCTCTGGCAAGGCATTCCATAAATTAGGCGCTGCTACCGAAAAGGCATACTGTCTCATAGATGACAAGCGACAGTTTCTGACCAATGGGACTTCCAAAAGATGTTGGTCCTCGGACCATAGTGATCCCTGGGGAATATGCGGGGAAAGGCGGGCCTTCAAGTACGCTGGCCCCAGACCATGCAAGGCCTTAAAGGTCAACACCAACACTTTGAAGGCAATCCGGTACTCGATAGGAAGCCAATGCAACCACTATAAGACTGGTGTGATGTGACACCTCAATGACACTCCAGCCAGCAGTCGAGCAGCAGTGTTTTGTTAGCAGAAACTAACTTGAGTTTCCGGATCACTGACAAAGGGAGGCAGATGTAGAGGGCGCTACAGTAGTCTAGTCTCGAGATGACCGTGGCGTGGATCACCATGGCTAGGTCATTACCAGAGAGGTAGGGTGCCAGCCGCCTTGCCTGGTGCAGATGGAAAAACGCCACTCTGCTCACAGTGGAGACCTGGGCCTCCATCGTCAGCAGAGGGTCCAATTGGACCCCCAGGCTTTTTACAAGGGACAATGGGCAAACTGCTTCGCCGTCCATAATAGGCAGCTGAAGCTCCCTCCCCCCGGGCGACCCAGCCAAAGGATCTCCGTCTTCGACAGGTTCACCTTCAACCTGCTGGCCCGTAGCCACCCAATCACGGCTTCGAGGCACTGATGGAAATAATCGGGTACAGAGTACGGCCGGCCTTCCATCCTCAGCACTAGCTGGGTGTCATCAGCGTATTGATGACACTCCAGACCAAAACTACGCACCAGTTGGGACGCAGATAGATGTTAAATAACAGAGGAGAGAGGATAGCCCCTTGGGGGACCCCACATTCAAGGGGGACCCTTTCCGAGACCACCCCTCCCCTCTCCACCCGTTGTCCCCGGTCTTGGAGAAAGGAGGCCACCCATTTAAGGGCTATAATAAGTAATTAATAACTATGATAACTAATATATAGTTATTATGATAACTATAATCTATATATATAAAAAGAGAGCATCCGTTTTTGACGCTCATAGACAAAGAAACTACACGTCTCAGAAACACGATACTTGACAACAGTCACAAAAATACTTGCAGGAACATTCGTGGCGCAAAAAACCGGACCTAGATCCCTCACAACACCCCAAACACGACCCCCTCAAAACCAACAGCGCCCCCCCCCCCCCCCCCACACTCACCCCCTTTCCCGCCAATCCAAAGCCCCGCAAAACAACACCCCCTCGCCCCCTTTCTCACCAAATGAAAAATGCCTCCTCCGCAAACTCCCAAGGCGGCGTGGAGGAGGAGGCAAAGGAGGAGGAGGAAAGGCCGCGAGAGGACTGGATCATAGCCTCGGTGGCTGCGATCCTGCTCTCCTCGCTGTTCTTTCCTCCTCCTCCGGCTTCCGGGATCGGGCCCTGGCGGCAACGGAGGCGGCGTGGAGGAGGAGGCAGAGGAGGAGGAAAGGGTCGCGGGGGTGTGTGTGTGGATCGCAGCCTCTGTGCATGGCTGCGATCCTGCTGTTTTCGCTGCTCTTTCCTCCTCCTCAGGCTTCTCCTCCTCTTCGCCGGCTTTGCTTCCCTCCCGCCCGCCTCCCTGAGGAGGAGGAAAGAGCAGCGAAACAGCAGGATCGCAGCCATGCACAGAGCTCGATCCACCCCCTTACCCTTTCCTCCTCCTCTGCCTACTCCTCCACGCCGCCTCCGTTGCCGCCAGGGCCGATCCCGGGCACCTCTCTCTCTCTTGCACGCCCGCCCTCCTCCCTTGAGTGAAGGAAGGAGGGGCGGGGATAGAGGGACACAGCTCCCAATCCTATCCCCGCCCCTCCTTCCTTCACTCAAGGGAGGAGGGCGCGCCACGGAAACAGGGCAGCTTTCCTGCCACCTCCACCGGGATCGGGCCCTGGCAACGGAGCGGCGTGGAACCACAGCAAAGAGTGAGAGAGGGGGGAGTGACAGAGAGAGAGAGAGAGAGAGAGAGAGGAGGGCAGGGAGTGAGAGAGTGAGGGTGAATGATAGAGAGAGAGTGAGAATGAGAGAGGGGGAGTGACAGAGTGAGAGAGAGGGGGCAGGGAGTGAGAGAGTGAGGGTGAATGATAGAGAGAGAGTGAGAAAGAGAGAGGGAGTGAGAGAGAGAGGGGGCAGGGAGTGAGAGAGTGAGGGTGAATGATAGAGAGAGTGAGAAAGAGAGAGGAGGGAGTGACAGAGTGAGAGAGAGGGGGGGGGCAGGGAGTGAGAGAGTGAGGGTGAATGATAGAGAGAGAGTGAGAAAGAGAGGAGGGAGTGACAGAGTGAGAGAGAGGGGGGGGCAGGGAGTGAGAGAGTGAGGGTGAATGATAGAGAGAGAGTGAGAAAGAGAGAGGAGGGAGTGACAGAGTGAGAGAGAGAGGGGCAGGGACTGAGAGAGTGAGGGTGAATGATAGAGAGAGTGAGAAAAGAGAGAGGGGGAGTGACAGAGTGAGAGAGAGAGGGGGGCAGGGAGTGAGAGAGTGAGGGTGAATGATAGAGAGAGTGAGAAAGAGAGGGGGGAGTGACAGAGTGAGAGAGAGGGGCAGGGAGTGAGAGAGTGAGGGTGAATGATAGAGAGAGAGAGAAAGAGAGAGGGGTGACAGAGTGAGAGAGAGGGGGAGGGAGTGAGAGAGTGAGGGTGAATGATAGAGAGAGTGAGAAAGAGAGGAGGGAGTGACAGTGAGAGAGGGGGGCAGGGAGTGAGAGAGTGAGGGTGAATGATAG
The DNA here is from genome assembly GCA_030556195.1 of Anolis apletophallus. NCBI lineage: Eukaryota > Metazoa > Chordata > Lepidosauria > Squamata > Anolidae > Anolis > Anolis apletophallus. The sequence continues at coordinate 63,978,699 of JARBWK010000008.1, read as the reverse complement.
AGAGAGAGTGAGAAAGAGAGAGGGGGAGTGACAGAGTGAGAGAGAGGGGGCAGGGAGTGAGAGAGTGAGGGTGAATGATAGAGAGAGAGTGAGAAGAGAGGGGGGAGTGACAGAGTGAGAGAGGGGGGGCAGGGAGTGAGAGTGAGGGTGAGTGATAGAGGGAGAGTGAGAAAGAGAGAGAGGGGGAGTGACAGAGTGAGAGAGAGGGGGGCAGGGAGTGAGAGAGTGAGGGTGAGTGATAGAGTGAGAAAGAGAGAGGGGGAGAGACAGAGTGAGAGAGAGAGGGGCAGGGAGTGAGAGAGTGAGGGTGAGTGATAGAGAGAGAGTGAGAAAGAGACAGGGGGAGTGATAGTGAGAGAGAGGGGCAGGGAGTGAGAGAGTGAGGGTGAGTGATAGAGAGAGTGAGAAAGAGAGGGGGGAGATAGAAAGGGAGAGAGAAAGGGGAGTGAGAGAGAGGGAGGGAGGGAGAGATACATAGGGATAGAGAGAAAGAGTGATAGAGAGAAAGAGTGGTAGATAGAGAGAGATTGGGTGATACACACAGAGTGAGTACAGAGAGATAGAGAGACACAGAGAGAGCGAGTGATAGAGAGACAGTGTGATGGAGAATAATATACAGAGAGAGAGACAATGATAGATAAGGATAGGGATAGATAGATAGAGAGACAGACACAGGAAGTTATATAGAGATATATAGATAGGGAGAGAGAGAGAGAGACTTAGAGAGAGACACAGAGAGAGAGGGGGATGGCACAGCAACGCGTGCCGGGTTCAGCTAGTAACTAATAAGTAAACCTGTTTTTGTAGTTGGTATAAGTTTCATTGGAGACATTTCCAATTGTGTTATATGGTATCTTCTTTTCCAGTGCTCTTTAAATGTAACAAAGTACATTATGTTCGCAAATTTCCCACTACATCTTTGATTCTTTGCTCTCTCATAGTATACTTATATGGCCATATGGCCAGTCTGCTTCCACCACTGCTCTTTTACACATGAACATTTCAGGGCAGAGTTTTTTTAAGTATTTCTTAGAAGGAGGTATGTTGCAAATGTTCTGTAAGATATCACACAGGACTTTCCAAGCAATCATACTTTTTCATTTTGCATATTCAGATAGCAAGTTACAATTTAATTAATAGAGTAGATTTTTTGTTGTAATTGTAAAACTATACAGCTAACTAGTTACTATAACAAACTGCAAAACTAAATCAGAAGCACACCAACAAAACACATACCTAGATAGACACTCACAAACTACATTGTCAAATGAAGAGACAGACACAGAAACAATCCTACAAACTTCACACTCACTCTCTGGTGGTTTTTATCCCTTATTATCCTACTTCCTTTAGATAATACTATTTAACAAATTTCTTCTTTTGGTAACATTCTTCAATCTAATTAATAAATCCTACAGTTGATGTTTGCCCCCAATGTTGTTAAAAAGTGATCAACAAGCCCCAGTTTTTCTTGAAGTTGATCAAAGATTTCTCCTTAATCAGTAGTCAGTTTATCCACCACAGCTAATTCGTAGATTTTTGTCAGCCATTATTCTTGCTACACTTTTTCAGATATTGTAGTAATATTTCAAATTTCTTTCTAGATGATCATCCAACATTAAATAAACGTCTGGCCTCATCATGAATGTAACCTTAACCTGTATTTTAATCCAGTATTTTGGGGTCTTTCTGTAAGACCACCACATATGATAAAATGTCCCAACCTAATGCTCACAATTCCAACATTTTCTAGAGCTGCTTTTAAACATCTTTCAGAGCCTCTCCGGTATCAAATACCACCTGTACATCATCTTATAAGAATTTTATTTCAGATCATTACTTGAAGTAAACTTTAAAACTCTTTGTCCACACTTTCTCTCATTGTTCAAATATGTACCTATATTTTAAGCCCATTTAACCATACAATATTTCACTTCTTGTGAAATGAGCAGGATTTGTTTGTCATTATTAATGTTAGTCCAGGTAAACTTAATGAGGCATACTTAAGATAGACCAATATTAGGTTTTGCTTTTTCTCTTTAAAGATGGCAGTTTTATCATTGTTCTTATGTGTGTAGAGCAACTGGATGGACTGCATTCATACACTCCATTAAAGTGACCAAACTATGTTTTGGCATGTCAGGAATCCCAGGGTCTTCCACTCTCCTTTTACTTCTTATTTGACAGTGGTTCCCAACCTTTCTTTTTTTTACCAGAGACCATTTGACCAGGGACCACTCTCTTACATTAGTACCAAAAGGGTTAAAATTGATTTTTGGTTAACTTTAGATTCGGCTGCTTAATCGGGTTGCTGATTCAGAAAATTGCACTGGATAGACCACATCAGCTCTAGTTTCTGATACAGAACTGATGTCATGCAGTAGTTGCTCGCCCACCATATTAAATAAGCTTCAGCACTATGATAGGGTTTTGTAAGGCCAGTCACTCTTGTTGCAACAGTGTAGTAATGGTGAGGCCACGGACCATATTTTTGTTCTTGCAGACCACTGGTGGTCCACAGACCATAGGTTGGTTAAATGGGCATAATAAGAGTTAGGAAATTTTTGCTTCAGCTTTGCTTGAAGACATGATGAATATTAACTTTGGCTTTTAAGCTGTTTTATTTCATCTAAACTATGGTTAATATTAATCAGAGTGAAAATGGAGCAAAAGCGGACGTGTACCAAAGGCTGAGAGGAGAAGGGGCACATATAAACCTTCTTCTACTGTGGCTGATTCACATAGTACAAACTACTATACCTGCTAGTGGCTGGAAGAATTTGGGTGTCGGTATTTCAAAGTATTTCAAGTTTTCAAACTGGGGAAAATAAAATCTTTGGTTATTATTCCTAAAAAGGTATTTTGGGGGGGCGGGGGGAGCATTGAACTCAGCTCTCTACAAGCATATATACTGTATATTATCAGGTTGGTAGCTGCACATCTTCATTAAAACATAGGAAGCTCTGTTTTATCAATGAATTTGGTTCAACTAATCTAGATAGTGGCAGTATTTTCTCTCGGGTTTAATCGGGGGTCTTTCCCAGCTCTTCCTAGAGATATCCGAAATCAAGCTGAGGATTTCTAGATGTAAAACATGTTTATCGCTGAGTTACAGAAAGAGTTTTTAGATTAATCCATCATGTTATCATTTGTCAACATGCATTTCTTTTGAAGTTCAAATGGAACATTGTGATTGTTTTATTTTTAAGAAAACAAACAAATCCAGTTAAAAAGATTTCTCAATCTAAGTTGGTATGGTAATCATGTGACCTTGTGATGCTGAACTACAACACACAGTTTTCTTGTGCTGGCTAGTAACTTGCAGACCAACCATTGATCTTTCAGTGAACAGTGAGGAATGTTGTTACAATCCAAACAGTTGAAGGGTGTCATAATCCCCACCTCGATCTAAGAACTAGTAGGCTGCTAAATTGAGAGAGACTGGGGTATGAAAGACAAATATTTGTAAAATGAGTAATGGGCCCTGTCCATGATGTCCTTGTATGTATGCATGGAGAAAAAAATCCTCTTTCTTTACAGCTGAAAGCATAAATCTGGGAGCAAAGAGAGTAACCTTTTTTTGTTCCTGTCTACCACAGAGATGGTGTTAAGCAGAGGATTGTTTGTTTCGCGTATCTGTACGAGTGCTTCAGTCTTGGGATATCCATCTTGTGAATAGGATGCCATATCTTTCCACCTCAAAATTGGAATACAATGTTATCTTTCTGTTCCCCACTTCACAACTGATGCTGTGAATGTCCACTGAACATAGAGACATGTCAACTGGCTTTTGGAGGGACCTCAGATGAGCACTCCCAAGTCCAGGGTGTCCTTTAAACACAGATGGCATCTCATACACCTCTTGGATGTGGGAGACTGATGTTTGTTACAGCACTGCATTTGTGTACAGCAAAAGTTAATCCCAAGCTTGTTCAAAGTAGGGGTGATATTGTTCATTCTTTGTGTCTGTAGGTTCTGATGAAGCTTGGGGATTATGTGGCTCACCTACATCTGACCTCTTTCTTTGCTGCCATAAAAGGGGTGGAGAACACAGTTCCTGATCTTTGTACATTCTGTTCATTTTTCTGCAGAATGAATAAGCTTAAGAGATGAATAAATTGAGGAGCAAGACTGATCTTGTTCTTACATGTAACAACACACATCTCAGTTGTTTTGAGATTCCACATGTGAAAGTATCTGGAATGCAGTGTTCTTATGCTGAACCAGATTGAAATTCATTGCTGAAAGGAGAAGGAAGTCTCTTCTTTGAAGTCATCATTGTTTTACCTGAATTAGGAACTGCCATTAACATTAACGGTTGTTAGTTTGAAACCAAACCTATGCTAAATAAATATTGTGAGTTACTGTAATCCTTTGTGCTGCTCATCAGTTTTATGATGCACTGGTGCTCCATGAACTGGAGCATAAGATGGGCGTAAGCTCTTACAAATGCTTTAGGGTACACAGTGCAGTGAGTGCCTTTGCAATAGGCATAGTTTAAATAACTAGCATCTTTATTTTACTAACAAAAATTTGATCATGCTGTAGATATAGCTGTAGGTAAATAGAATTAACACAGCATCAAGTAACCAGGGTTTTCTCTGTTTGGAGTAGGAGTAATAAAACCATTTCCTCCAAAGACAGAAGAAAAAACATAATTCCAATATGTGGCTTACTGTGCCTTTTTAGCTGTTTTTAACTGTGGTTTTAATTTTGCTGTGTTCGATTGTTTTATGAATATGTTGTTAGCCACCCCGAGTCACTGGGAAGGGCGGTAGACAAGTACGAATTAATAAATAATGTAGCAAAAGCTGGTTCTTAAAGATGACCTTTTGTTTTTTAAATATGTTTCCTTTTGACAGATTTTCTAACTTTTATACCCACAGAGCAAAGCATCTAATATTAGTGGAACCATGGGGATTTCCAGAAAGACCTTCTAGTGCTGAACATGAAAGGGCTATTCCAATCTGGATCAAAGCACTTGGAGCAGTTTTGAGTCCATTTAACCCATTGGCTGGTCTCAGGATAGCAGGACCCTTTGGTGAGTGCTAGCTAATATATAGTTTTGTGGCCTTGTCACCTTGTTAATCAGATCTGGAACTGTTATTGGTCATCCTTGTTTGCAAGTAATAGTACAGTAACCACAGGCTCATTAAAGATTATGCATGGGATTCTGTGCTAGCATGTGATCAGATTATGTATTCATCCTCTGTGCCAACCTAGAAATGCCACAGTCCTTTTAGGAGAAATCAGAACTCTTCATCCCTTTTTTGCCACTCTTTATCAAGTTAGTAACTTTTAAATATTATATGTCTCCATTAAGTGTCTTATTTGGTATTTATAACAAATACTGCAATTTCTTTTCCCATACTCTTTTCTTCCTTTTCCAGACATAAGTTTTTGAAAAGCTTTCAGGATACAACAGCATGAACGATTAGAAGTTAAAATTGGCTTATTAGCCACTATACAACAGAAGTGGTGTATTGTACGAGATTTGAATTGTGTTTTATTCTATCCATGGCAATATAAATTGTATTTCAAATCTAATTTAGACATTGTATTTCAAATCTAATTTAATCAAAACTGTCTCTCTAAATTTTTTATTTTGGAAATTGTTCTTTTTCTTTTCCTGTTTGTTGTTTTTCATACCTCTGTCAATTAAAGATCATTCATATAATTGCACATAAATGTAAAATCCCATGTCTTTAAATGAGCATGAAATATATTGTACTTTAGTGGATCTCAGAACTTCAACAATATCTACTTTGACAGTGGCAAAATAGATTCTTAACTAGTTCTTTGTCAGTTTGAAAAGAAACTTCCTTCTGTTTTCTGTTTAAGAGGTTGTCAGGAGTTTTGGTTTGACATTTTGGACTTCAGCTTCTGGAATCTGTCATTATTGACTATACTGACAGAGGCTTCTGGGAATTGAACTATCAGAGTTGAGACACTGCTCCTAGTAGTGGCTCACTGTAACCAGTCACATATTTTATTTTGTCTGTTATCAAATGTTGTATAATGTGGGTGTAGAGTCATGTTGTAGAAAGAGACATCCAAACTGGTGGGTGAAATTTTTCACTGTCCATTTTTGGCAGCCTTGCTCATCACTTACTAATTTGAGCTTAAAATGCCTGATAATGCTTTCTAGTATAAAGTAACTTGCTTCATCTCTGTGGGCACTGAAACAAATTATATACTACCATTACTGCATATTTTGAAAACTCTCATTTAAAGCACAATTAGCAATTTTATGTCTTTATTTTTTTGTCATATGACAGGATTGAGTCTTGTACAGCGTATTAGGCCAGACTTCAAAAGAAAGTATTCTTCCATGTTTGATGATGATACAGTTACTGAATATATCTATCACTGTAATGTGCAGTCACCAAGGTAAGCTAGAGTAAGCAACATCCTGTAAACCAGTCATTGTCAACCGCTGTGCCTCGGCACACTAGTGTGCCGTGAGCAATCAGCTGGTGTGCCGCAAGAAAACCTCTTCCCCCCCGCCTTTCTTCCCCCTCCGAGGTTTTTCCGCGGCACACCAGCCGATTGCAGGACAGCGGGTGGGGAACACGACCCTCTCTCGGACCTCGAGAGGCTGGGGAGAGGCAGGGGAGGCGCAGGAGGGGAGGGGAGGGGCCAGGCCAGGCTCTCCTCCTCCTCCAGAAGTGAGCCCACAGGAGGAGGAGGAGGAGGCGGGAAGCTGGCGCAAGCAAGCGGGGAAAATGGCTCCCCGCAGGGCTGGAGCCCCTGCCTGGGAGCCGAGTTTGTCCGGCTCGGCTCGCGTCTTCCGCGGAACCTGGCGGAAGAGGCGAGCTGCCCAAACTCGGCTCCCAGGCAGGGCCTGTTCCCCAGGCTCTCGCTCTGCTTGTGAGAACTGGGGAAATGGAGCCAATCTCGGGGCTTGCCTTCTTCCAAACCGCTGTTTGGAAGAAGGCAGGGCCCCAGAGGCGCCTGCTCGTTGCCCGAGCCTCCCCTCCGCATACGAGAGGCTCGGCAAACGGAGTCAATTTCGGGGCTTGCCTTTTCCCAAACCGCTGTTTGGGAGAAGGCAAGGCCCCAGGGCGCCTGCTGTTTGCCTGAGCCGTTCTCCCGGGGGCAGTTCGGGCAACGGAGGTCCACCTCTGGGGCCTTGCCTCCTCCCAAACCGGTTTGGGAGAAGGCAAGGCCCCAAAGGTGGCTTCTCCATTTGCCCGAACTGCCCCCGCATGCGAGAGAGAATGGCTCAGGCAAACGGAGTAGCCACCTCTGGGGCCTTGCCTTCTCCCAAACCGGTTTGGGAGAAGGCAAGGCCCCAGGGGCGCCTGCCCGCTTGCCCCCGCCCTCCCTCCTCCCCCCTCGCTGCGGTTCCCTCCGGCTCCCTGTCAATTTCCCCCAAACTCCATCTGTGTTCACATTTGGGCATATTGAGTATTCATGCCAAGTTTGGTCCTGATCCAACATTGTTTGAGTCCAGAGTGCTTTCTGGATGTAGGTGAACTACAACTCCCAAACGTCAAGGTCTATTTCCCCTGAACTCCATCTGTGTTCACATTTGGGCATATTGAGTATTCATGCCAAGTTTGGTCCTGATCCAACATTGTTTGAGTCCAGAGTGCTTTCTGGATGTAGGTGAACTACAACTCCAAAACTCAAGGTCAGTTAAATATATGTATTACTGTGTTAGAGTGTCATTTTGTTTCATTTTGGTTGGTGGTGTGCCTTGGGATTTTTTAAATGTCAAAAGTGTGCCTCGGCTCAAAAAAGGTTGAGAAACACTGCTGTAAACTAACAGTGAGCTGCTTTTCTGGGTATGGGTATTTTATATAGCATGCATACATAGAAGGAAAGTGTGAGCTAAAAAATGAAGTTTGGGAACCACTGCTTGTAGACCATGGATGAGGAGTGTGTGGATCTCTAGATGTTGTTGACCTGCAAGTGCCACCAGCCCTAAGCAACTTATCAAGTAGGGAAGGTTTATGGAAGATGCTGTTGAGGAGCTTCTGGAGTGCCACATATTCCTCATCTTTGCTGTAGAAAGAGGTGGTAAGCTAGGCATAAAGAACACAAAGCAGTCTCATACAATTTGAAAAGTCAATTTAAATCAGAGCTGTAGTGACAAGAATCTGTGGCTTTTGCAAATGGCTTTGTCCAATTTGGTAATTGTCCCGCAATTTCCAGACAAACTGCTGAGTGCTATAGTTTACTGATTCATAAAGACCTTTGCAGAAAATACGAGAAGCTTGGCCTCTCACTGAACATCAAGAAAACCAAAGTGCTCTTCCAGCAGTCACCAGCCAATCCTTCTGCAATGCCAGAAATAATAGCTTAATGGTGTAACATTAGGCAATGTTGACCATTTCTGCTACCTTGGCAGTCACCTCTCCACAAAAGCCCACATTGACACTGAAATACAACACCGCCTGAGTTCTGCGAGTGCAGCATTCTTCTGAATGAAGCAGAGAGTTTGAGGATCAGGACATCCGTAGGGAGACCAAGGTGCTTGTTTATAAAGCTATTGTCCACCCAACCAGTTATTTATTTATTTATTTGTCACGTTTCTATACCGCCCCTCTCAGCCCGAAGGCGACTCGGGGCGGTTTACACAGGCAGTCCCTGCCCTCAATACAACACCGCAACAAGTCAACCCCCCCCCCCCAGAAAAAAACATATAATAACAATTAAACAATTAAAAACATACAATTGCAGCCTCAGCGTCATGTTGAAATCAGTTTCCATCGCATCGTCAGTTACACGCCTGCAAAACAGACTGTCTACAAACATCACACTCAACTGGAATGATTCCATCAGCGTTGCTTCCGAAAAATCCTAAAAATCTCTTGCGAAGACAGGCGGACAAATGTCAGAGTGATGGAAGAAGCAAAGATTACCAGCATTGAAGCGATAATCCTCCACCATCAACTCTGCTGGACTGGCCACGTCATCCAAATGCCCAATCACCATCTCCCAAAGCAGTTACTATACTCCCAACTCAAGAATGGGAAACGTAACGTTGGTGGACATGAAAAGAGATTTAAAGATGGGCTTAAAACCAATCTTAAAAACTGTGGTATAGACACCAAGAACTGGGAAGCCCTGGCCCTTAAGCGCTCTGACTGGAGGTCAGCTGTGACCAGCAGTGCTGTGGAATTCGAAGAGGCACAAATGGAAGGCGAAAGGGAGAAATGTGCCAAGAGGAAGGCACGTCAAGCCAGTCCTTACCGGGACCACCTTCCACTTGGAAACTGATGGCCTCACTTCGGGATTACATGTGGATCAAGAATAGGGCTCCACAGCCACCTACGGACCCATCACCAAAACACTTCACTTGGAGGACTATCATCCTCGAGCTACGAGGGATTGCCTGAGTAAGAGATTAATAAAACACTGAATGGTTTGGACTTTTTACACATCAGCAGTAGCTTCATCAGCTTTGTCATAAAAATGCTGTCTTGACTGTGCCAGCTCTGAAAAGCTCCAATATGCAAAACTTTATTTAATACTTCATTTATGTAATGTAGGCCCTATCTTTCTTCTGACATGAGATGCAAACTGCTTTCTTTAGCACGCCATCGAAATCTAAACCTGAATGCATTTCAGATTCAGTAGATTTTCTGTTTAATGGCCATTAACAGAGAAAAAATGTACACGGTTCTTACAAAATCTTTGTCTTACCAAATGGATTGCACAATCAGTCTGATTCTCTAATGCAGCTCCATGTCCCAATTTCAGTCCCTCTTGTATTGCACCGTCCTTCAAGACCATCATGATCAAGCTGTACTTTGGAGATACACAGCAAATTGTTTGTATAAGTGAACTTACACAAACACAACTAGAAGAATCGTGTGTCTCGCCAACTTCACTGTGCCTTTTACTTGGAATCAATTTTAATGTTTTATCCTGAAATGAAAACTCAATAATGCATGTAATTACAAATGGATCAAGATATCTGTCATTGTATTATACATTGTTTTATCAGTGACCTTTTTCTTCATACACTTTTCCTGTTAGGCAGTTCTGTATGTAATTTAAAATGTATAAAGCCCAGAATGTATAAAGCCAGGAGTCCTGTGTACACTAACCAAAATTTCTATTTTCATATATTTTAAGTGGCGAAACAGCTTTCAAGAACATGACAGTTCCATATGGATGGGCAAAAAGGCCAATGCTGCAGCGAATTGCCCATATGCACAAAGACATTCCTATCACTGTGATTTATGGAGCACGGTCGTGTATAGATGGCAATTCGGGGACCACAATCCAGTCTCTGCGACCGAATTCTTATGTCAAAACAATAGTAAGTGGGACATTCAAGCCATTTTGTGGATGGCTGAGATATATATACTGTGTGTGTGTATAGCTTCTATTCCCTATGTGTTTGAGTGACAGCTTTGAGATTTCAAGAAAATAAAGACAATATCTTCAAGAATGTTACTGATTGTGACAGTTGTATATTTCAGCTCTGACTCATATCTACAGAGTTATAAAAGCAGAGGTAGCCCAAGGGCCATCTAGTGTAAACCGTTGTCACTACAAGAACCCACTGCTACAGCAATTGCTGTCTAACCTCTTTTTTAAAAAAAATTAGTGAATCAATGTCTCCCTCCACCCCAATCTGAACTGGCCTATTCCACTGTCAAAAGGGTTTTATTCCCAGGAGATAAAGATTAAACCAACCCATTATTACCTTTTTAAATATTTTCTGACACTGTACAATTGCTTTTGCATGTGTCTGGCATAAGCATGAAAGGTAATGCTTGTCAACACAGATTAAGATTTATTCATAATTGCATTTGTCCTGCCCAAAATATATTTTGAACAAATAGTACTAGTAAATGCACCTCCCTCCTCCTGGCTGAACATATGAGGGAGATCAGCATGCATGCAGTAGGCCCTAACTCTTAGAAATCTGTAACAATTCACTGCCAGCAACAGTAGCTGAATCCAGACAATGTGCCACTTTAGGAGCATTAATGTTTAACCACTTGACTCAGGAAACGATTTACAGAGATTATGGCATACAGAAATTTGTGCTTTGCTGTTGTGTGGCAGTGTAGACTTGGATGAGAAAGGAGCATGAATCAACGGGTCATTTACTTGAGTCTGAATCAAAAAATGATCCTACCTAGAGAAGACCCATTGAAGTGAAAGGCATTTTTTGTCACAACTAAGATAAGTTCTATTAATTTCAGTGGGCCTACTCTGTTGAGTGCTGTAACATTAGATTTAGCCTTTGAGTGAGGATCATGTGGTCCTCTAGATGTTGGGCTGTCATTCAAAGCAGTTTTAGCCAGTGTAGCCATTGATGAGGAATATTGCTAATTGCAGTCCAACAGCATCTAGCAGACCATATGATTCTTGCTCCAACTAAGTCAGTGGCATCATGAAAGCATTACAACTGTACCATGCTTGCACTGGTATTATAAGTCTAAACTAAGTTGTATTTGATAGCACATTTTATCATAGAATTGCAAACAAAAATAACATTTCAGGACTACTTTGTTTGCCAACCGTTTCATGTTATCCTATATAATTTACATCAGTTTGCATAGCTAGCTTCTCTATCTTTGTAATGGTTGCCTTAAGTTTTTGTTGGGCCTTTTCCAACAGAATGAATGTGGAGGACTGGACTTTTTCAAATCCGTTTTAGTCACTTCATTGCTTATGTAAAATAACATAGTTTTCTTGCAAGTCTTAAATGGATGCTTTGTTTTTCCTCCCCTCCCCTTGCACAGGCTATCCTTGGTGCAGGTCATTATGTTTATGCTGATCAGCCAGAGGACTTCAACCAGAAAGTAAAAGAGATATGCAATTCTGTGGACTAAAAGGATTTTGTTGCTGTGAATGAGAGCCACAATTACAATTCAAAGCAACAGTTTGGTAGTATAATATAAACGTTAAAACTTACTGATTTTTTTAAAAATAGATTTTGTTTGCACCATTTCTTTCAAATGTTTGCACACTTTAAACCATGCAGTGCCTTTTGCTGGAATTAGGGAGATAGTAAAAAATATATACATTTTAGTTTGATGCTGTTCTTCATATATTTAGATAAAAGATTTGTAACTATGTATGCTAAACACTTCATTTTAAAACTGGATTCTAAACAATTGATTCTGAAAAATGTAGAGCATTAAAATTCCTTTAATATATATTCTTACAAAATTGTGAATGAAATTTCAGTTTGTTTTCTTCTGCTTCCATATATTGCAATCTCTTTGAACTCCTTTAAAAATTTAAAAATACTTCACATTTGTTTTTTCTTTTATGTCAGAGTATCTTTACATTTTGTTGTACCTTATGAAGTGGTCCTTGCCAAAATAATCAACATTGGTAAACAACCAGGAAAAAGCAAACGTAGCGAGAATTCAAAAAGAAATACTGAGAAATGCTGATTTTTTTGCCATCTGAATTGGAATGTTGGTTAATTCCAGTAACTATTGTTGTATGTTCAATTTCCTTGGGGATTTAATTGTGTGAGATGTTAACATTAGTGATACATCCTTTTAAAGACATATATAAGTCCTGTGGATTTGAAGACTAAATACCTTCTTAGTTGTATAACCTGTTCATTTGGTGACAAAGTTATTGCAAGATCTATTGCAAACTCAAATTTTTGCATGTTGTTCATCCATATTTAACACTGGGACAACATAGTCTCTGTGATGTTTGTAATGCTTGGATGCATATTTTTGGGGTGTTTTTTTTTAAAAAAAACACTGGAAGAAAAGCTTACTCTGTCAAATTGCAGGTTTTCCCAAAAAAGACATCTTGGATTGAGTAATAATCAAAAAATAAATCAAGACACCTAAGATGTTTTTGATATAAAATGTGTGATTTTATGCTGGGGTTTTTTTGTGGAAAAAAGTTTTTTAGGCTCTTGTTTTTAAAATAAGTGAATTTGTTATCAACCTAAAGGTAAAGTGAGTGGTTTATAAACAAAATAATTTATTGGTTATATATAGTAACTTACTGGTCAGCCTTTGAATGCTGAAAATAACTACTGAATATTTGCTATTTCTTACTAATTATTGAAAATGAGTTATTTTGCTATCTCTTGAAAATACAGTATCAGGCAGGATTTAAAAAATGGGAAGTGTTCCCTCTGCAAGTGAGGTATACTATTTTGGTGCTGTCGTAATTTGAACAGTCACTGTAACAATAGTGTAAAATGTATGCTGAATATTGGCAATATTGTGCAGTTCACTGCATAGTAAAGACCTATGTTTGGAATTAAAATACAGAACTGTGTATTTCTTTAGTATGTGAATCTGTTAAGGACTTGAATAGTTAAAGAGAACCTTCTCATTCTCTTACAAAACAATAGTTTCACAACCATCCGTTTGGGTTTGTCAGCAGTTCAAAATTTGTATAACATACAAAAGGCTGAGTAGCACAAATTCCTCTTCAGTACATTCCTGAAGAAATATGAGGCACAATTATTGCTTTAGGCTGCCACAATGTTGTGAGTCCCATATTGCTATATTAAAGAGAAACAGCACGAGGAGGGGTGGACAACATGTGATTCTCTAGATAAGAGCTTTCCAAACTGTGTGTTGGGACACATTAATGTATCAGCTGCAGTGTGTAAATCTCTGGGTTTGCAAAATGAGCAATAAATCATATATTTTAAATATATATAAGTGAAAGGTTTTCATGAGATATGTTGTATCCCCATACATTTTGATATTACAATTTATGGATGTGTCCCTATCTCTTATAAGAGGTTGGTTTAACCTCTGGTTTGCTAGTAAAAACAAATCACTGGGCTGCAAAATAATGTACGTCTAAAAAATATGTCACCAATTGGAAATGTTTGGAAAGCTCTTCTCTAGATATTGTTGGACTCTAACTCCCATTTGCTCAAGCTGGCATAGCTAATTATGAGGGATAATGTGAGATGTAGTTTCACAACATCTGAACAGCTACAAGATACTCATCCTGAACTACAAACGACAGATGTAGACAAGTTTTCATTTTACTCTTCTGAGTAAATTTTCTGATAAATATCTGCTGCTTATATGTTTTGTACAGTTAAACCATTGTCTTGCATAATTGGTGGGTCTAATGAGTAATCATAAATAAGTGCTTTGATTTCTGGTTTGCATGGACTTCATGAATAGCAGAGATATGAATGAGGCTTGTCTACCACCTTAGCATTTTTGAGGACTTTCAATGACTTTTACAAAGGTACTTTCAGGGAGCATAGTTATTTATTTTTTATTCCTGCCTAAAGTAACATGAGAGATCCGTGATCAGTATTTTATGCTTCCAGAACTTCAAAGTTAATAATCTATCATGGGGTGAGTGTGTGGAGAACTAGATTATGAACACAAATCTGGAAAGAGGTGTCTTAACTTCACCCCTAACATGTGGTGTTCTATTAATCTAAATGCCCTTTATGAACCACAGTTTGCCCTACACACACAGACACACACACACACACACAAATGTACCTGCACATTTTCCCTGCAAGGGACAAAAGAACTCATGGGGCGAGAGGGATTTAGATTGGTGAAAGACATGAAAATGGAGAAGATTAAATGTTCTTTCTAGTTCAACCCCTTTAATCCAATTTAGATTCCCTGTGGCTGCTTCAGACAAAAATATGTATATAGGAAATGACAGTCATTGTTCTCTTGCTTAACATTCAGCCCCCACCTCCCTTGGTACTCTTTATTACCTTCTGCTGCTTTCTCTGCTGCATTCCAGCAATGTGATTTACAAGTAAATATTAAAAATCTGCTCTAGGTGAAAAAATACATGCTGCCAACACAGTGACAGGTTATACTGATAAATCCCTCGACCATTGAACTCAATCTTGTGCTAAAATAGTGTCATATTCAAAATCTTTTTCTGAGATCAAACTGATTTGTATCATGTTGTCTATGAGCCACCTCTTTACGAGATTGCCTACAGTGAATATTAACTGATTGTGACCTAACCAAGCTGAACACAATCCATTTCAAAGCTTTATGATTTTAAAACTTGAACAGGGCAAGAGAAATGGGAGGTTTGTTGAACTGCTGATTGAGCAACCTGGTTGATGAGTCATGCAGGCACAAATAATACTGTGAAACCGGCGTCACCTACAGTGAACTGGCATGCCAACTCATTTCTCAAATTGTTGGCATGTCTATTCCAATTACCATAGGTCGATTGTTTATCAAATAGTTGGCATGTCAGTCTAGTGGGCATGACTCAATTTTAAAAGCGTACCTCGAAGTATCGTCATAGTGATGTAAGTATTCACAATAAATCTTTACCAATTTAAACTAATCTTCCTGAAAATTGTATTGTTGAAGGCTTTCAGGGCCAGAATCACTGGAGTGTTGTGTGGTTTCCAGGCTGTATGGCTGTGTACTAGCGGCATTTTCTCCTGACGTTTCGTCTGCATCTGCGGCTGGAATCTTCAAATCATGAAAACTGTTTGTTCTTTATATATCAGAAAAATGCTCTTCCTTGGGACCCAACGGTACAAACTAAGTTCTCTAAGAGAGTAGATAAACCTTTTCTCTGATCCCTGATCAGGCTTGTAATATCAGGAAATTGACAACCTACTTATATTACGTGAGCTGGGCTGATGGGTCGCAAGTTGTACAAAAACTTCAAAAGGAGAAATTGTTTGAATCATAGCATGTTTATAAGAACAGTCACAAAATTGTGATCTTACTCACCTCATCATGGCATTTCTTTATAAATAATTCTGATACTTTAAATTGTGTAGGATATAAACTATGGTTAGATATATAATTGGGCTGGCATCCAGTAAGCAACATAAAATTACCCCAGTATATGTAATTTTATTGGTTGTGGGTGGAGAAATTCAGCATTTCCATGCACTAAGACTTTCCCTATTCACATTCCTGTTTCTCAGTTGTGCCCCCCACCCAGCCAGGAGAAGATTGGATGATGTCATCCTTTAGTATCTCAAGAGATCAACGATAATACTTCTTTGTTCTTGTGGGCAGCTATTCCCTGTTGTAGCCACTGAATACCTGGGTACTAGGTAACCAGGTGCACACAGATAGGTCAAGCATGCAAGGAGGAAGGACAGCATACACCAATGTTGGGCAGAACTTTAGAATCCACAATTGATTTGCAGGAACTTGGCCTTTGTTTTGTTGTTATTTCCCTTTGTGAATTTACTGCACTTTTTGGTGATTTAAACATTTGTTTTTTTACTCAATACCCTTTGGCCAACCAACAGAGTGGTGGTGATATACCACTGGTTAGTGTTACAATGGTACCTTCAATAAATACTAGTTTGCACTGTGCCATGAAACCCTCTGGGTAGTCACTCTTTTTCCAGCCTGGTAGCTTTATCATTAATAGGGAAGAAGATAGGTTTTGCAAACAAGAGCTATGGCCTAGGTCAGGCATGGGCAAACTTTGGCCCTCCAGGTTTTTTTAAATTTTTACAGGAAATGGTGCATTTTGCACCAAAAAAATCCAATTCTCATGTTTTTGTGCAAAATAAATTTTCACAAATGTCTCAATGTATAGGGGGGGGGGAGTGAAAACACGCAAAAACTCTTGCTATATCCACAAAAGGAAATAAAACTTTTGAATCGATTATTGAATGCTAGGGTTGAATAAGAAAAAATATATCTGTGCTGCCCTTTCATGTAGTTGCACCCCAACAAGCTGTTTCTAGAATGCGACACTATAGGATGAGATCCCAAAACGTTCTATGATAGCTTTCCCAAAAATAGGGAAAGAGGATTATCAAGAGGTGAAAATGCAATTGTGATGCTTCAACTTTTGTAGATATATAAGCTTTAACTGAACACAGCTTCCTGTGCAACACTGATTCATCAGATTTTGATTCTGGTTTGGTAAAGAGAAGGTTTTCTCCTGTTTCTGTCACAGGAAACTGTTCAATGTTAAGCTGTTTCCTTCTGTGTCTCAGGGGATGTATCATTTTTCAAAGGACTGTATGAATACTAATCTCCTCTGCTTCCCCAGAGCAGCTCTGCATTTCCTCTTCGCTTTGTCTGCTAAAGCTGAGAACAAGAAATGACAGGGGAAGTTAATTCTTCCACCACTTCTGGGTGAATCTGACAAAACTGTGTCTTCTTTGAGAGGCAGCCACAGAGAATACAAAAAAGAACACCTGGAGTTTCTTACTGGAGAGTCAGAGAGGCAACCATTTCAGGAATCAAGACACGGGCTTCCTTTGCAGACATACAAATATTGGCATTCAGTGTTACTGCATGAAGGTTCCAGCTGCATTTAAATCAACATTTTAACAAAAAAGGCAAGAGGAATATTTGTCACTTAAAAGTGGAGCTGTACACATGAGCCATGCTATAATTTATGTAAGGACCAGCTGTTCGTCGGCTTATCTGCTCCAGCAGAAATACTATTGTTTATTTAAAAAATTCTTTCTGAAATAAATTCACAATTACAAATGTGACTTCTTTTCTCTGAAATATATTGACTATTTACCCCTTAACATTGTGTAGATATTACAATTATTTTAGTGAGAGAACATTATTCATTCTGATAGTTCAAGATTTTTCAGTTTTACCAAAATAAGAATTATACCTTCACCCTCAGCATATGGAAAGATGCTTTTGACCAACTAAACACAGAGCTATAGCTCCAAATAAAATATGTGATTTAAACTGTTTGGAACTTTCCACAAACCAAATATTTACCAATCATTTTAGGCCTATTGACCCATGTAGACCATTATACTTAGAATATCACATAAAGATCTGCATTCAAATCCCCAGTCAATCATGAAGTTCACTATGTAATCTTAGATTTATTTCTTATATTTCAGCCTAACCAATTCCACGACATCATAGTGAGTAAAAGATTGGGGGACAAGGGAGAACTGTGCTGTTTATTCTTTTTGTTTTGGTATAGGACGGTGGCTGCATATCCATAACTAGATTGTAAGCTTGTATTACACAAACATTTAGGTTTTTACTCTAAACAGTTACACATCTCAATAACCAAACTTCAAAGGCTTAATTCTTACAAAACAGATACTAAAGCAACACTTGGCCTTTAACAATCATTTCTACCTCTAGCATCTGCGAGCTAAAATGCTCACATCATTTTGTCAATCAGTACAGCTGACCATGTACAGACACTATCTGTGATCGGTCTGTATGCAGTGCCTTTCCTAACTGCTAAATGAAGTAAAGCTGAGATTAAATACTAATGAGGGGGTTCCTGGCTCATTGCTCATTCTCTTCACCATCGCAATATACCTACTAAAAAGAAATATCTGCATTTCAAAACATGATCCACTTCTAATTTCTAATACTTCAGGCCCTGCCTCCGGATTCAAAGCCATATATACCTGTGACTTCGTATGTCTACATCTTTGAATGCTGCCTTATGAGTTGAAAAATAATGTTAACTTGTCCCTTTCTGGCTGGCAGATACATGCCTGGCACATATACAATTAATTCCACTCTTACTGTAATATATGTGATATTTGGGATTACATGGATGCGAATAAAGTAAATGCCGAAAACTACTTGGAGAACCAGAACGGTATATTGGTTTGTGTGCTGGAATAGGATCCTAGGAAATCAGTGTTTATTCGTACATCAGCCAAGAAAACCCACTGGGTGACCTTGGCAATTGCACGTCTTTTGTCTTTGCCTCAGAGAAAGGCAACAGAGAATCCCTCTGAATATAACTTGCCTATTCAATTTAGGTTGGCTGTGAGTCAGAAAGAGATACAACAACAACAACAAATGTATGGACATAGCTAGGCACATAGCATCCATGCAGGGATGGGAATGTTGTGATCCTCCAGGTGTTGTTGGACAACAGCTCAGAGCATTTCTCACTCCATATACTAGTTAGGACTGGTGAGGCTTGAAATCCAACAATATTAGAAATGGAATCATTTCCAGTGCTGTACAACTCCCATCATCCTCATGTACCATTGGCTATCCTAGCTAGAGCTGATATGAATCGCAGTCTGATAATATTTAAAGGGTGCATTTTTTTATTTAAAGCACTAATATCGTGCCCTTTATCACAGGAACTCAAGGCAATGTACAAAGGATGATCTATATCTTTGTTTCTTAATGGTCCTGTTCTGGTCCTGTCTATACCAAAGATCACGACCTGAGTTCACTGCAAGAGGAAACATGTCAGACCTGTGACAAAACCATGTGTGTCTTCCTAGTGAGTCTTTTTCAGCCACCCATTGATGGACACTATACATTGTTAGCCTTCCCCCATGGGTCTCAGAGATGGAAGAAACTGAATACATTGGCAGTTGGGGGCAGTAGGTCTGCAAGAAATATCATTGTGGGCTGCATGTGATTCCCCCATGTGGATAAGAACTAGTGGATTTTTTCCTCTGTTTCTATCTATACAATTTAAAACACTCATTTGAATAGAGCAGTGGTTCCCAACTTTTATTTGACCAGGGACCACTCTCCAACTTTAGTACCAAAAGGGTTACAATTCAGTTTTTGGTCAACTTTAGATTCGGTTTGAGGTGCTGATTCAGAAAATTACATTGGGTAGACCACGTCAGCTCTAGTTTCTGATACAGAACATATGCCATCCAGTAGTCACCATCTGTTCGCCCACAGAAAACCATATTTAATGATCTAGAGCTAATGTGGTAGTAGTAATCTTTCGTGAGTAGTCAGCCTCTCCCCTTCTGACATCCCTGTTGCCTCAGCACTATAAGGGTCTCACAAGAACAGTCGCTCTTGTTCCCATGTGCTTTCGAGGCAACAGTGTAGTAATTGTGAGGCCTCAGACCATATTTTCGTTCTTGTGGATCACTGTTGGGAACTACTGGAATAGAGGTAGGAATTGTACAGCCTTCTGATATTGTTAGATTACAGATCCCAGAATTCCTCACCCTTGGCTAAAGTACTTTGTAGTCCACCAACATCATGAGCCCACATCCTTGGGTTGTATTGGTTTGTGATGGTGAACAGTGAAGCACTAATTCTTGCATTATATATACACAAGACACATATCTATAATGGACACTTCTTTAAAAGCCAACAAATGAACAAAGCAGCCTAGAGGTCACAGACAGTGTGCCACAGTTTTATGCTGGAGTGGCATCTGACTCAGACTCTTGGAAAGGGACGAGGATCAAGTGCACTGCTCTGTTGTCAGTGCAGATCATAAGATGGACCGGGACTGTGGCAGCCTCCGATTTATCTTTCTTGAAACTGGTTTTGGCAATTGCTAAAAGGCAATCTAAACGAGGAGGGAAATTTCAATTATTGCACGGAGGCAATAATTTATTCCGGTATCCTGTCTGAGAAATTAGCATCCATTCTGAAGCATCACATTTGTTTGTCACCTATTTGAACCAACTTGCCTTAAGTGCAGCTGTTTACTTCATATTTATTCATGTCACCCTTCAAGCTCCTCTTAACATTCTAATCTACTCCACAAGTGCTTTTGAAATCTCTCGCTTTTGTTAAGATATGCTAAAACCAAGCAGGAAACGAAAGCTTCTTGATTTAAAACAGCTCCTGTTTACTTTAACTCTCTTTATGGGGTGCACAGATAGAATTCTAAAATAAAAGCAAAAAGGCACTATAAGAAAAACAAAAATGCCATCCGTTTCATTAGGAGTTTCTTCCACATGTTTATTCTTCAACAAGTGACTTCTCTAAAATGCATCTGGATCGGGATCTTGCAAAGCAGAAAAAAATCAATTGCAGATTTGCTTGAAAGCAAGTCCCTCAAGCCTCAAAACTCTGAAGTGACTCTGCCTGGTTTGGTTATTTGCTTTTCCAGGATATAACATATTCCTACCCAATAACCCTTATCTTGGTTATGAGACTGAGTTCAGCGAGACAATGCAAGAACCAAAGAAGAGTATAAAAAGAGTTCAGCTATAAGCTTCCACATGATGTCCAGAATTATTCTGGTGTTTTATGCATGTTCCCAATGGAAGGGTTTTGACATTTTTTGTCCATCGCAGAATGGCTATTCAGTTCAAGGTTATGGACACAGAGTTACAGGTTGGTACTATGACTCATGATTACTCGTGGACTTGTGCATTGATGTGCATGCATGAAGTGTGTGACTGCACACTGCCTGCAGGTGTTCATTCCCATTAGGTTGTGCATTCGGTTGTACATACATGACTGAGGCAGCATTGTGTTATGAATCAAGCTGCTGCAACATCCATGCATCTAACTGGATATTGGTGACTTCTTGTAGGTCCCCAGACCATGGTGGCACATGTAGGCCCCTGCAATGACTGAAGTAGCCAAATGTTGTATTATCTCAGGTTTCAGAACCATCCTCAGGTCACATGGGGCTTCATAAGTCCCCTCAAAACATCAAACCTGGAGTTCTGGCTTGTGTCAAGTTAGGCAGTTATGATGTCATATACTAGGCTCAATAGCCTTGTGTTGTCTGTGCATGTTTACAAAGATGGTATCACAGTGACTGTCACAAATGCCTCCCAAACTCATGCTAAAATCAGGTAGCCACTGAATGAAGGAATTATGTAGAGTGAATATTTGAGGGGTGTGCAGAAGGATCATGTGTCAACTTCCACCCACCAGCAAGTTGCAGTCCAATAAGTTGCAACAAGACCTCACAAGTTTCTCCACTTGTTTGTCATGCCATATCTTTCTGGACATGACATATGGCAGAGCAATGTAAAACTCATTTTGATACGTATTTTCCAACAGGAACCAAGCTGGAAATCAACTTTCAGGTCATATAATATGTGCATGCTTGCCAGGTGTCTGCCATCAAAATAAGAGACATCCAATAGGGTGGGGGGAAGGTGTAGGGCAGGCCTTCTGGGCAAGGACTTCCGGGGCCTCAGCCAATGAGGGCCCCACCCCTCTCCCACCTATGCTCCTCCTTGGCAATTGACATCCCTTCGCCTCCTCCTCGCCTCCAGGAGGATGAGGAAAAGGGGGCAGGCTCCTCATTGGCCGAGGCCCAGGGAAGTCTCAGCCACTGATCCCTAAGATGCTGGACATTTTCCTGAAATAAAGGACTGTCTCTTAAAATCTGGGAAATCTAGCAAGTCTAACTATTTGGGGGGAGAGGGGACTTTAGGCCTAAAATACCCCAGACAGGGTCAAAAACAGAGAAAGTCCCATCTTTCCTGTTCTGAGGCACGGGGGCGGGGGGTCTGAATGTTTTAAAATTTGGTTGGCCACCTACTGCCTAACAGTTCCCTACACTTTATCCACTATGGACAAGAATTAAGGTTTCACTGTTAGTCAATAAAATCCTAAACAATTTTGAGGCATGGTTATGTAAGGCTATTTTATGTGAGAGACCTGTAGTCTTCATTTCACAGTGTGGCCAAGATCAGGAACAATTTTTTGTTTGGTGCGTACAATGGTTTCTTTTCTGAAACCTGCCAAAAGCCATCAGCAAAGGGTTCAGAGACTGGCACCTATCCAGTGAAAATCAGTAGTACCTATTGATCTAAGAGAGACCCCCTTTTCCCTTATACAGTCTTTGAGGTCATTTGAGAGACCTTCTGTTCAATAACTGTTGAAAGAAGTGGCACCTACACTGACCTGCTGTCCCTAGGTGTCAATGCATGTTATAAACTCATTTATTTGAACAAACTATTCCTACTTAGTCCAATTTGATATCTACTATAATTCTTATACCTCCAAAAATATTTGTATAGCATTCTGCATATTTCTGTTTTGTATGACCTAAAAGACTTCCTTCTTCCTTGTACCACATTGAAAGTTTTGAAGATGTTATATAGTAATAGTGGGGAAAATATAAAATAATAAATAAAATTTGAGCTAGGCTAGTGTGGTATTAAACTGGGCTTGAGCATCTCAATATCTCTGCTGTTTATAACGTGTTTATTTAGATTGAACTGCTGGTGAATTTTCTTCCTGCTGAAGGAAGTTAGAGGTTCTTACAACATATTTGGGCATGTCACGATGACTTCATGACACCATAAAGGTCATATGCTTTCACATTTTATGTATTTCTTTTCCCAATAACAGACAGAAACCATTCTAACCTCACATGTTTTCAGATTTTCAACAAACACTCTTGCTTTGTTTACATTCAAAATTACCTTCCATTCAAAATGTAGCACCAAGGTAACATGCACCCCACAAAGTTGTTTTGTGACCCTTGATTCTACCAGAATCCCTAGGCTACCTTTCTGGCCAGAAAGAAGAGAGAGAAAAGGGGTGAACTGCATCTCCTAGGGTCCATTTATACTGCAAATAATGTAGTTTGGCACCACTTCTCTGACAAATAATGCTGGTCCCTCATCAAACTACAACTCCCATGGTTCCATAGCATTAATCCATGGCAGTTAAAGTGGTGCCAAACTACATTAATTGTACAGTGTACAATCACCCTAAGAAGTGTCTTGAAAATGGCTATTCGCCTTTTACATTGGTTGCAAGAGGCTGTCCTGTTTTTTTAATCAGCTTTTAAAATGCAGGGTCCATCTATACAACACAATTATAGTGCACAATTGTGGTGCTTGTTTCCAAAAGGCACCAAATCCATCTGAACAAATTTTCACAGACATTGAAAAAAAAACACCATACTGAGGATATGCATTCTTTTGCTATAAAATGCCATTTTCCAAGTCCTGTACCAAAGTGAGTTGGTGCATTTTGATAGTTTTGATCTGAACATAATATTCAACTTGTAGCCAAAAATGTGCTGCCACTTATAACACTTTTTTCTTCTTTCTTTTTTTACGGATTTAGTACTTTTTAAAAAACAAACTCCGTAAGTATATTATTGCATTCTAATTTAACTGCCTGTGGAATCAAGAATGCTTCAACATCTCAAAAAACTACAAATTCCAGGGTTTCATGGGATGGAGCTAAGACATATATAGTGGGATAACTGAGCTATTATTATGCAATGGTAAGGATCCTCAAGGGTAGCAGTCCAGCCATTCCCAGTCTTTTGATTTTGTCATTTTGTTTACAATTTTTTGATAATCTGTGTAGCTCTTGGAGTGTTCCCATGATAGAAAAGTGGGAGGGCTAAAGCTGCTTAAAGGTGGGTTTGGCAGGGATGAGAGGGAGAGATGTTGTAATTTCACTTTATGAGACTGTAACATACATGTTCCAATCCAATCCATGTGGTTGCAGTTTAATATATCTGAAAGGAAGCATATGCTCCACAACTGGCTGAAACTGTATGCTATACTCAACAGGGAATCTTAACCACAATTCCCAAAGGCACCCACAAAGCTACACTGCCCTACATTAGAGCTGAATTTCTCTGAAGGCTTTGCAAAATGCTTGTCTTCTTTCCTGGAATCCAGGCCCGAAATAGCTATGTGTCCTTTTCAGTTGCTACACTGGCAATTGGTTTTGTTGTTTTGCTTTCCACTAATACCATATTTCTTTGATTCTAAGATACACTCCTTCCCTATACAAACATCTCTAAAAGCAGAGTGCATCCTAGGACTCTTCCACACAGCTGTATATCCCAGAATATCAAAGCAGAAAATCCCACAATATCTGCTTTGAACTGGGTTATCTGAGTCCACACTCAGATAATGTGGGATTTTCTGTCTTGATTGTCTGGGACAGTGTTTCCCAACCTTTTTTGAGCCGCAGCACATTTTTTACATTTACAAAATCCTGGGGCACACCACCAACCAAAATGACACAAAATCACACTCTAACACAGTAATACGTATAGTTAATATGTTTTAAAATGTATTTATACACTCTGTGTGAAACCTGGGTGGGCCTGTTTCGATGAACACAACATTGATATCCTGGCAGGAATAACAGAAAGATACACATGAAGGTCTTGCTCAACAGGTGGGAGTTTTAGTTCACCCGCAATCAAAGAGCATTCTGAACTCCACCAATGATTGAATGGAATCAAACTTCCCACACAGAACTCCCATAAGGGAGCCCGAGTGGAGAAGAAAAAGTGTTCGGCGGGGAGGGGGGGAGAGAGAAAGGGTATTGGAGGTTCCAATTTTCTACGGCACACCTGATGATCGCTCACGGCACACTAGTGTGCCACGGTACACTGGTTGGGAAACACTGGTCTGGGATATAGGACTGTGTGGAAGGGCTCTTAGAATTGCAATCTCTCCCCTCAACCCCAAAGTCTTCTGAACTTTTTAGTTGACTCCACACAATGTATTTTTATACCGAACCCTGCCTCCACATTTGAATGTTATCACTCCACCCTGCTCTCACTATTTTGTTGTTGAATAAAGTACATGCGTTTGTAGGTGTGGAGTCACCATTATTTCATTATAGTGGAGCTCACTCAGCAACAACTGGAAAGTTTTGGTTGTAACTTTGAAACCATCTACGTAAAAAGTTACGTTGTTGTACTTCATTCATTTGGATCCCTTACTGGATGACATGTCAGAAAAACTGCATTTTTAATTTTTTTTTAAAAAATCAATTTTTTAAAAAAAAATGGCGGCCGGGGGGGGGGGAGGCGGCAGGGAAGGAAGCTGCATTGAAACAAAAAGTTATTGTGTATGCAGAAGAATGAGGAAATAGAGATTAGTAAAATAAATATTTGTCTAAGAAATTTCTAAGGAAATCTAAGACATTTATTTTTTCTAAAAATCAAAGTTTTTTTTGTGTGTGGTGGTGCTAAAATTCCAATCGATGGCATCTTAGAATAGAAAAAATGTGGTATTTTTATTTGATTTCCTGGACTGTATTTTGAAGGAATAAAAATGGCAACTCAGAAAATGCTGCTATGTGTTTTAGGGATCCTTTCCAAGCCATGTTTTATTAATTTTTACTAGTAATATATTCTCTTATAGCCATGTAAGTTATTTTTAAAGACCTCTTAAAATACAATAAGTGCAATTTATTGACCGGGAGTCACAACACAGCACAGACAAAGAAACCAGACTCATTTTAGGATCACATTACTGCAATTATCCCTTGCACTCTATTCATCTACAATAATGCATTTGATGTGGCTTTGTTCAGTCATGGTGGACATTCCCAGGCAAGGCCGGCAGGGGGAAACCATTTGTCAGAAAGCTTTTCCATCCCCTGTGCTCAGCGCCTGTCATTATGTGCTTGGCCTTTTTTTTCCCAGCAAGCGGGAAGTGATCCCTTTGTTTGGATGGGAGGCAGGCTATTGACAAGTAACAAATAACTCCACTACCGTCATTGCTATTATGGTGAATAATGACCATTCAATGATTCCATTATGAGAGGAAGATACTTAACAATGCTGCTGAATTTCACCTTGTATTGTATGTGTTTGTAAAGGAGGGGAGGCAAGTTGGCACAAAATGCAGAAAATAATTTCCTGAAAAATTGGCTATATCAGCGGTTCTTTGCTGATGCAATGTGAAATTTCTTTTGTTGTTGTTGTTGCTGTCCCTTGGTAGCTAAGCCTCCTTGCTTGCCAACTCCTTAGGTGTTGGTTATGGTCATTGCTGCTGTGTTTGTTGCAATTTTTCCTTTTGCACTACAAAAAATAGAAAAATCTCAAATATGCAGGCAGGCAGCAGCACAATGGATGAGCTGCAGGAGGAAGAGCTGATTTCAGCCATATTATGATCTGACTGCAAAGGAGACTGACGTTGTTATACATATATACTTCAGTTAACAAAGTCAATGTGTTCCAGCCATTACTTCTTTAACAGACAATTTGTTAAAGAAAACATGGAAGGGATAGGGAAAAGTCCTGCACCGAGGAAAGAAAGATAGAAAGAAGAGCAGTTCAACATGTTTGAGCGTGCTTAGGTGAACAAAAGCATTTGAAACTTCTAGAGACCAACTGAAAGTTTCTTCCAAATACATCCAAGGATGTTTTTATTTATTTATTTATTTATTTCATTGGCCTCCACATTTCTTATGATTTTCATTTTTAATGCTGGAAATGTGAGGTTTTTCAAAATCCCATTGTAGCAACCCTGTTCTCTTTCGTGCCTGGGGGGCAGGGGGCGGCCCCGGGGGTCCCGATTGCATTAGGGCCCATTGCAGCTGAGGTGGACATGGAGGAAGGGGATGATGAGGTAGCTGGGCCTTCTTCTCCCACTGAGAGCTTGGAATGGGATGATTGCTGGCCCGATGGCTATGATAGCTGGGAAAGTCAGGCCGACACTGAAAGTGCTGATTCTGATAATCAGTATGAGAAACCAGGTGGTTTCGGGTCGCAGGAAAGGGTTAGGGAGATAGCGGAGGATGAGCCCATGGAAGCTGAAAGGGAGTCTGGCTCTCATGAAGATAGCGACACAGGTGCTGGGAGGCAAGGACGGAGCTTTGATAGGAGACAGAGCATTGAGTCCAGCAGGAGGGAATGGCACCAAAGCCTAGAGCGCCAGAGGAGCGCTAGGTCCCGTAGTACAGATTGGCGCCGCAGCCTAGAGCGTCAGGGGTCTCACCAAGGGAATTAAGTATAGGATCCGTGGGAACGGATCCTCAGTTGCTCGGCCACTTCTGATTTGAAGGGAGTGAAGCAAGTGAAGATCCACGGAGCCAGGATTCAGGCTCGTGCCTTGCCAAGAAGTTTCTTGGGCCTTGTTTCTATGAACCTTGCCTTGTTTGAATTGCCACGGACCAAGTTTGCTTTGATCCGCATTACTTTTGCGGAGCTTTTGCCAAGCTTTGCCTTTGGATTTATCTATGAACTCTTTACTATTTTGATTGAACTTTTTGATACTTTTAAGGACAATTACTTTTTTCACCTGTTTTTATTATTCAATAAATAGTTAGCTGATTACCGTCTCTGTGTGTGTGATTAAGGGGCTGGGCCGAGACCCTGCATTGTGACACCCATGGATGCAGAGTGACGCCTGGCAAGCTTCACTAACTGTGGATGTTTCAAGTGAGGAATCAGGAATCTCACCAGGTTGAAGGCAAACAACAGAGACTTTATTCAATTTACACAGAAGGGACAATTTTACAGCAACAGATGCTCAAAGGGTACAAGTGTGGAAGCATGATCAGGCATTTTTATACAACATTAACAGTACTACGTTTTGAAACTCCCTTCCCCTTGATTGGCCAACACCGAGAAGCCAGCCTGTGTTTTCCAGGCCTCTGATTTGATAGGCGGCGGGTCCTACCCAGTTCACACCCTGATTGGAGGAGGCAGCAGTGATGCAGCCGGGGATCTCCTCCCAGCTGGACAGGGGGGCCCTGGGGATGCCAATGGGCTGCCGGAGGCAGTCTTGGGGTGGAAAGGTCTCCAGCGGCCATGCCACCCCCTGGGTGGGTAGCAATAGGTGCTGGAGACAAAGAAAACTCCAAAAGATAATTTAACAGGATGCAGATACCGGGTCCTGTCATAGAAAACAACAAGAGTTGTTTTTCCAGATATCTTCCCATGAGCCCAGAAAACCGAGAGGTCACCCACCCCTCCCCCAAAGCCCCAAACTACCCTTAACATTAAAAAAAACTTGCGAGGCCACCATTAAGAAACACTTGGGGTTTGGCTGGGTAATTTTTTTAATTTTTTTTAAATTTTTAATTTTTTAAAAAAAATTAAGGGTAATTTTGGGGGGGGCTTCTGGGTGTCTGGGTGCCATCCCAATAGCTACCAGAATGGCACCTAGACATCCAGGAAAGCCCGGGTTTGGGGGTCCTTGTGGGGACAAAAACTCACACCAAAGCGGGTTTTGCCCCTTTCTGGAAGTGTCCTAAGTAAGGGATTCTAAGTAAGGGATACCTGTTGTAGGCAGGCACAGACAGCTACAATAGGATCAGTTAGAGTATAATCATTCTCTTCTCAGGTTCCTTATTTAATTGTTTAATGTAGAAATACTGCTGCAACAAAACATTAAAAGTATTTATCCCCAGCCCTCCCTCATCATCCTCCCAATGCTAATGATGCTTTACAAAAAAACTATCATCTAGAGCAGTGTTTCTCAACCTTCCTAATGCTGCGACCCCTTAATACAGTTCCTCATCTTGTGGTGACCCCTAACCATTCTTTCCATTGCTACTTCATAACTGTATTTTTGAGGGGGTGGGGTGTTGATTTTGTCATTTGGAAGTTGCTGGGATTTATAGTTCACCCACAATCAAAGAGCATTCTGAACTCACCAACAATGGAATTGAATCAAACTTGACACAAAAAACTCCCATGACCAACAGTAAATACTGGAAGTGTTTGGTGGGCATTGACCTTGAGTTTGGGAGTTGTAGTTCACCTACATTGAGAGCACTATACACTCAACAATGATGGATCTGGGCCACACTTGACACTAATCCTCAATATACCCAAATGTGAACACTGGTGGAGTTTGGGGAAAATAGATCTTGACATTTGGGAGTTGTAGTTGATGGGATTTATAGTTCACGTACAATCAAAGAGCCCCTTGCACCCCACCAATGATAGAATTGGGTCAAAGTTTCTACACAGAACCCTCATGCCTTGAAGGGACTAGCTGGCGTGAGCCTCCATCCCACCTCACACACTCTCCCTCACCCACACATGTGCATCATGTTGCCATGCGCCAAGCACGCCTGCTCTCCCCCACTGCTTGGAGTCTCAGAACCAGCCCTCCCCTTGTCTGGGAGGCCTGCCAATCACCGCAGAGTAGAGCTTTAGGTGGGATAATTCACAGTCTGTTTCCAAAAAGAAAGAGAAGGACAAGCAGAGATCTTCAATCTTCTCTGCCAAGTGGCTTCCTAAGACCATAATAAATATGTTTTCTGATGGTCTTTGGCGACCCCTCTAAAACCCTCTCGCGACCCCCCTGGGGGTCCCGACCCCTAGGTTGAGAAACACTGATCTAGAGAGAAGATGTAGAATATTTTGCAAATGACTTCTTTTATTTTTTCCAAAAGAACTTCTTTATCAGGTGCTTTGTTAACTGAGGTATGCCAACATAGGGAGATGCATCAAGGAACCTGATGACATTTCCAGGAATGTAATTTGTATCACTGTTTCTCGGAAGACTGGAAATTTTATGGCTACAATTTCTTAATGCTGCCTGTCTGGCTGTAGGTTGTATAAGTAGAGATTGGAAGAATGATTTGCTCTTTCAACACACAGTTTACAGCATTTTCTTCCTCCTTTGGAAAAAAAGGCAAGGGAACTCTGAGGTTCAGAACCAGGAATGCAACATAATGGAGATTCAGGACACTGCATCATGCAAAGATCACATTGTTTTTAATGTCAAAATAACTGCAACAATATTTTCAGCCTACACACACACAAACACACACACATACATAAACATAGACATGTGCCCACACTTTCCAAAGCAGTGCTCCTAAGATTATGCTAGTTTGCTGCTCTGTTAAGCATCTGCTGGATGGACTTACTTCCACTGAAGACATAGGTCTACAGTTTGGGGATCCTCCTGGATTTGGCTTTGAACCTAGAGGCCCAGGTGTCGGCGGTGGCCAGGAGGGCCTTTGCACAATTAAAACTTGTGCTCCAACTGCGCCCATTCCTTGAGAAGCCAGATCTGGCCATGGTGGTACATGGCCAGAAGGTCATGTGTTCAAGGCCTGTCTGGGACGGGGTGAGCTCTCGACCAATTGTGTAGGTTATTGTCTATATATGTTGTATGTCTATGGCATTGAATGTTTACCTGTATATGTGCATTGTGATCCATCCTGAGTCCCCTGCGGGGTGAGAAGGGCAGAATATAAATGTTGTAAATAAAATAATAAATAATCCCGTCTGGATTACTACAATGTGCTCTATGTGGGGCTGCCTTTGAAGAGTGCTCAGAAACTTCAGCTGGTCCAAAGAGCTGCAGCCAGGTTGCTCACTGGGGCTGGCTACAGGAAGCAGACACCCCCCCCCCCTTGTTGCAGCAGCTCCACTGGCTGACAGTCTGTTTCTGGGCACAATTCAAAGTGCTAGTTATGACCTTTAAAGCCATAGATGGTTCAGGTACTGGCTATTTGGCTGACCGCTCCCTTGTACAAACCTGCTGGGGCCCTAAAATCTTCGGGAGAGGCCCTTCCCTCGGTCCCACCTCCATCTCAAGCTCAGTTGATGAGAACGAGAGAGCAGGCCTTCTCAGTGGCTGCCCCTTGACTCTGGAATTCTCTGCCCAGGGAAGACAGAATGGCCCCAGAATGCCCCCCCCTGCTTTTAAAGATGAAGGTTTTTAAGATCAATTCAGGGGGTGCAGTGGTTTTTAACTTTCAATTTGTTTTAATGGTTTTTAACTGGGAATTTTTAATACTGTTTATATTTAATCCTTTTCAATATCTGCATATTTGTATATTTTAAATTCTTATGCTGATCCTTTTATATTAAGTCGCTTGGTGTCCTCTTCAGGGGAGATAAAGCAGGGTAGTAGTTGGAATAATAATAATAATAATAATAATAATAATGAGGTGAAATAATTCTAGCAGGCATTACTGCTACTCCTAAACTCTGAAACTTCTTTACAGGGAAGGCTAAGATAGTATCCAAGCAAGTGCCATTGACTTTTGGCAGCTGAATGGCTACTGAATGAAGGGCTTTAAATGTAATCAGGGATCTGTACCTTGCTTCTTAAAAATGCTTTATATAATAACAATAATATACAGTGATACCTTGAGTTAAGAGTTTAATTCATTCCATGATGGAGGTGTTAACTCAATCATCCTTATCTCAAAGCAAATTTCCCATTTAAATGCTATTAATCCATTCTGGGGGCCCGAAGCCACCCCATTTTTTGTTATGTATTCTTAAATAAGATGTGCTTTATAAATTCGAAATAATGTATAAATGCACATTCACATGGAAAAATAAATAGAAAGATCAACTTGAAAATGGTAGAAGCACAACGCTGTGGCAAGGAAGCACATTTGAGGCAACAAAAGGTGTGTTGGCCAGTGTAGCAGCAAGGCAAAACCTGCATATTTGCATGGAACAATAAAAAAAAAAGATCAACTTGAAAATGGTAGAAGCACAAAGTTGTGGCACAATGATAAAAGCACAATGTTGTGGCAGGGAAGCACAAAGCACAAATTGAAGAGGCAGAAGCATCATTTTCTTCATACTGTACTCATTCCAGCCTCCCTCCCTCTCTAGTTCTCTCTCCCTTTCTCTCTTCATGAAGTCAAACATACCAGGAATAAAAACCACACAAAATGAACTAACCCAAAGTGCCTCAAAGTGGGCAAGAGCAAAGCAGACAGTGATCTCCCAAAGTGGACAAGAGCATGAGGTGCAAGGCACAAAACTGCTTCCTTGAGGCCATGAAGCCCTATACTCTGGTGCTGGTGCGCCCTCTGACACTGGCACTCCCTCTGGCACCCATCATACATTGAAAGAACATGGACAAAGGGGTGTGTTGAATAAGTGGGGCTTTATAGACTAGTCTCATGAATGTATGTAGCGATGTACGACCCCTCCACTTTGGGAGTAGAGGGCTGCTCCAATTACAGCTTTACTTATGAACATATGTTAATAAGTATCGGCCTAAAGTTTTGCTGGTGGCATGGCTTGAGTGTCTGTCTGGTCATCACTAAGGTTATTCTGCCTATTTTTCAATATGGAATCTTGTGGCATATTAGAAGTCTCCTTGGAAATATATGAAGAATAGAAGCATTATAAACAAATTAATGAATTTACCAGCCACAGTGAGATCATCTTAAGAACTTAGTGGAAATCAGGAAACTGCTGTCAGAACTGAACCCTTTTATCGGAGCTTGGAAAAGTTACTTTTTGGGGCAGCATGTTCCAGAATCTCCCAGCCAGGATGTCTTGCAGGGTGTTGGAGCTGTAAGCCAAAAAATAACTTTTCTCAGTAATGCTTTGTGTTCATGACTGCAGCCCTTTAGCCTCTGATTCTCCATTCTGCCTCATTCAAAAGGCATTTGAAAATCGATCTCAGAGGAAAAAGAGAGTAGAAGGGTATAATGATTTATTAATAACAAAACGATCAACTGAAGAATTTCTGTCGTCTTTCTCATTTAGATAATTTGTTCCTTTTCTTAATGGCCCATGTTCCTTGTTAGGCATGCTGCACAGAAATCACTGAGCCTCTGAAAAATATCATTTTCATTATGACCCATATAAGTAGGGCTTTAAGAATATACTCAGAAATATTATTATCTTTGTTCTCCCCTCTTTTTTGACCAGCTATAGTTCTGCTTGAAGAGTAGATTAACTAGCACAGGGGGAATAGTTGTGCCAGCATCCATAATGACTCAAAGACTGTCACAACCACCCATCACGACTGGAACATTTGTCTAGGTCTGGTTACACACACAATCCTCTCCCAAGGCAATCTATGCTCCACTAGATTGAAAACATTGCTACATTTATTGTGACTTTTTAAAAAATCAAATAATTTTTTCTTGAAGTACATTGTGGGTTGGAAACAAAAAACGTGGGAGTGAAAGGAAAACACAAACCATCCTAGAGTATTGAAAAACCCAACACTCCTTCATTCCTGTAAAAAGTAGGTTCTGGAGCAGTATTCTGGCTTGTGTTTCAAGTCTCATCTTGAAACTGGCTCAATACGTTCTGCTATCTTAGGCCAAAGGGCAAGATAGTTATCTATCCCAATAACCCCATTAATGTGGGATATAATGAGCATGGTGATCAGATCATGATTTAAATGCACATAACAGTTTAAATAATGTACCAGTAAGGCCTTTTCGTGGACCACCCTGAGAATTTCGGGGCTGAAGCCCCTTAGCCCCCCCGGCTACATGCCTGCCTGAAGCAGTAAATTAATTTAGGATCTATGTGGCAAACATAGCTCCCTCCTCCAAGTAAGTGAAGAGTCAGGGGATGCCACTGCCGATCCCTGTTGTGTTGTGTAAAGCAGGCCTTAAATAAGCCAAAGGTAATGTTGGACCCAGGCATATAGCCGGGGGGGGGGGCTTAGGGGGCTTCAGGCCCCCCCAAAATTCTCAGGGTGGTCTGCCAGAAGGCCCTACTGGTACATTATTTAAACTGTTATGTTTATTCATATCATGATCTGATCACCATGCTCATTATATCCCACATTCATGGGGTTATTGGGATAACAATACAAAAGGTTTGCTACGGTAGACCCTCTTCCACCCAATCTCAGCCCAACCAAACTCAGCCCCCCCCCCAGAATCAAAATCCTGGCTACGGCCCTGACCCAATCATCCTTGGCCTGTAAAGAACTGTACTTCAAAGTAAACCTCAAATTTCCATCCTTTCTCTCCCTTCATGCTGTGAAGGGTGAGTTGCCTGTAAGCTTGTCTACATGCACTAAAAATCATACTCATCTTGTGGATGCTGTGGTCCTAATGTGACAATTTGTTTGCAGTGTGTTTCTTGGAGCTGTAAAGTGTTTCAAAACAACTTTACCTTTCACCCCAAGATTTTACAGGAATTAGGATTTTTAAGCATGAGGTCAGACTTCCAGGCAGCATCACTTCACTGTGTAATTGTGGGAAAGAGTTAATGGTGGGCAGAACTGTTTAGTGGGTGGTGAACATTCCTGCCAAGTAGCAGCTCTTTCCTAAGTTTAATTTAATGTATTTTTTAAAAGAAGGTTTGTGAGTGCTAGTGATCAGATAACAATATATTGGTATTAATGCACCTCCACTAAACATAATAGATAGATTTGCATGCATAATGGGGGAAGAGAAGCAATCCACATCATGTAGCAATAATAATGAAAAGAATTGGAAATCCCACACTTTGCTGTTAGGGATTTCAGCAGGAGAAAAATGTATGGTTGGTAATGGCATGATGTGTGTGGTGTTAATGGGGTCACTACAAGACCGATGTGGACTGGATAAATACAATGCCAAAAATATTTTTTGCCTTCAGTGTAGTCAAGCACCAAGTTTTGCCAAGTAATATTTAGTAAATTTAGTAATTTCTCCCTTGGAAATATCTCAGCCAATGGTTTTAGCCATCAACTCTGTTGGACTGGCCACGTTGTCCGAATGCCCCATCACCATCCCCCAAAGCAGTTACTATACTCCCAACTCAAGAACGGGAAATGTAACATTGGTGAACAGGAAAAGAGATTTAAAGATGGGTTTAAAGCCAACCTTAAAAACTGTGGCATAGAAACCGAGAATTGGGAAGCCCTGGACATTGGGCGCTCTAACTGGAGGTCGGCTCTGACCAGCAGTGCTGCAGAATTTGAAGAGGCATGAATTGAGGGAGAAAGGGAGAAACGTGCGAAGAGGAATGCACGCCAAGCCAACCCTGACCACCTAGAAACCAATGTCTTACTGTGGGATACATGCGGATCAAGAATAGGGCTCCACAGCCACCTACAAATCCACCACCAAGACACCAGACTTGGAGGACCATCATCCTCGGGCTACGAGGGATCATCTAAGTAAGTCAGTGACACAAAAATATTATCTTTTTCCATCAGCCCAATTCCAGCCATACAGTGTATAGAGTTGAGAGTTGTAGGAAAGTCAGTTCCTTTGCATTTCCCCCCCTCATTTCCCCCTTTTACTTCCCCACCCTGGTTAACATCAAGGCGCAACATAGAAACAGAAAAAGGGAGAAATGGTACAGAGAGACCAAAAAAAGGCAGTGCTAAGTGCAATGCCAACCCCCTAAGAAAAAGAGAGGCGGTGAGCCAATTCTTTCATAAACCAGAAATAATTCTAACCAGATGTGAGGCAGAGGATGAAAAATCTCTCAAAGATACTTTAATGGAAGTATTGACGTTTGCATCCTAGCTAACTGGCATAACAAAATTGGAAGGAGAAGAGGGGGAAGAAGATAATCTAGTAAAAAAACCTACTTGGCAAGAATTACTTGGCAAGATTTCAAAACCCAGTTATCTTGTATGCTTTCTCCTTCTCCATTTCTCTTAAGCCTGGTTCAGTATATATTTTGCTACCTGGGGCGAAATACAAGGTGCCCCCCCCCCCCCTCATTTTAATCGCAAAAGCCAATAAGACTGGCATTAAAATCATCCTCCAGAACTTGTGATGGGACAGCATACTTCACTACATCTGAGGGCAGGAGGGTAACTCATACCCTCCAACTGTCCTGGTTTGGCAGGCACAATCCTGAGTAATCTGTCAACTTATTTATTCGACTGTTTTAAAAATGCCTGTTTCCTTCTTATTGTGTTTTCCTTCTTTGTCCAGCTTACTTCAAGTGCTGCAAATTGAGTTCAAAATACAAAAGTAGTTTGTACTCAACTCTGGACTGCAAGAGGAGAGGGAGCAAAATGCTGGTTTTTAGTTCATGTGTTCTTCCCTCACTAATAACTTTTGCCACCTTGACCACACTGACATTGTTTGGCTACATGTGTCCTGGCTTTCATCAGTGAAATTCTGGAGAGTATGCTAATGTGGCAATTTTACATATAGTACACAGATTCTACTAACCCAGGCTATCAAGTTCAAGTTCACTTTATTACGGTCAATGACTAGCTCATGAGAAGAGGGACGCAGTCCCGCACAAACACATCAGGTCTAAGGGTCAAGAGATTTAAAAACTTTTTAAAACATTTTTAAAAATTTAAAAAACTCTTTAAAACTTTTAAAAACTCTTTAAAACTCTTTAAAATCTTAAAACTTCAATACTTTAAAACTTTAAAAGTCTAAAACCTTCAAACATCATTTCCCAGAACATCAAGACAAGAGTATATCAAAATTAATGGAATTAAAAGGGAGGGAGTCTAAAGGAAGGGAATTGGGGTGTTCATGCAGCACAGGTAAGGGAAGTCTAGTCAGATAGAGGAGGGAGCAACAC
Organism: Anolis apletophallus; assembly: GCA_030556195.1. Lineage (NCBI taxonomy): Eukaryota > Metazoa > Chordata > Lepidosauria > Squamata > Anolidae > Anolis > Anolis apletophallus. The sequence continues at coordinate 63,942,156 of JARBWK010000008.1, read as the reverse complement.
CCATACTATAATAAAAAGACTAGAATTAAAAGACTATAATCAATCTTCTGCCAATATGAAATCTTGACTTGTACTAGCTGATGAACCCAGGTTATCATAGGCTGCATCAGATGATATCCGAGATTTTGCCATTTGGTGAAGCAGCAGAGCTCTCGGCCAAAGCAGTTAAAGCAAAATTTACAAAGGGTGCCTTCTTCACATGGCTGAAGCCTATTCCTTTAATTTATACCTTGTTGTCATCTTTGAGATAAGTGGCATGATGGGTTACCACAGGATTTGGTCTTGGACACAGACTAGCTAAAGAACGTTGGCAAAGAGATGGGGGAGTGTCATCAGATCTGCAGATGACTGGAGTAGTTAATAGAAGACAGAAACAAGATTAAAATATCATCGACAGGTCAAAGAACTGAACATAAACTAACAAATTGATTTTCAATTAGATCAATGTAGAAGGGGAAACCAAATGCTTCACACAGCTTGAGACTAGTACTCAAGAAAAAGCAATGTAGGTAGATCAGCCTTCCCCAGCTTCCTCCAGATGTGTTGGGATATTTTGCCAACAAAGTGACTACCGGGAAAGGCTGCCACAAAAATAACATAAGCCAGCAGTGAGATGAGGCATCCGAAAAAGCTAATCTCATTCTGAGATGCCTCAAACGAAATATAGAGTCCAAATAACAAGGAGTGGCACTACTTAACTTTTTTTTCTTGTTCAGACCTCATAATGAAATATTGTGTTGTGCAGTTTAGGGCACTGCAGCATAAGAAGGGTATCTGCAAGCAATTTTGCAATAAATGGGATCATGGCCACAGGAGGCTGGCAATGATGAAGATGATGAGAAGGAGAGTTAGAGGACTGGAGTACCATATATTTAGTCTAGAGAAGAGAAAATACAACACTTACCTTCAAATTATGTGACTTTTTAGAAATGATGGTATACTTTTTTATTCAAAACTAACAATATGCACATGTGAACTGAAATAACTAGATGAGATAAACCTTTGAACCTTCTAGAGACCACCGAAATGCTTATTCCAAAATGCAGCCTTGGATTTGTTTTTTCTTCTTTCAACAGCCTTAATTTTTCTTATGATTTACATTAAGGCGACCAAAAATGATAGAATAATGGTTGTTGTAGCTGTTGTTGTTATATTTATTATATTTATTTATACCTCACTTTTCTCTTTTCTCTTCTGATCAAGACCCAAACTGACCCACACCTCTAAAAACAATGCAATTTAAAGCCTACAAAATATGAATAGTAAAATGGAATAAACATACAATTATTAAAACAAGTCAGTTAAAATCACATGCTTCTTTAACATACTGTTTTGCTCGTCTGGAATGCTCAGTAGGGGGTTTTGGAGATGCTCAAAGAACCTTGCCTGTTGTACGCAGGAACACACAGCTACATTAGATTCAGATAGAGTAGAGCTCCATTCTTTTCCATCTGAATCATTATTGTATTGTTTATCACAGACAATTCAATACTGAAACATAATACTCAAAATCCATGTTTCCTCACTTCTCTTTCATCAATACTAGTGTAGTTGTAAGCACTGATTTGCGGGAGGGGTTGCACAAACTTACAACTACACAAAGAATAAGGAAGGAAAGGGAGGCTAAGCAGATGTAAAAAGACTTTGTAAAAAGGAGCTTCTTTGTCAGAGATTTTATTAACCTAAGCATGCCTATAAATAGTGCAATGCAACTCATTCCCTACCTCACAGCAATTCCCCATCATTTCAATATCATCTTAGAAATCATGTTAGCTGAACAGATGGCATTATCTCTTTCTCACACTAAAACCAGCATCTTAAAGAAGCCCAACGCGATTTTTCCCACAGTACATCTATCAACGTTATGCAGAGGGAGCAACATCTTCATGGTGTGTCTGTGTCTGTATTCGTAATCTGGCATCAATGCAGCTGCTATATTATAAAATATCAGGAGGGAGCCTACAGTAGAAAAGGAAAAATCATATTGGAAATTAACATCTGTGACCAGTTTCACCGGAGGCCAGGCTTTGTCAACCTGATACCCTCCAGACCTGTACACCAAGTACCAGGCCCGTAGCCAGGATTTTGATTCCGGGGTGAGTCTGAGTGAGAGAGGGTCTACCCTACCAAACCTTTTGTATCGTTATCCCAATACCCCCATGCATATGGGTTATATTGACCATGGTGATCAGATCATGATACAGGAACACAAGAAAGGCAAAACATCCAAGAAAATGAAGTCATAAGCAGGAATCACAGAAATCTTGAATCATGATCATTATGTTTATTTGTATGAATAAGCATAACAGTTTAAATAATGTACCAGTAAGGCCTTCTCATGGACCACCCTGAGAATGGGGGGGGGGGGAAGGAGGAAGGTTTGAAGCCCCTCAAGCCCTACAGTTCTCAGATGATAACTCCTACAGTTCTCAGTAAACATGTTTACAATAGGGTTACAAGTATTTGGTATACAGGTCTGGAGGGCACCATGTTGGCATCTGAACAATACTAAAGTAGGAAATGCTACCCTGGATTAATGAATTATATGTTCTTGACACTTTCAATGACTAATCTGGTCTCTTATAATTAAAGTGTCATATGAGATGTGACTCTTTAAATGGAATGGGGAATCTATCATCATCCATCTACCTTTGTGATTTTGAGTTTTGCAGATATGGTTATTGACAAATTTGATTTAAAATTCCAACAAACTCTACATTGCACTGTAGCCCTGGAACACCTTTTCACCCAACACCACACAATGTTCAGATAATCCAATAAGTAGAAGTTTATTATTATTAGAAGTTTATGGTAAACTCGCTACGGGTAAGCACAAGAGAGTTGCTCCAAAAAAGAGATATAAGGACTCCCTGAAACAACATCTCAGGCTCGGCCAGATTGATCACCAACAATGTTCCACCCTGGCCTCACATCGGGAGGCATGGAGACGCACTATCCACAATGCTGTGCCTTCTTTCAAGAAGTCACGCCGAATACATCTTGAAGAGAAATGACACCGTAGAAAGAATTGCAACTTGGAAACAACATCACCCAAGGAGACTTTCTGCTGTGCTTTCTGCAACCGGACTTGCCTATCTCGGATTGGCCTTTTTAGTCATCAAGGTGCTTGTAGAAAGCATGGGATGAGACCTTCCTGAATCTTCATTCGTGAAGAAAAGCCAAAGTTAAAGTTATAAGGAAAAAGGCAAGTCAAAAAGAAGCAGCAAAAGTAAAAAATAATTACCAATGAGATCAAGAGTTCATCAGGTTTTGAACCAAGGTGTCAAAAAGCAATCCACTGAGACTTAAGTTAAAACAAAGCAAAATAATACTTCAGCAGGGTATTGTTCAAAAGTTCTATCCATAAATATGAAAACACAGGGCTGTAGCCAGGATTTTGATTCGGGGCTGAGTTTGGTTTGGGGGGGCTGAGACTGGGTGGAAGAGGGTCTACCCTAGCAAACCTTTTGTATTGTTATCCCAATAACCCCATTAATGTGGGATATAATTTATTTATTTATTTATTTATTTATTTATTTATTTGTTCCATCTTGTATTCCGCCCCTCCCCGCAGGCTCGGGGCGGATAACATCACAAAATTCGGCAGGCATGTACATCCATGTCGCCATACAATAAAATGCAACATAAAACATACAATAAAACAAAATACAATAGGTCCCGAGATTAAAATTATGTACATGCCATGGCATTCCCTGAACCAGGGTGCTGATTAGGAAGATGAGTACATTCGGCTTGAGTATGGTGATCAGATCATGATATAAATAAACATAACACTTTAAATAATGTACCAGTAAGGCCTTTTCACGGACCACCCTGAGAATTGGGGGGCTGAAGCCCCTTAGCCCCCCTGGCTACATGCCTGTGAAAACAGGAACATAAGAAAGGCAAAACTTCCAAGAAAATGAAGTTATAAGCAGGAATCACAGAAATCTTGAAATACAGGAACCAGGAACTTAGGACTAGAAACCAAGAGCTGTTTCCTCTTTTTACAACATTGTTCCCACTAAGGGCCTGAGAGCCTAGTAACCACTTAAAAGGTCTCAGTCCCTCCCATGACATCATTTCACACATACCTGCTTTTTCTCTCCTTATCGCTAAGCCTCTGAGAAAAGTGAATTTGTCTTTGTTTTACATTCTGCCTCCTAATTTCAAGGCGGCTTGATCTAGAAAAACCTTTGTTTCCCACATTCTCCTCTGAAGGCCACTCTGGCCTATTCTCCCGTTGCCTAGGTGTTGCACTAGAGCCCTGAAACACCTTTTAACCACAAACCACACTCTGTCCAGGTAATCCAGTAAGTAGAAATTTATTTAAAGAAGAGCATATATAAAAATAAGCAAATTCAAAAAAGAGAATCAAAGTTCAAAAGTTTACTTCCAAGATAGCCGAGAGTCCAAAATCGTTTCGAATAGTCTCCAAAGTCAATCTGCAAATATATCCATAAACAAGATAGCATGAATCCAAGGCAGGCAACCTATGCCACACATGAACTAGGAGCAGGAACATATTTAGAAACTTGAATACAAGAATTCCAAGAACATAGGACCAAAAACCAAGAGCTGTTCACCTGAATACAAACATTGCTCTCACAAAGGATTGTACCAGCAAGAACCACTTTAAAAGGCCTCAACCACTTTAAAAAAGCCTCAACCCCTTCCATAACATAATTTCTCACACACCTGCTTTTCCTTGCCTTATCTCTAATTCTCTGGGAAAAGTGAGTCTGTCCCTGCAATTCCAAGTGCCTGGACCTAGACAAACATTAGTCTCCCACATTTCCCGTAGCCTGCACTTCTGGCAGGGTCTTACGAGAATTGATATTGCTTTCTCCAGTCTTGTGGGAACTGCCAGGAGATTCCAAAACAACTCTCTCTAGGCCACTTCTATCCACTTCTATCCACTTCTATCCTCTTCTGGGCCCTCTGAATCTATCCCAGCATCCCCTTCCTCATCTTTTAAGCACTCAGAATCTGAACAGCCTGGAGATTAAAAATATCTCCCCCAGGGCCTGCTATCTTCCACCGACTTCTTGGAAATTACAGGTTGCAACCCATCATCCCCTTCCTAATCCTCTGAGCATTCAGAAAGCTCATCCGATGCTTGCCAAACTACAACACTCTAGGTTCTCCAGTGTGATTCTATGGCCAACTTCTTCCAGTCATGCTAGAGTAGTGGCTCCCAAAGTGGGCGGTATCACCCCCTGGTGGGCAGTGGGGCGATCCAAGGGGGCGCTGGGAGGCTCAGGAGAATTTGGGAGGTGCTGAACCCCTGTAAGGGGGCGGTGGCGTGAGCCAGGCTTGCTTGCCGCTTGCAGGGTCGCGCGCTTGCGAGGACGTCCCTGTTGGAAGAAAGAGGCGATACACAGGACTGCGCCATGGGCGGAGTTGATGATAGGAACGTGGTGCGTGCTGCGGTGTCCATGTCAATGCCTGCCTGGGGATTCCAACTCGCAGGGACACAGTCGCAAGCACACGATCCCCGGACAGGCGTTGCCGTGGAAACCGCAGCATGCGCCTCCTTCTTCTCGTCAACCCCGGCCATGGCGCAGTCCTGTGTATTGCCTCTTTCTTCCAATGGGGACATCCTCGCAAGCGCGCCTTGCTGGGCCCGGCATGGGGAGGGGCGAGCGGGAGGAGCTTTTCAAGGTGGGCTTCACTTGTCCAGTGCTGGGCCCTTCTTTTTCAATGCCATAAAAACAACATGCAATTAAAATAACATTTAAATTTAAATTAAAACACATTAAAATATGTAATTTTACAAAAAGGTAGAAACATTACTACATATATCTTTCTGTTTAATTGCTATTAAAAAATTAAAAATTTCTAGCGGGGCGGTGAGTAAATTTTTTCTGGAAACGGGGCGGTAGGCCAAAAAAGTTTGGGAACCACTGTGCTAGAGAATCAAAAGGTTTCCATAAAGAACACCTCTCTGTGAATCTCTAGATCTTCCCTGTGGTTCTATGGTTCACTTTCAGAGTTGTTATGGAAGACCTAGAAATTCCTAAATTTCTCTATTTGCTGTTTTCCACTTACACTTCAGTCCTGTGCCCCTTACTCCAGTGAATTTGAAGTACTGACTATCAGTTTAAATTTGAATTTCAAAAGAGTTGTCCAATGTGCTGAACTTCGAATAACTCTGCCATCTCCTTGAAAGGGGAGTCACCAGCTGTTACTGCACATTACTAAATATAATATGGTTCTTTTCACTGCCACACGGAGGTGGCACGCCTTACCATCTTTAGGCATGCTTTCTCTCTTTGCATTGTTGGCTGCAAATTGAAAATGCAATCTCATAGGTTGCAAGTCCTGTTTCATTAAATAGGATTTGTTTTTTGTTAACATTCATGTATGGACAGTATTACTAAATCTAGCTGTCCCTCCCTAGCTAGTAATCAGTACTGGCCAATGCCGTATTTGCAGAAGCTTAATCAATACACTGAAAGAGCAGAAACAATGTGTTGCCACAATCTATTTTTTTTTCATGTCAGGAGCAAGTTGCTTCTGGTGTGAGAGAATTAGCCACCTGCAAGGACGTTGACAAGGGGAAACCCGGATATTTTACCATCTTGTGGGAGGCTTCTCTCATGTCCCCACATGGGAAGCTGGAGCTGACATATGGGAGCTCACTCTACTCCCCAGATTCCAACTGCTGACCTTTTGCTCAGCAGTCCTACTGGCACAAGGGTTTAACCCATTGTGCCATCGGGGGCTCCTACAATTCAAAATGAATGTATGCTTTGCCACTATTTAAAATGCAATTGCAAAGTACATCCTTATCTGTCTCTACTTTAAAGCAAACCCCACTGAATTTAACTAATTTGGAGGGTGGGGGCTTGGGGATAATATAAATATATACTGAAAACAACAACTACCCTGAATTTATTCCTAGCAAAGTGTGTAGATAATTCCAGTGTTGATTACTTTTCTATAACACAAACCAAACCAAAATGGTTGGTCAGGAATTTTCTTTTGTTATCTCAACATAACCTTGGTCTTCAAAAGCTACAAAATGTCCCTTTCAACCAGGCTGAAAAAGCTGCAAGTCTGCAGAACACTAAATGAGATAGGAAGTGAATGAGCTTTAATGGCACCAGATATCACTGAAAGAATTGAAGGGGGTTGGAGCCAGATTGCAGCAAAAGCCCTGGGTTTCTACAATTTATTTCTAGTCAGACATGGGTATAAGCCACAATGAAATTACAGTAAAACAGAAGATAAAACAGAGCAGCGTTTTAAACTTTAAAACCACCACAAATTCCACTGGACAACTCTTCACACATAAAAAACACAATGCCATTTTGCAAAACCAATGGAATATTCTTGGCCGTTGTATAACTAAAAAGTTAGTGGTCATCACAAAAAAGGTCTACACTGAGCTATGATGAAATTTGAAAGAAATTTCCCCTTTGGTTTCACATGAAAAGAACAAAATAGCCTAAAATTTGCAAGATTCTCAATTAGACTGAAACTGACACAAATAATCTATCTTTTAGCGAGGTAAACGTTTAAAACTCTCTATATGGTAAAATGACTTTCTTTCTCTTAGTAGCAGCTTGTGTGTTGAAGTTCTTGGAACTAGCATGAAAACGAAGGATCTATTAGCCTTCCTTCCTTGAAAGTGTGCTGTGGTTAGCTTCACATTTTGGGATGGAAATCAGTAAAAAAGCTCTTCAGGGAACCCCTTCCTCTGTCACTGGACCCAGACATTCTTGAACTCATAGGGCCCTTCCACACAGTCATACAGTATATCCCACAATATCAAAGCAGAAAATTCCGCAATACCTGTTTTGACCTGGATCAGGGGTGCCCACACTTTTTCAGCATGTGAGCTATTTTTAAAACAACCAAGTCAAAAAGATCTACCTTCCGCGCATGCGCAGCTGCCGCAGCACGTACACTCCTGCCACCCACGCGGCGCTCCTGCCGGCCGCGCAGCATTGCGGGAATGAGGGAGAGTGAGGCGGGGCCTCCGGAGGCCCTGCCTCGTGCTCCACCCTGCCTCTCTCTCGTCCGGAAGCAGCCATGCAGCCTCTGCTGCCGGTGAGAGAGAGAGGCAGGGAGAGAGCCGGCGAGAGAGAGGCTCCTTTCACCCGCGCGGCATTGCGAGAACGAGGGAGTGTGAGGCGAGGCCTCTGGAGGCCCCGCCTCGCATTCCCTTGTTCCCACAATGCCCCATGGAAGGCACTCCCTCGTTCCTGCAATGCCCCGCGGAGGGTGCGCGCGCGCAGGGCAGAATTACCCCATCTGGCTGCGATCGACCTCATTTGGACTCGTGATCGACTTGTCGATCGCGATCAACTTCATGGGAAGCCCTGACCTGGATTATCTGAGTTCACATTAAGATAATGTGGGAATTCCTGCCTTGATATTCTGGGATATGGGGCTGTGTGGAAGGTCCCATAAAATAAATCAGCAACAGAGCACCAGGCAGCAGGCGTACAGTCTAGCCACCATTTTAATCCCCAATGGTACTCTCCCTTTCAACACAGAAATGTTCCTTTTTCTCCTTTTTTGACAACAACGCCCAGCATCCTGCGACCACCATGATCACTGCCCATGCTGGATGGGGGATTCTGAGAGTTTCCTTCCAAAAGAGGAAGCTATCAAAGTTTTTGCTACTTTGGAAGCAAACACTTTAAATGGTTGGTAGCTAAACCCACTCACACAGTGCTGCTCAAAATGCTGGACCAGATTGTTTAATAAGTTATGGGACCCCAGCAACTTCCCAAAGATGCTGGGTGGAGATACTGAAGTGCACATTAATGTCTGTGGCATATACAATTTATTCAATATGTGGGCTGTCACGAAAGCTTCCAACTAGCTGCTGCATGATAACTCTGTATGCCGCTGGAAGAGTTAAAAGCCAGGTTAGGTCCCACACACATACATGGAAGATGCTGGTGAGGAGGGTAAAACAATGGAAATGGAGCCAATGAGTTTCATTTTGACAACAATGAACTTCCGGTGTAAACATCTAATTAGGGACACATTTAGCTTTCAATAATAAATGAACAAAAGATCAAGAGCGAGTCATCTAAGTGGCATGAGAAGTTGAGTCTAATGTAAAATCTTAATAATGGGGGAAGGAGGAGCAATTTACATCCTGTCCTCTATTTTTTAATGACCCAGTGTAAAGGAGGGGGTGGTGAGCTCTTGCACGTGGCAGTGAAGGCTGGGGCATGACTTTGTTCTCTGCAGCGCAACCCATTTGGAGTCACCCATTGGCACAGATATCATCATCAATTCCGCATCTTCCTGAAAATGTACTTTTAAGCACCTTAATTGCATTTCAGAGATAACCCTACAGGCAAAGTGACAGGAAGAGAAACCATATAGAGCAGCTTGGCGGTCAGGCTCTTTGTTTTAAATCAATCAAACATCTGTGGCTAATGCAGCTTTGGGCTGCTCCTCAGGAAGCATTAGCCCTATTAGTCTGGGACTGGCAGGAACACAGAATAATATATTTATGGACAGAGAACGTGGGCATTGCTGCCAGAAAGAGCAAAGGCAGAGGGAGGCAGTGGACTGCGGTCAGCACTTCTGCTCTGCTAGGCAGGAGAGAGTCAGATTCCATAGTCCAAACCAGGGCAGGAGGGAGGGGGTCATTCTTACCGCCTGTGGGTCACATTTTTCCATTTATTGCAAGCATTGCTCTGCAGCGTTATCATCTTTTCAGAGAAACAGACTTAATTTTACATTGTACTAGCAACAGGACAAAGAGATTGGGAGGGAGGCCTAGTGTGGATGAGACGAGGGTACACCCAAAAAACTTGACCTGTGATTTATCCAAGGATAATTTTATTGTGATTTTAGTATACACGTCACAAAAAAGTTTGATTTTGGATTTCAGTTCTCAAGAAGAGTCTTTCTATGTTCAGTCCCCCGGAGAAGCACAGCCAGCAGAACAAATAATATTGGTCAGATAGAGAAAAGATTTACAACCAGTGTGCAGTGGAACACTAATGTGCCGTGAGAGATCATCAGGTGTGCTGTGGGAAATTATTTTTGAACTTCATTCATATATAAACCATAAGGCGCATCTGTCCCTTTAAGAAATGGAACCATAGCACTCTTGCGTCACCTAAGAAGTGACGCGAGAGTGCTATGGTCGCGCCATCTTGGATTCACTCAGACGTGCCTAAGTAAACAAAGTTAGAGATAGTGCTGCAGCTGCGCGTCAAGTGACAGTGGCAATTTGGGATCACAGCTAGACAAGCGAGAGAGACTGACAGCAGCAAGAGCTTTGTGTGTGTCTTTCTACCATTCCTGCCAGGATATCTATTTTGTGTTCATCGAAACAGGCCCAGGTTTCACACTAAGTGAGTGTATAATTACATTTAAAAACATATTAACTATATGTATTACTGTGTTAGAGTGTCATTTTGGTTGGTGGTGTACCCCAGGATTTTGTAAATGTAAAAAATGTGCCGCGGCTCAAAAAAGGTTGAAAATCACTGAGATAGAGAAAAGATTTAACCTGGCATAAGAGATGAAGTTATGGAGCACAAAATAAAAACATTGCCCCCTATAAGAATTGGCCCCCCAATAACATTTTCCTTTAGTCCCCAAATTTCTAGCATGGCCATAATAAAGAACTTCACCTGAGCATTTAAAAATACAGTTTAGCTTTACAAAGAAAAGGAAAAGCAAAGTTAGGAATACAGTAAATGTAAGAGTTCTCTCTGTGTGTGCACATGCCTTCAAGGCCCCTTCCACACAGCTAATTAAAATCCCACATTTTCAGCGTTGAACTGAAATATATGGCAGTGTCGACTCAGATAACCCAATTCAAAGCAGGTATTGTGGGATTTTCCACCTTGATGTTCTGGGTTAAATGGCTATGTGGAAGAGACCCAATTCACCTATCACCTTAAGTCAAGCACAGGAATTCCATAGGATTTTCCTAGGCAAGGAGGCTGGAAGGCCATCTTTCAGGGTGCTTTGAATGCGATTTTCCTGCTTCTTGGCAAGGGGTTGGACTGGTTGGCCCATGAAGTCTCTTCCAACTCTATGATTCCATGAATACTGAAATGATTTTGCCAGTTCCTTCCTCCACAATACACCTGATATTTGTTGCTGGTCCCCATACACCAAAGCTGTTCCAGCTTAGCTTCCAAGATCCGATGGGATTTGGAACATTTTGGGTATTTAGGCCTCACATAAGACTTCTACTTGGAAACAATTTTCAGTGTCTCACTTGGTACAATGCTAGATATTTGGAGACAAAAATAAAATGTAACTGGCAGTAAATGAAATATTTGAGAGAGACAATAGCCTAATCCCCGGACATATAGCTACTCTTGTACTACCACACTGCATTAAACAATACTATGTTGTGAAAGATGCTTCAAACTCTGGTTTGGTTTTCTTTGCCCTGATTACAATTTTGTGTCTTACTTTGTGATAAGATCTTTGTTCCCTTGTATTTCATTTCCTGTTTTTTTAGGAAACTGTTCCCTCTTTAAACTTTTCAAGACATATAATCAAATATGAGCTTGAGGGGGGAGAAATGTGAATGGGAGTGTGTACCCTAGTTCCACCTACTGTCAGCGCTATCCACTTATGTTCCTTAAAGCAGTTTTTCAACCTTTTTTGAGCCGCGGCACATTTTTTTACATTTACAAAATCCTGGGGCACACCACCAACCAAAATGACACAAAATTACACTCTAACACAGTAATACATATAGTTAATATGTTTTAAATGTATTTATACACTCAATGTGAAACCTGGGCCTGTTTCGATGAACACAACATATATATGACTTCCTTTCACATACTTATACATGGCTATCATGTCTTCTCTCAGCCTTCTCTTCTTCAGGATAAACATGCCCAGCTCTTCAAGCCGCTCCTCATAGGGCTTGTTCTCCAGACCCTTGTGAAATTTCACCCTGAGTGAAACATGCTTCCAGTTAACTATGGATGTCATGAAGCTGTTATAAACAGTTCCGGGGGAGGACTCTCAAAAAATCTAGTAAAATAGTAAAAAAACAAAAACATTTTCAAGCGGAAAGGCTCAATTTGTTTCTTGGAAACCTGTGAATGCTTCAGCCTCTATACATCTATAGACTCTATACATTTCATAGATCTGTGTGGCCTCTTTCGCTGCCTCCCTCCGCAAAAGCAGAGCACTGGGTGGAAGTGATTGAGTCGGCGTTTTCGCGTTGGCTTGGATTTCTCACGAGAATAGCCAAAGCCGGAAGCTCCATGTCGGTGAATTGGGCAGTGAGCGAACCTGGGAGCATCAGGAGGCTGAAGCAGCCCTGAGTGGGAGCTGGAGCCATGCTGAGTCAAAGCTCCTGAAGGCTTCCTCGAGGCGGCCCTGGCCCTGGCATTAGGCGGAGCCCTTCCTTTGCCTCGGGGAGGATCTTTGGGAAGGTAAATAGGGAGAAAGAGCTGTTAGGAGAGGGAAGAGTGCCAATTTCCCACGGCACACCTGATGATCACTCATGGCACACTAGTGTGCCGCGGCACACTGGTTGGGAAACACTGTCTTAAAGGAACCCAACCATTGGTGTATCTTGTCACTCAGAAAAAAACCATCACTGCCATGCTAGCCGGGGGAGTCTGTGGGCAACAATCCATAGAAGTAACTTTACCAGTACTTGCAACTAAAACTAAAACACACAACTGTCTAACTTACAAGGACCCTTCCAACTCTTCCAAAAAGGAAACAAGATGTACTTAGGACTGCTATAAACCTCTAGCCATGCAGAAATAATTGGCCTCGTGTCTTCTCATTAAAGGAACAATACTTATATCAGCTCTTGTACTTGTTTGTCTTTATATCAACATCTCTAAAATATATGACCACTTTCAATGTTTCTGTAGTATGATCTTGTCCTCCAATCTGACTTTAATTTCAGTCCCCAAATTAATCCATATGTTGCAAAGGAATTACACACAGGAATTGCCTTTCAAAATATTTTGATAAATTATTAACTAGGCAGGATAGATAGAGTTGTATTATGAAAGTTAAGTGTCTTGGCCCAGCACTGATGCACTTAAAAATCCTATGGATGGGAGCAGTCTCATAGAATTCCTCCTCAGATAAGGAAGACAATAAACAAAAGGAAGCCAATGATTTCCTTTCCTTCCCCATCCTCAGCGATTCCTTTCTGGCACTTAATTTGATTTACTGTACTCACTTGCAAGTCATGAATAATGAGTTTTCTCATATTTGTGTAACATCTGTGAGAGATCTCAATGCGTAAATTATATTGTAGCATGTGTATGAGGGGTGGGATAAGAGGATAAAAGAGTAGTACAGTTGGCTAAAGAAGATGAAGTAAGAAGGAAAGAGTGAAGAATATTTCCCTGGCAACAGTAAATTTGGCAATAGTAAAGGATTTCTGAACGCTACCCATTTACACAAATCGGTAAGCAGCAACATGCAGTGTTTACAGTAGACTGCAGAAAATGCTTCAGCTGTACCCCACAAAAGGAAAATCAGTTTGTTATCAAGCCTTACAAATGCTGATTTATTTAGTAAGTGTTTGATATCCATATCTCTTTTATATACCTATATATCTGGGGCCATGTAAAAAAATTCGGGCAGAAAGGGGTCTCAAGTAGAGAAAGTATATATCTATAGCACGATTGGAAAAGTATATTACAGTTGAGAATTCCTTATCCAGTATTCTGAAATCCAAAATATTTCCAAAATATTTCAAAATTCATTTTTTTCTATATGGGTTGCTGAGATAGTGACATCTTTATTTTCTAGTGTTCCAAAGTACACAAAATTTGTTTCATACAGACAGATATAAGAATATCATGTAAAAGTACCTTAAGTTTATGTGCATAAGGTGTGCATGAAACACACATGAATCCAAAATTTAAACATGAGGCCTATATCTAATCCATCTCATTTTGGTACATATATGCAAATATAGGCATTCCAACGTAAAAGTCCTAAACCCAAAACACTTCTGGCCCAAAGCATTTTGGATAAAGGAGCCCTCAACTTGTTTTCACTCATCACTTGGAGGATTAGTTTCTATAGTAATTAGTTATAGTTCCACATCCTCGAGCTGGTGGTTGGGTAACATCTTTGGGTACTGTTCCATCATCCCGGCAGAGGACAAAAGGGGGTGCTAGGAAGAGAAGGATGGTCCATTTTAGGGGGAGGTGGAGTTGAAGTAGGAAAACAATTTCTCCGGTTTTTGCTAGTTATTCCCCACTCCCCAGCTCCCAATTTCAACTAAAAGGTGAAACTATTCCTTGTTAATGGAAATAATAAATTACTGGTAATTGAGGAGGTTGAATTAATCACAACTCATTATTTGTAATGAGCCACTTCTAAGCCTTTGATTGAAGCCCCTGGATACTGTAACTGTCTACTATTACTGCCGTTGCATTATTTTCAACTTTTATTTTCTGTTGTTTTTATGATGTACCACTGTTTTACAGTGCATTTTAATATGTATGTGAACCGCCCCGAGCCGGCCGGGAAAAGCGGAATATAAGATTGAACAAATAAATAAATAAATAAACTCTGTTGTTACTGTTGTTGTTATTGTTGTGTATCTTGAAATCATTTCTAACTTATGCCAACCTAAAAGTGCACCTATTATGAGGCTTTCTTGACAAGATTAGTTCAGAGAGAGTTTGCCTTTGCCTTCCTCTGAGGCTGAGAGACTGTGATTTGCCCAAGGTCACCCAGTGGTTTCCATATCGGAAAAATCCATGGTCTCACTGAGTCCTAGTCCTCTATGCCATGCTGGCTCTATGTACTATGGCAGGGGTGCTCACACTTTTTCAGCATGCGAACTACTTATAAACCAACCAAGTCAAAATGATCTACCTACCCATTACTCAGAGAGCCATATATTTGAAAATTTATTTCAGTGAGAGCCATATAATATATTTTAAGACTCAATTCAACTAAATGTGAGTATAATAAGCCCCTGCATTTATTCATAATAATGATGATGATAATATTCATTCAACCTCTGCTACTACTACTACTACTACTACTACTACTAATAGTAGTAACAACAACAACAATAGGTTCCTAGAGTAGAAAGAAACCTCCAAGGGCCATCCAGTCCAACCTCCTTCTGCCATAAGGGAAAAACACAATCAAAACATTCCTCACAGATGACCATTCAGCCTCTGATAATAATAACAACAACAACAACAACGGGTTCCTAGAATAGAAGGAGACCTCCAAGGGCCATCCAGTCCAACCTCCTTCTGCACCTGGGTGGCGTCGGGAGCCTGTGGGGCGGGACTGAGCCTTCCTCCT
The DNA here is from genome assembly GCA_030556195.1 of Anolis apletophallus. Lineage (NCBI taxonomy): Eukaryota > Metazoa > Chordata > Lepidosauria > Squamata > Anolidae > Anolis > Anolis apletophallus. The sequence continues at coordinate 63,926,886 of JARBWK010000008.1, read as the reverse complement.
GCCCTGGCTGCGATCTACCAGGACGCCCTACGCGACCTACCAGTAGATTGCGATCTACTTAATGAGCACCCCTGTACTATGGTAAGAAACACATAAATAATCAAGTACGTATTTTCAAGTACATAAGCTGTTTCACAAAGAGAAACACATTTTATACTGACACGCTCGCATCTCTATTGCATAATGCAAGTGCATCTATTGTATATGTAATATTTATATGCGGTTTACATATATTATATATTTATTATGAAGGTGTTTCAATTGTATATAAAAACAGGTACATCTATTGTATATTTGGGACCGAAATGACAATACATAAACACTACATAGATGCATATATTGTATATTTAGTTTTTAGATGAAAGTACATATATACTACATCTACTGTATATTTCATATTGAGATGCAGATACATTGGTATATGCTGTATATTTATCATGTAGGTGCTTCCAAGCTATGAGGTATGAATACTGACAAATCTCTTACTTAAACAGATGTGCACTGCAGAAATACCAATGAAGGAAAAGAAGGAAATCATAATTCTTTGCAGCAATAAGAAACATTACCCAATAATTAGAAAAAATTAAGAGGGATGTGAGTTATAAAGGTGTGGGAAAGCAAAACCTCTTGAAATTTACTACAATTATGCAGTACTTCTTTTCTGAACCATAGTAGAATTAAAGATTAATCTAGTAGAGAGGCCGAAGCATGGTGAAAATAATGTGCCTTTCTCCTTTGTATGCGCATGAGTTCCCTTTTCTCTCTCATGGCACAGAAAACCATTTGAAGATGATGCCATCTGAAAGGGACTGGCAGTTGACATCATGGACATAATTACAATATTGAGGGACACTTTCTTTCAAAGCCCAGAAGGATTTGCTCATTTTTGAAACAGAGAAGGCAAAATTGTTCTTGAAAGGAAATTCCAGGCATGGAAATGGTTCCCTTGCCATATGGACAACTTGAATGTTTACTAAATACGTTTTCATTCTCACTTTGGTGCCCTCCACAACTCCCTTCTCATTTTTCAGTGATTCGCACATTTCACAAAATGGCCTCTATTCCTTGCTGTCAGCGGTGGGTGTCTATCTCCTGGAGGTGGAGATGCCTGGCTGAATACGTGCTTCAGTGGGGAAGCCCAGAGTTTGTCTTCTGTTATTGCTTCATGCTGATGCAATCAAGGAGAATTTCTTTCCTGGGGTTTTTGAAAAACGAAGACTTCGTGAAATCTGGAATTGCTTTGAGCCAATGCTCTTATTGGAGGCATAATGATTGGAACAGGAAAAGGCATGCACAACTTACTGTATAGCAATTTTGTGGAGCTGTACAAGACTGGAGAGCCAGCATTTTCCATCTTGGAGTTCATTGGCTAGCTTATCTTCCTCCCTGCACTTTCATGGTGTCACATAGCACTCTGTGGGTGAAGGGGGAAAGCTAGCCAGTGAGTTTGAACCACAGTTGGAACTTATTGGCTGAATGGGCCCAGCCAGAGTACCCAGATTGGTTTTCACTCTAGTTAGGCATCAGGCTAAGTAGATGCCTGCCTGGGCTCCGGCACTGACTGCCTGAGTTTCATCTCACCCTCCCACCCTGTAATTCCTGTATTTTTGTTGCAGGTACATGGCTATCAATTACGTTATTTGTTAAAACTTTTGAGGCGGTGTTACATGGGTCCTGGATCTGGGAGGTCTATTTCCATGGAATCATGGAAATTTGTTGCAGGAGACTTGGGGGTCTGGGACAGAACAGGATTTACACAGTGTAGGCCTAAATTCATTTCCAGTGCCTCCTGATGAGAGTGGACCCTGCAGGGTAGTGACAGCCCACATTCCTAGGAGTTGCATTGCCTGACAGAATGGCCAGGCTCATTGATCAACAGGTGGGATGGCTGATGCTCAGATCTGGACCCATGCAGGCACCAATCCAATGTTGCCACTGTAACCACATGCACATGCACCCACAAGGGGTATGTTATTATTAATTTGTTAAAATGGCATAATAATTTTGAAATAGTTCATAATTTTCCAATAAACAGAATGAAGACTGTAAGCAGAAGATTAGGACTTGGAAGGGAAGCTACGGAAGAACTAAACACGTTTCTAAAATATAAAGCTATATCACCAAATACTAAAGTGAGGATGGTCTAACCCAGTGATTTTCAACCTTTTTTGAGCCGCGACACATTTTTTACATTTACAAAATCCTGGGGCACACCACCAACCAAAATGACACAAAATGACACTCTAACACAGTAATACATATAGTTAATATGTTTTTAAATGTATTTATACACTCACAGCAGAGTTGGTGCCGTCGCATCCCCGGTGAAAGTGAATCCAAATGACAGATAGCTTTCACTGTATTGCTTTGAGCTCACCGTCTTTTCTTTTGTCTTTTGTCCACCACTCATATTAGGGCCTTCATCTGTGTCATAATTTTGTCCAGGGCCCTGTTCGGCATTTGCATTTTCCCTTCTCAAGAACTTCTCCATCACTGTCACTCACTTGTCTTGCTGTGATCCCAAATTGACGCGCAGCTGCAGCACTAACTCTAACTTTGTTTACTTAGCCGCGTCTGAGCGAATCCAAGATGGCCGCGACCATAGCACTCTCGCGTCACTTCTTAGGTGACGCGAGAGTGCTATGGTTCCATTTCTTAAAGGGACAGATGCGCCTTATAGTTTATATATGAATGAAGTTCTAAAATAATTTCTCACGGCACACCTGATGATCTCTCACGGCACACTAGTGTTCCGCGGCACAGTGGTTGAAAATCACTGGTCTAACCATTACATTTCCCATTTGTATGTATTGGCATAAAAGCTGTACAGTAATGAGAGCTGACAGGAAGAAAACCAGTAATGGTAATTTGAGATGAAGTGTTGGAGAAGAATTCTGCAGATACCATGGACAGCTAAGAAGGTTAGTGGAGCAAATAAACCCCGAACTCTACCTAGAAACTAAGATTACTAATGGAGACTATTGTGTTTTGGCTATATCATGAGAAAAAATGATTCTAGAAAATAAGATAATTCTTAATAAAATGAACAGTGGTAGGAAAAAAGTAAGAATGTATTACAGAGGGATAGACTCAATCAGGGAAGCCGCAGCCATGAGCTTGCAAGACCCAAGGAGTACTGTTAATGATAAGATGACTTAGAACAGTGTTTCTCAACCTTTTTTGAGCCGAGGCACACTTTTGATATTTAAAAAATCCCGGGGCACACCACCAACCAAAATGAAACAAAATGACACTCTAACACAGTAATACATATAGTTAATATGTTTTTAAAAGTATACACTCGGTGTGAAACCTGGGCCTGTTTCAATGAACACAACATAGATATCCTGGCAGAAATCAAAGAGCTTTTGCTAAAGGCTTTCATGGCCAGAATCACCAGGTTGCTGTGAGGTTTTCGGGCTGTATGGCCATGTTCCAGAAGCATTCTCTCCTGACGTTTCAGTCACATCTATGACAGGCATCCTCAGAGGTGGTGAGCTGTTAGAAACTAGGCAAGTGACGTGTATATATCTGTGGAATAATGTCCAGGGTGGAAGAAAGAACTCTTGCCTGCTTTAGGCAAGTGCAAATGTTGCAAATGGCCATGTTGATTAGCATTTAATGGCCTTGCAACTTCAAAGTCGCTGCCTGGGGAAGTGCTCCTCCTGGCCCCCTCGCCCGTCCCCAATTTGGGAAGGGCGCGGGGGACAGGCGGAGATGCCTCCCTGAGGCAGCGAGGACCTTGCTGCCTTGGGGAAGTGCACCTCCTGGCCCCCTCACCCGTCCCCAATTTGGAAAGGGCGCGGGGGACAGGCGGAGATGCCTCCCTGAGGCAGCGAGAATCTTGCTGCCTCGGGGAAGTGCACCTCCTGCCCCCTCGCCCGTCCCCAATTTGGGAAGGGCGCGGGGGACAGGTGGAGAAGCCTCCCACAGGCCTCGATGGCTCGCGGGGGAAGCTTTTCGCCCGGCTCTCGCATCCTTCCGACTTCGGAAGGGCACACGGGGCCAGGCGGAAAGCCTCCCCAGCCCGGCGCCCTCCCGCTCCTCCAACCCTCTCCTCTCTCACACACACAAGACCTCAGAGCCCGCCTCACCCGGTAGGCTCGGATCCGCCTCCGCCCGCTTGGCCTCCTCCTCCTCCTCCAAGCAGCAGCAGCAGGAGGGGGAAGAAAGGCGGGGGGAGGGGATGTTTTCGCGGCACACCACGTGCTCTCGCACGGCACACTGGTGTGCCGCGTCACACCGGTTGACAATGACTGACTTAGAATAATAAATCATAGAGTTGGAAGAGACCGCATGGGCCATCTAGTTCAACCCCTGTCATGCAGGAAAAGCCCAATGTAAGCACCTCTGAGAGATGGCCATCCAACCTCTGTTAAAAACATTGAAAGGAGCTTCCACCAGAGAATTCTACTGTTGAGCAGCTCTTCTACCTGATGTTCAAGTGGAATCTCTTTTTCTGTAATTTGAACCCATTGCTCCAAGCCCTGGTCTCCAGGGCAGAAGAAAACAAGTGACCAATCCTAAATGAAGAAAACAGATAACAGGATAAGAAAAAAAACCCATTGACTGTATTAAATAATTAAATAAACTGATTTAAGTGTACTTAAGTAACTCGGCCCCCTGTTCAACAGTGGATATATTCCTTTTAAAAAACACAACCCTATAGAACCTATTTATTTTCATCCCAATTGAAACAGATGATTCTTGAATGTAACCTTATCCCTTAGCCCTCTCATCTTCCTTTTTCCTTCTGTTTTAGATGCATTTGTTATTGTGTTCTGTTAGATGTATTCATTTTACTGTGTTTACTGTTTTTATTGTGTTTACTGCTTTTTGATGTCTGATGTTTTGTGATTTGTGGTTTGGGCATGGCCCCTTGTAAGCCGCTCCGAGTCCCCTTTGGGGAGAGGAAAGCGGCTTATAAATAAAGTTTTTTATTATTATTTATTATTATTATCCCAAAGTACTCAGTTATTCCAGACTTCTTGGAAATGATAACAGCAGCAATGCACATTGTCAATGTCCACTTGTTCCCCGTGAAGTGAAATGGAATGTAAGTTTAAGGCTTCTGTTTACATCATGAATCACAGCAACAGGACAGGTACCTGAATCTTCATGGCAACAAAGCACTCATAACTGTCAAAAGAATGTTACCTGGTTTTGAAGCATGGCTTGGACAATCCTCTTATGCATTAGGGCAAATCTTCTGCCACTCAAACTTTTGGGGGGGAGTGGAGGACAGCCACCTATTTGAATGGTGGGTTCTTGTTCTTGGAGGCTTTTGAACATGGTATTCACCCTGACTTTGGATAGAAAGGGGCCATTCCGGGAAATATGGAAGGACTAATGGCATCCACATTTCCCATACTTACATACTACTCTTGGTTCATACATTTCCCGTCCTTTCCAGTTAATATTGAGTTTGTTTGTAAAGATTTTTTTTTAAGTTAAGGGTCTTGGGGAGGAGGTTGTAGGAACAAAACTGCCATGTTGTGCTGTGGTTTTGAACCATGTCTCCTCTCAACCTTTTTGCCATTTGGTGTGGGGAGGATAAATAGTGTGTGAATCTAAAAAAAATGGATTTAAGGACATCAGGGACCATACAGTATGGCCACCTGTGCTACGCTTGCCTCATCGCTGATTTAAAAATAATAACACTAGACCAGTGGTTCTTAACCTGGGTTCGATCAAACCCTAGGGGTTCAATGAGTTGGTCTGAGGGGTTCGGCGGAGCCTCTGCTGCAGAGGTAAATACACACTTGTGTAAAGTCATGATGACATGCCCCGCTTGGCCATCACTTGCTGCAGATCATATTTTATTTATCACTTAAAAAAGGGTTCAGTGAATGCGCATATGAAACTGGTGGGTTCGGTACCCCAAAAAAGGTTAAGAACCACTGCACTAAATTATTAACAGCATTCCTGACATCCGGCTAGTTTGGCTCTGTGCGCATGGGCATCTAATAGCACAGGACTAGACCTTTTCTGAAAAAAAATCTTTTGAAATTTCCTCCATGCTTTCATGCTGTCCAACATTTCTCAGACGAAGACATGTTTGGCTGAGCAACATCAGAGGGTGGTCAAGATGTCAAATCTACTAATGAGGAAGGACATTTGTACAAAGCTAGGTGAGGCTACAGTAATTTGTTTCTGTCTGAACCTACTAGGGAAGGATAAGGTTCCCTTCCTCCTTTCCTCCTTGTTAAGTACTGTAAGTGCAAACTACTGTTGTACTATGGACCGGTATGCAGCAATAAAAGTAAGGGGAGAGCTAAGGTAAAACTGAGAAGAGAAAGAAACTGAGTCATTTTAAAAGCAGCTTTAAAATTTAGATTATAGAATACTAATCGGAACTGTCCCTGTCAAACTGAGACAGTTGGAGAGTGGGAACTACCTTCCTGTCCTCAGATATAGTGGAATATGCTGTCCCCTCGCCAGTGTTGAACTGAAATTTCAATGCCAGTCTGTCTTTTTGTGCATGAAATTAGGAAGGGGACATCTTATAGTTTGCCCCAAGTAGCAAAATATAGTTGGGATAGTTGGTGGCAGGGCCGTAGCCAGGATTTTGTTTCGGGGCTGAGTTTGTTTCAGGGGGCTGAGACTGGGTGGAAGAGGGTCTACCCTAACAAACCTTTTGTATTGTTATCCCAATAACCTCATTAATGTGGGATATAATGAGCATGATATGAATAAACATAACAGTTTAAATAATGTACCAGTAAGGCCTTTTCGCGGACCACCCTGAGAATTTCGGGGGGGGGGGCTGAAGCCCCCTTAGCCCCCCCCCCTGGCTACATGCCTGGTTGGTGGGGATGCAGCTCATTAGAACAGGCAACTATTCTTGTACTGAGGTGTTGTGTGGTTTCCAGACTGTATGGCTGTGTTTTTGCAGCGTTTTCTCCTGATGTTTTGCCTGCATCTGTGGCTGGCATCTTTAGAGGATCTCTGTTGCCTTCGACTCCCAGGAATTTTTTAAAACTAAAATTGCATATTGCATTCACAATGCTGTATTATAATATAGTAAAACTGTGTTACATTAAGTTAAGTTTGTTTTTATTTGTCTTTATTTGCTTTTCTTATTGTATTTCAATATTGATATCAAGTCAATACAGAGTTTTGGTATGGTACAGTATGGGTTATAGTACTACCAGTTAGGACTATTTTTAATAGGAACTCCAAGCAACCAGAAATTATATTTATTCATCATCTAGCAATCCTCGTGGGATAATTGGGTATGAATAACGAGGCATTTTCTGTCTTCAGTCCCAAACTTACTGAATTGTATTTGTGTTTACTGTTGGTTTTTGTATTTGTACTTTACCTTGTTTTCTTAATTAATTCTGCATTCCACTTCAACATTTGTTAATAATCACATGTACTTTAAATAAAATAAAATAATGTCTGCATATCTTCTCTGTCTTTCTGTAATGCACATTCAGTATTCCATGTATGTACATATGCATGTATTTTAAAGTCAAGATATTTTTAGATCTCCATTTAAGGGGGAGCCATTTCAAGGCAAATCTCTTATGGGGTTTTCTTGGCAGGATTTGTTTGGGGGTGGGTTGCCTTTGTCTTCCTCTGAGACTGAGAGAGTGCAACTTTTCTAAGTTCACCCAATGGGTTTCCATGGCTGAGAAGGGACTCAAACTGTGGTCTCTAGTGTTATAGTTCAACATTCAAATCACTATACCACACAAGATATTCTTAGGCCATCTTTAAGGGCATTACCATTTGAAGGTAGTTAACAGCTAAAAACCGAGATAGAAGTGAAGCCATAATAAACTCACAGCAATCAATTGAGTCAATTAATGCAAGTTATGATAAACAAATACCCAATCCTGAAGGTACTCAAATAACTGCAAGTAGAAACCACTAACATAAAACATAACCTATCCAAATGTCAATGAAAACAAAGGACCCCCGAGCATTCCTAAAAGCAACTCAGAATGCCAGAAATGCTTAAAAGGCCTTGCTGCTGTATTGACCAAAATACCCTGCGCTTTGGGAGTATTTCATATTTAAAACTGAACCTTGTGAAACTAGGAAACAATTTACTTCACTGCGTTGTCAAAGGTTTTCATGGCCAGAATGACTGGGTTGCTATGAGGTTTTCAGGCTGTATGGCCATGTTCCAGTAGCATTTCCTCCTGATGTTTTGTCTGCATCTGTGGCTGGCATCTTCAGAGGTTCTGAATAGGCAAAACATCAGGAGAAAATGCTGCTGGAACATGGCCAAACAGCCCCAAAAGCTCACAACAATCCAATTGACTTCACTGCTTTCACTTTGCACAGAAACAGCCAAAAACTTGAAACTGGGCATCTTAAAATGGGATGGCAACTGTTGTATTTTAAGGTGAGATGAAAACTATGGTTGAATTCTTGGTTTCCTTTGGAAACGGAAGGCCACTGATTGCCATATTTAGAAGACAATTACCCCTGTTTTCCCCCTTCCTCATAGGATGAGGTCTGAAGTCTTCCAAGTATATTACACCCTAATATTCTCCCCTGTGAACTCAATGTGGCATATGATGTCTCACTATCTCTCATCCCCATTTTATTCTCACAACAACCATATAAAGTACATGGTTGCAACTAACAAAACTTAGGCCTCCCAAGTTTTAATCTGACAGAATTATTACAGTACACTGGGGCAGTGATTTTCAACCAGTGTGCCGCAGAACACTAGTGTGCCGTGAGAGATCATCAGGTGTGCCATGGGAAATTATTTTTGAACTTCATTCATATATAAACTATAAGGCGCATCTGTCCCTTTAAGAAATGGAACCATAGCACTCTCACGTCACCTAAGAAGTGAAGCGAGAGTGCTATGGTCATGCCATCTTGGATTTGCTCAGACACGGCTAAGCAAACAAAGTTAGAGTTAGTGCTGCAGCTGTGTGCCAATTTGGGATCACAGCAAGACAAGCAAGTGACAGTGATGGAGAAGTTTTTGAGAAGGGAAAATGCAAATGCCGAACAGGGCCCTGGACAAAATTATGAATGGTGTGTCTTTCTACCATTCCTGGCAGGATATCTATTTTGTGTTCAGTGAAACAGGCCCAGGTTTCACACTAAGTGAATGTATAAATACATTTTAAAACATATTAACTATACGTATTACTGTGTTAGAGTGTCATTTTGTGTCATTTTGGTTGGTGGTGTGCCCCAAGATTTTGTAAATGTAAAAAATTTGCCGTGGTTCAAAAAAGGTTGAAAATCACTGCACTGGGGTATATGTGTAGTTTCATATCTGGCTGCTACTATACTTCTGGTCCAAATTCAAAGGTACCTGAGATGGCGTTTAAATCCTTAAATGTCTTGGGGCCTTGATACTTGAAGGAGTGCCTCCCCCAATGAGCACCAATGCTGGTTTCATTTAGTCACCATGGTTATTCTCTAGGCATGGTTTAGAACCCAAAAATGGCGATTCTTAAATCAAATGGGGGGGGGGGATTTTTTTTTATTAGTATATCAAAGACTTACAAAAAATTTTCCAAAAATTTCTAAAATGTAACTTAAGTACTAACGAAATTCGTTAGTAATTCGTATGCCAGAGCATGCGCATTCCAGATGGTTTTGGCCTACAACTCCCAGAAATCCTAACAGCTGGTAAATTGGCTGGGATTTCTGGGAGTTGTAGGCCAAAACTTGAATAAACCACACTGAATTCTAGATGGGACTCTCCAAATAGGAAGGAGGGAGGGAAGGAGGGAGGGAGGGGGTGGGTATTCTATTCTTGTAAGCAGCAAAAAAAAGGAGGAGCCCCCCCCTCGCTCCTCGCTGCCTCTCTCTCACCCTGATCCTGAGGGAGCGAGGGCCCAAGTTTGCCCAGGCTGAGAGGAAAAGGAAGAGGCCTGAGGCTGTGAGGAATGGTGGGAGTTGAAGTCCAAAACACGTACCTGGAGGGCTGAAGCTGGCCCCTGTGATTGGGCAAGGCAGAGCAACGGGGAAGAGAAGCATCTGAGAGAGTGCAGGGAGAGAGAGGAGAAGCGCGCGCGCGCGTGTGTGTGTGAAGCTGGCCCCTGCGATGGGGCATGGCAGCAGAGCAACGGGGAAGAGAAGGAGGGGGGAGAAGCATCTGAGAGAGCGCAGGGAGAGAGAAGAGAAGCAAGTGCGCGTGTGTGTGTGTGTGAAGCTGGCCCCTGCGATGCGGCATGGCAGCAGAGCAACGGGGAAGAGAAGGGGGGGAAGCGTGGAGGACTACACTTTCCAGAATGCATTGCCTACCTAGCAGCAGCGTCACTTCCAGTTCCCCATAGAAATGCGGGAAAAAGAAGAAGCTGAATGAAGGCGGGAAGGAAATGAGGGGGAGAAGACAGGGAGAAGTGAGTAGGTAGTACAATAATTAATTAATTAATAATTAAGAATTTATTACGATCCTAACGCAAATTGTTGGCCTCAAGGACCGTAAAAGGAAGTCCACTTCCTGGTTGGCATTCCAGGTGTGGAAATACTCGAAAGTAGCATTTCTTACGAATTTCTTACGAAACGAATCATTTTCATAACTTTTTTCACAATTGCCATCAATATGTCTCAAAACCAGGATTAAAAATGGCACAAAAGGTATGTCCCTGATATCAATGACAAGCTACTCTTCATTTTGATTTTAACATAAAATAATCCACAGGAGTAAAATACTTTTTCAAGGTCCAAACACTCAGATGCACTCAGTCGGTTTTGTTCTGTTAACCTTAAAGCACCAAGTCCATGGAGGGAAGTGATGCAGGATGGGGGATCCGTACTTGGTTAAGCAAAGATGAGGCGCAAACATGAAACTGATAAAGTGGAAAGCCATATTGTTTACTTCAAGGTTTCATTTAGTTCCTCCAGCCTGGTAGTTTCATGAAAGTGAAACTGTTTCTAGAATCAATACAGCTATCATTTCACAAAATTACAGTGGTTCGACCAGGAGGCTAGTCATAAATCAAGATCATACCCAGCCAGCCAGAGGACATTTCTGCTTTGCGTATTTCAGTGGTTCAGGATCTGTTAACAAAGAGACACAATGAGTCTCTTCTTTCTTTTCAATATGAACACAAAATTACCTTTTGAAATGAACACATCCTAAACTTCAGGTGGGAGTACGTTGAATCCAGCTGGGATGTTTTTCTTTGTTGGTTTTCTGTTCTGCTTTACTTAGACGATTAAAGATATTAAGATGATGGATCTGCAAGATGTAAATCCTTTATCATGGCCATGGTTGCTTCTAATGTAATAAACTATTCCCAGCGCCTCACCCTCTTTCTAACCATCTGCTTGCCCAATAATTATGAGCAGAGTTCAGTCCTTCATTCATACAAAAATCTATTTCTTGGGCAAATCACATTCTTTCACCTTAGAGGAAAACTAATGGCAAACCTCATCCAAACAAATTTTGTCAAAAAATACATGTTGGGGCGATGTATGTCCAAACTGACTTGAAGGCACACAACAACAAAAGGTCATCTCATCCTTTATCCTTCAATCTACCAGGCTAATTTTTTCAGATGAAAAACTTGCCCTCAAATATCCCAACCACCACAAAACACAGCAATTTAATTATATTTATTCCACACTATAACCCTCCTCCCATTCCAATGCAAAATAAAAAAGGTTGTTTTTCAGCCAAAACTGAAACTGAAAGTGACATTGTGTCACTTCTAGTTAGATGCAACACATTCCAACATCCCACCAGAAGGAAATGGGTTGAAAGTTAGCACAATCCCTCCCTTCCCTTCCAAATGTATGCTGTGGGAAAATCCCTTTGTTGCATCAGAACCTGGAAGCATTACTGAAAACCCCTTGTATTTGTATTAGCATTACAAAGAGGAAATTATTTTATTGGCTTCTCCTTGTTAAGTGACATGTTTCAAGCTATAACATTCAACCGTCCTAATTTCACAGGGACTGCCTCAATTAATCCTCTGCTGTCCCACTTTCACAGATGCTTTAAAAATGTCCTATTTCCCCCCTCTTCCGCCCACTTTTCCTAATTGACCTCTGCTTATTTCAGTCGCTGGACATTGAGTTCATTTTGCAGTAGTAGTTTGCAGTCACTCAGCGGGAGAGAGAAGAAAAAGCGTTTTATCCTTCCTGAATTCAATACATAAATTCCTCTGCTTAAAATAGTACGTTTTCTGTGCTTCCTCTTTGATAACAATTGTCTTCTTGATGAATGGCCATGTGTCCTGGCTTTCATCTATGAAACATTGGTTGATATGTGCTGTCATGTTACTTTTTGTCTGATTTTTAAAATAATGAAAAACACTTCAAAAGCATACAAAAAACAAATACATCACTGCCCAAAAGTTGCATCAAAGCAGTGGATAAATGTCACTCATTATGGGCTGAAATAACCAATGTTTTTCTTGTTTTTATTAAAATGTTGAAGGAAAAATAATTTTGTTAAAACTTCACTTTCAAGCCTTAATTTTTTGTTAAAACAGTATAGTATTGTTTGGACATCAGCCTGTTTGTCATTCAAGAAGTGCCTCATCATCCAACTAAGATGCAGAACTAAGTGTGAAAGAAGACCCTTGCTAGATCAGACCAAGGGCTTATCTCATCTAATGTTCTGCTACCACAGTGGCCAGTCATCATGACACAAGTCATATATTTACTATTAGTAAACAAGCCTTCTTCCATCTTCGCCAGGCGAGGCAGCTGGTGCCCTATCTCCCAACAGAGGTTCTGGCAACGGTGATCCATGCCACGGTTACCTCGAGGCTGGATTATTGTAATGTACTGTATGTTGGCCTCCCTTCATCAGTTACCCGGAAGATCCAAGTTGTCCAAAATGCGGCCGCCAAACTACTCTCGAAAACACCCACGAGATGTCATATAACACCGACCTTACAGCGTCTATACTGGCTTCCAATCGAATACTGGGCTTCTTATAAGACATTGGTCCTGACTTTCAAGGCTGTCCACAGACAGGGTCCACTATACTTCAGGGAGCGCCTATCATCCTTTCAATACCAGAGATCACCACAACCAGCCCAAGAAAACCTCCTCTACATCCCAGGTCCCAGAGAGGTACACCTAGAATCCACAAGGCGTAGGGCTTTCTCAATCTCTGTCCCAACCCTGTGGAACTCCCTACCACCAGATGTTAGAGCCATGCCTGACCTAAGGTCATTTATGCAAACACTCAAAATGTGGCTCTTTGGTAGAGCATTTAATGTGTAACCATTTTAACTATACTGTTATATAAGTTCATTAATCTGTCTATATAAGTCGCCCAGAGCACTCCGGTGGAAGGCAATTCATCAAATAATAAACTGAATGAATGAATGAATTTTGAAGTGTGAGTATATTCAGTGTGACAGTCCCCCTAGCTATCAGTTGAGTCTGTTTCAATCTCTCTGTTTCAATCTCTGTATACATCATGGGTGGGCAACTGGAATGTAATACCTCCATGCACACACACAAAAATCAAATAAATCAAATAAATCCCCAAACTTCTTCTAGGGTGTGGTGGGCATTTTCACCATGTTTTGGGGAGCCCCAAACCATTTTAAGCTAAGAAGATTTTTTTTAAAAATACAGGAAGTGATGGTTAGTTTTAAAGATTATGTGTTTTTATTTATTTACTTACTTACTTTATTTATATTCTACTCTTCTCACCCCGAAGGGGACTCAGAGCGGATTACAGTACACATACTTTCAGACAATCCCTGCAGTTCAACATATGACATATAAACATGTGACATTTATCTCAGTACAGTATAGTACATACATTTTGACATATTACACACATATATAGATGAACAGAGGCAAACTTTCTGGCCACCAGGGGGAGCTGATGCACTTCCTCATCTCTCAGCGTTTTCCAGCGTCCCTTTGTTGTTTCTTCCGCATTCCTCAGCGATTCCTGGGTTCTTTTTAATGGCCTCATAAATCTGTCAAAATTTGCCTCCCCACTTTAATGTGGTACCTTTATCTCCTATTTGACAAATGTAACTGTCTTTCAGGCTGCAAAGGTTGGCAGCAGGCTACACTTAAGGTCGAAAACCCACCTCGACCCGGGCAGGCCTCGAACTCATGACCTACTGGTCAGAGAGATCTTATGCAGTTGACACTTAGCCAGCTGCGCCACATTCCCGGTTTATATTATATAAGATTATATGTTTTAACTATTTATTTAATGTATATGTTTTGTTTTATTTTATGTATGCAAAAGTGGCATCGAATTGTGCCCTTTTTTTGTAAGCTGCCCTGAGTCCCTTTTAGGGTTGAGAAGGACGGGATATAAATGAAGCAAATAAATAAATAAATAATGAAGTTGTTCTTCGGCGTTGAATATTTATGTCACAGCAGATAGGCAACAGAAATATAGAAGTTTAATTCCCCATCGGCCCAAAAACTCCAGTCTCTGTTCGAGTGAATAATGAAACTCTCATTCAATTCACAAGGTAAATATATAACTTTGTATTGAATTGTATTTAACAATAACTGGCAAAACATCGAAAAACAACAGCCATCACAGCTACCTTTCTAAACATCCTTTCTTCACAGATATTAAATCCCAACTGACAAATCCCAACTATCACTTTGTAACTGACATTCCTCAAGGTTCCATTTAGCAGTCTTGAGACAGCGCCATCTGGTGTCAAACATGTCACACTGCAGGTCATCTCAAACTGCGAAAATATATCTTGTGCTGACTCATGAATTGCTATTCAAAATGCAATAATCTGACACTCCTCCTTCATGAGCAACACAAGTACACACATTACTTATAATAACAATATCTTCTTACAAAAATACATTTAATTTACAATTAGTCAATGCTTTTGTAAACATATCAGCCATATTCTTGTGTTTTCCTTTTAAATACACACTTGCAACCAATTACCTTTACATCTTTGGTTACATCTGCTTGTTCTAAAACATTTAAAGAATGAAGTGAATCAAATTCCTTCTTCATTGCTTTTACCCAACAATCACATTCATTTTTCGGTCTACGCAATGCTTCAGCGTAAGAATTAGGATCTTTCCACTCCATACTTCCTATTTGCGTGACTTGGTACTTGGCTGGTAGAATTCCTTTAGTGATACGTGTGGATCTCCTAGGAATCTCATCCTTAGTCTCCTCCACATCCCTAATCTCCTCTTGACAATGTCCATCAACCTCTGTTACAGATTTGGACACTAAGTCAGAGTTTGTGGCGCAAAAATCATGAAAATTACTTTCTTCAGATTGTTCCTTGCTTTCTTCCACATTTGCCTCATCTAATACCTCTACAACTTAAGATTCAATCTTTACTCTAGAAACACTTGGGGTTATGAACACTTCAGTGTTCGCATGAATTCTATCCCAATGAGTATTATTTTCGAACTTTACAGATCTGGAGACTGTGATCTTCTTCCCTGGAGAAGAGCCATTCCAGAATCTATAGCCTTTCGTTCCACCTTCATATCCAATAAATTGCATCTTTTACCCAATGCTGATCTCTTTTGTCTCTTTGCTGTATAGGAATTAAGACATTTGCATGCGCACCAAATACTTGAAAATGATCCACCTTTGGATGTCTTCCATAAAACAAATAGAATGGGATTTCATTTACACTTGAGGTCCATAACCTATTCAGCACGTAATTGGCAGTGTTAGCTGCTTCTGCCCAAAAACCTTTGGACATTTGTGCATCCTCAAGCATTGATTTTACCATGGTTTGAATTACATCTAAGCGACGCTCCGCAATTCCATTTTCTTTTGATACACACGGATTTGTTTTCCTATGCCAAATTCCTTTATCCTTAAAAAAATTCTTAAGTCTTTCATTCACAAATTCACCTCCTCTATCAGATTGAACTTGTTTAACAGTTAAATCAGGAAATTGGTTCTTCACAAAATTGTACCATTTAATAAATTTTTCATACACCTGAAATTTACCTTTCAGGGGATAAACGAAGCCAAATCGAGACCTATCATCTACTATTACTAGGAGAAATACATTCCCTCCAATACTCTTTGGAAAAGGTCCAGCTAGATCCATGTGCACTAACTGTAACTTAGTTGTTACTCTATCACTCCTTTTGGCAACAGGATAAGCCTTTAACTTTGTTTTGTTACAGACAGCACACTCTAAATAATTTCTGCATTCTGGTATTTGAATGCCTACTAGCTGTGCAGTCTTTCTAATCATATTATAGTTCATGTGGCCAAACTTCCTGTGTAGCATGTGCAGACATCTGTCACCATGCAGAGGTTTCCCTTCCAAACTCTGAATACTATTTGTAGACATTTTATTACTAGCATTCATTCTATAGAAACCATTTTGAAATTTTACTTCCTTATACATACCTGTATTTTTATTACTCATTTTACATAACTCCCCTTCAAACACAATGGATAAACCATGGTCTGCAAGTTGTTTCACCCCTAGAACATTGTGTTCTAGCTCAGGAACTAAATAAACATTGTCTAACTTTAGACTAAGTTGACCAATTTCAACTTCTCCCTTTGTTAAAACCTTGCACCTTTGACCATTGGCTAGACTCACACAACTTTGCATAGAACCAGATAAAGGTTCCTTCTCTGCTAACAATTTACTATCCTTAACAAAACTCTTTGCACTCCCAGAGTCAATAATCCAGGGTACCTGAGGAATAAAATCATTGTTACATTGTAAACTCATCAACAGACAGCCTGAATCAGAGTCTTTTCTTGAATTGTTGATCTGTTCTTTCTTGCTCTGTGCTGATTCACTCTTCTTAAACTTGTTCTGATGACATTGTCTAGCTTTGTGTCCTCTTTTATTACAAATGTAACAGATGATGTCACACTGGATTGTCTCTTTCCTCTTCATATTGAAGCCTTTGTTGACCGTCTTCTCCGTTGAAAGTTGCTGGGCATTTCTTCTGTAACAAGCCCAGTTCTCCAATCTAGTCGAAACTAAGTCGAAGTTGATGTCCTCTTCTTTCACAGATTGCATGGAGTCAATGAATGAGTTGTAGCTCTGCCCCAAACTGCTTAGTAGAATTAAGCCTCTCTGATCTTCTGTAAAATTGGTGCCCCTTGCTGCTAAATCATTAAATAGGCTCAGCATTTTACTCAAATGAGTCTCTCTGGCACAATCTTCCATTGACAGAAGCTTCAGTGAAAACAGTTCTCTGCTCAATAAAACTTTTGAGCCTCCAGTAGCCTGCTGATACAGCTTTTCAAGCCTTTTCCAACAGTCAGCGGCTGTTTCTTCCAGAGCTAAATATGTGAGGTGCCTATCGTCAACTGACAGGATGATGGTAGCCCTTGCCTTGCCATCTTTCAACCTTTCTGCATCAGAAATAGGTCGATGTGTTAAGCAGGATAACAGCTCCTCCTTTGCCAAAACTGCTCGCACTTTGGTAGCCCATATTAAATAATTTGAGCTGCCTCTGAGTTTTTCTAAATGATGCTGTGCTCCAAATAATGCCATCTTTCTTCACACTACAGATGCTCCTGGCAAAAATTCACTTCAGTTTTTTTCTCTAACACTGAGGTAAACAGCGACTTCTGCTGCAATTTGCAGTGTTATTCAAAAACTTTTTCTATGAATTATGGGTTATGTAGTATCTCTGTGCCTCTGCAATTCTGGATTCTGTGTTCTGGGTTCTGGGATCTGGGCCCATAACCTCTTCGGCGTTGAGTATTTATGTCACAGCGGATAGGCAACAGAAATATAGAAGTTTAATTCCCCATCGGCCCAAAAACTCCAGTCTCTGTTCGAGTGAATAATGAAACTCTCATTCAATTCACAAGGTAAATATATAACTTTGTATTGAATTGTATTTAACAATAACTGGCAAAACATCGAAAAACAACAGCCATCACAGCTACCTTTCTAAACATCCTTTCCTCACAGATATTAAATCCCAACTGACAAATCCCAACTGTCACTTTGTAACTGACATTCCTCAAGGTTCCATTTAGCAGTCTTGAGACAGCGCCATCTGGTGTCAAACATGTCACACTGCAGGTCATCTCAAACTGCGAAAATATATCTTGTGCTGACTCATGAATTGCTATTCAAAATGCAATAATCTGACAGTTGTGTCGTTTCTTTCTTCTTTTTTTTTAAGGCCGCTGTGGGCAAAAACATTGAAAAAGACCCTTGCACATTTTTGTGTGTATGGGGGGGCCTCATCCCTAGGGGTGAGGGGGGGCTATACGCTTACACAAATGGCCCTGGGGCTCCATGTTGCCTGTGGATCACACTTTGCCTACCTGGTATATACAGGTATATACCCAAAGAGCAATAGCACATATCTATTTTACTCTGAGCAACTGGCAGACACAGAATAGTGAGCCAGCAAAGGACATCATCATGGTCAGGACTGTATATCAGTCCACTCAGAGGCAATCCAGGAGAGAGGTATCTGGCAGGTATTCATCCCTTTCAGCCAAAGACTAGCCATAGCAGGCATGTAGCCAGGGGGCTAAGGGGCTTCAGCCCCCCGAAATTCTCAGGGTGGTCCGTGAAAAGGCCTTACTGGTACATTATTTAAACTGTTATGTTTATTCATATCATGATCTGATCACCATGCTCATTATATCCCACATTAATGGGGTTATTGGGATAACAATACAAAAGGTTTGCTAGGGTAGACCCTCTTCCACCCAGCCTCAGCCCCCCCAAACCAAACTCAGCCCCCCTAATCAAAATCCTGGCTACGGCCCTGAGCCATAGGGTTCCCTTGTCTTCAAGTGGATGCTGTGCAGCCAACACAAGCGAGACATCAGGAGAAGTATGTGGTTGCAAATTTCCATTCCACCAGCACAATACAGGATCTTGGCCAATGTCAGTCTGCTCTTCTGCTCTTTTTGGGTCAGACATGGTCCCACATATGTCAATAGTGAGCATGGGGACAAGGAGCCAAGCCAGGGGCACACTGGGAGTCGTGTCCCATTCTTTACTGGATACCATTTGGGCTGACATATGGCTGAAGAAACAGGTTTTATTGGGAGGAAAGGAAGAATGGGGATGGGAAAACATTACATTTCAGGCATTTGACTTTTACTTTTAAAAAAATTGTTTGAGGAATCAGTTTGAGCAATTTTGAGCAATTTTCAGGGGTTACAAAAGAGGAGTATTTGGAGACTGCATGCGACCTGCTGGTTGTGCTTCATTCTCTGAAAGTCTTGTTTCACTCTCTCCACATTGATAATTTCATAACACAGATGCATCAGTCTGAAGTGAAGCCTCACTTTGAGAAGGACCGCCTGGTGTTTGAGCATTTCTTTCTCATTCTAAAATGGCACTTCAAGGTAAAACATGGCCACAACTGTGCTGGAGAGAATTTGATTCTGCCAGGCAATGAACACTTCCCTTAAGAAGAGCACTCAGTACACTTCAGGAGGCATTTCGAAGCTGGAGGACGAATCCTTAGTCCATAGGCTGCTTTCTTCCCTTTAGCCACAAGGGGGAGCTTTACACAAATAAAAAAATAAATCAACCAAAATTGCATCTATCAGTTGGGAAAAAATGCCCAAAGAAGAACATCCATGTACCATTAACATATGAAAAATGTTCTTTTTACAGTGAGTCCACAGATAAAGAAGGCGTTGAACGTAAGAGATAAAATTTAATGTACACATTGACTCTAATGACTTTCTTAAAACTGGTCCATACGCTTTTTTTCCTTGATTTGAATATTTTCTGACTGATCCTCCTGAAGAAAGGAATACCAAATTCTGATGGGTTCAATAGATCTTTCTGAAGAAGAACGCAGAAAAATTCTAGTGGCAGTAATAATTAGAGTGAAATTCAAGGGATTGCCCCAGGGTATATTATATACACCACAAGCCAGAATGATGTTGTGATTTGAGCATCAGACTATAACTCTGGAGACTAGAGTTTGATTCTCACTCTCTAATTCATATAGAGAAATGCAATTTAGAAACCATTGGTATAATCAGTAGCTGCTAATGGGTTCCATATCATTGAAGTGGTTGATCAATTCTGGGTTTTAGTCCAGACTTTAACGGAGTTATCCAAGGCCTTGAGCCTTATCCCTGAAACCAGTTCTACACCTTGGATAGCTCTTGAAACCTTCTAAAACTAGGATATTTCACCCACCGCTGAGCTTGAAGGTGGCAATTTCTTCAGTCACAGGATTTTCTGTCTGGGAACAGGGGTCTCCAAGCCCTTGTACACTACACAATTATAGCACTTTACAGCACTTTTGAACTGTGTTGACTCCATTATGTGGAATCATGGGATTTGCAGTTTAGGGATGGGTATTTTTATTCTCAGCCAGAGAGCTACAAAGCCTAGAAGTCTGTACAATAAAACCATTATATTTAAAGTCCAATCATAGTTCTATAGTTGTGTATTATTTTATTTATTTATTTATTATTTCGACTTATATACCACCCTTCCCGAAAAGGCTCAGGGTGGTTCACAGCAATGAACAACAAAACACAACATACTTGAAAACATAATAAAAATAGATTAAGACCAGAGTAGGGGTTACAGTTTAGAGATTGAACACCTGACGGAACAGGTTGGTCTTACAGGCCCTCCAAAAAGCCTGTAGATCAGTTATTGCTCATGCCTCCTCCGGGAGGGCGTTCCAAAGGGTAGGCGCTGCTACAGAAAAAGTGCGCTGCCACGTCGATGACAAGCGGCAGATCTTAAGTGATGGAACTTCTAGTAGGTTTTGATCCATGGACCGTAGTGGTCTCTGGGGAACATGCAGGGAAAGGCGGTCCTTCAGATACATTGGCCCCAGACCATGCAAGGCCTTAAAGGTTAGCACCAGCACTTTGAAGGCAATCCGGTGCTTGATAGGGAGCCAGTGCAAGCACTGTAGGACTGGTGTGATGTGGCACAATAGTGTCACTCCAGCCAGCAGTCGAGCCACAGCGTTTTGCACCATCTTCAGTTTCCGGATTACCAACAAAGGAAGGCCAGTGTAAAGGGCGTTACAGCAGTCCAGTCTCAAGATGACCGTGGCCTGGATTAACGTGGCCAGGTTGTTACCGGAAAGGTAGGGCACCAGCTGCCTTGCCTGGCGCAGGTGGAAAAACGCTGCTTTGCTCACGGTGGAGACCTGAGCCTCCATCGTCAGCCGTTGGACCCCCAGGCTTTTAACCAGAGGCGACGGGCTAACCACCTCACCATCCATTATTGGCAGCCATTATTGGTATTATGAAAGAGGACAAGGCCAAGGAAAACTCAGATGCATATAAGTAAACAACAGGAAAATACTCTAAACCAGGATTGTTCAATCTGTGGCCGAGGAAGAATGCGGCCCAATACAAAATCACAAACTTACAACGTTAAGGGTTTTTTTGGTAATTCAATAGTGTGAACTTTTGTAGATGACAATAGGATAGAATAGAATGAAATAATCAGAGAATCTACAAATTTCAGAATATTGGCTTTAATTTGTCTTATAACTGCAAACAATTCAGCCGGAAGATCTGCTTGACAATTTTAAAAGGTTCACCAAATGGGGCAGCACATCATTAGGATTATTATGTGAGGACTTCTTTTGCTTTTTCTGTGATGGCGGATATCACAAAAATTATGCATGGACCTTTATTTATGTATTTATTTGTTCATCAGTCATCATTAATAGTAGCATATTTTATGTGTGGCCCAAGATAATAATTCTGCTTCCAATGTGGACCAGAGAAGCTAAAGGTTGGACACCCCAGGTTTAAGCCTTGTTGCACACACCCAACAACCTTCTCTTTGTTGTAGTAGAAAAAGCTAACTAATCTGAATCAAATATGTAACTAAATAAATGGTTTGTTTGTTGTTAAGTAACAATGCTAAAAGGCATTACAAGAAAAGCAAGAGGAAACAAAAATAAAACTAAAACTGCATAGAACTGTCTTGGGTTGTTAATTTAAGAGACAAAACCAAACAATTTATGAAGTAAAAAATGAGTAGATTCCTGAGCATTAAGCTTGCCAAAGTATATGAATCTAACCATTATATTCCACATTTTTATTCTCCATCTGGGGAAAAAATCAATTTGTTTCTCTAAAGTTTTGAAATGGAATTTAAAAAAAAAAGATTTTAAACTACTCAAAATCAATTCTGAATCCAGTCTGATGGGGGAATGCTTTCTTTTTTTTTTCTTTTTGGTTCATTTCGTATTTAGAACATTGAAGTTCTAATTTTCCCTACCCTCTTGCCATATTGATAAACAGCAACCCTTGAGTACAGGAAACCGCTCTTTCCTAATTGGCTTCATCTTCACTGCTTTCTTTAGGTATAGTGATGATGACTGCTTCTGCTTGCTAACACTTTGGTCTGCTAATCACCGAGGGAAGGTCTGGAAGACTTCAGCTGCTCCTTTCAATATCAATTTTTAATTCAACATAATTGCAATGCGGGCTACTTATCCTGTGATAGACCGCAGCATGACCTGTCAGGATATTTCTGAATGGCAGCTCCAAAAACAAATAAACCATTCTACCATGGTCTGAGGGATGGTGATGGTGGTAGGAAAACCAACTCTTAAGTATTCCTTGCCATAGAACACCCTATGAAATTGATGGGGTGACTTGAAGGCACCATCACATGTATGATGTTGGACTAAAGATTTCAACATTTCCTGTCACTGCCTATGTTGTCTGGAACTGATGGAACCTGCAGATCAACAACATCTGGAGGATCACGGAATTGCCACCCTGGACTGGTGGAGGGGAAGTGGCTTTCACTGATGTTTCCTGCCATCTTCTGTAATGATATTTTTACATCGTTTATGTGTGTGGATTTGTGTGTGTGTGTGTGTGTGGGGGGGGGGTCCTCCAAACCTCTGAAGCAGATATTTGGAATGTATGGAAAAGGAGGTATTATCCAAAATAACCTCCTTTTCTCTTCCTTTAACTATGACTTCCACTGGGTCAAAAGCCCTTAAACAAATGAATTCATCATCATCACTATCATCATATAATAAAAACTCATTGTGGTTTAAATGGATGCTTCAGTCTATTCTATAGTAAGTTAATTAATTAAACCTATGCAAACGTACTAGTGGCAGGACTGCAGACCTATGCATGCACATAAGAACATAAGAACATAAGAAGAGCCATGCTGAATCGGACCTCAGCCCATCTAGTCCAGCATTCTGTATCACACAGTGGCCCACCAGTTGTACACGGGGATCTCGAGCAGAAGGGAGGGCAAAACCCTGACCTGCTCCTGACCCCCCACAACCAGTACCCAGGGAACGCACCATGAAGGCATACTCTTTAAGCCTCCTTCATCTGGGAGTTAAGCCAATAAATTCAGCAGCAATTAATTGTGAATAGATGTGTATGCTTTTACACTGAAGGAGGGCATTTGCCAGGGGTGGGGTGGGGGAGGTCAAATTTCTTCACAGTCCCTGTCACAGGCAATGCGCGCACACACACACTAAATGAAATACCTCCATTTTCCTCCATAGTTCATCCCAAAATGATGGCAGGGCCTTTTACTATCATCATTTTGGGAAAGACGATGGAGCGGGAAAATGAGAATCATGGGGATTCTGATGGGCTATGTGGATGTGGTGTAATATTTTAGTCTTTTCCGGCATTTTGGTGGTTTTTTTCTGCAGTGTTTTCAGTGGATTTGTTGCTGCTATTTATTTATAGTCATTTTTTCTGGTATTTTAGCTATAATATTATGCTTGGATCTGGTATGGGAGGAGATCCATGAGGGTGACACCATGAGTTAATGCACCAGTGACATCAACCTTAGTGTTGCCATTGGCAAAAGCAGTAAGCTGTGAAACTACAGCAAACTTCTACATCAAATCCACTCTTCTTTGGATGAGGGCATCCCTCTCAGCAATTGCTTCCTGTTCATAGTATGAGAATAATAAGGGGAAACCTTTGCAGGGTGCTTATGGAACTTAGACCAGTCTACCAACAATTTTCTCACTCCAAAATGTGATGCAGAGGCAACAGAGGCAGAGAGGGGAAGTGGCAAAGAATCAGGATTGACCATTTCTAGATATTGTTCTGTGCTTTTTGCTTTTTCAAATGCTTCTGCCAGTGCCAAGACAGTTCTGTGGCCCAGAAACTGCAGCAGATGTGCATAACTTTGTCCACCAAGGACATCCTATGCCAAAGCAATTGCCACCATAAAATGGAAAGTGTAGCAGGGAAAGTATGATAGAAATCCTCACCAGAAAAGACCATATGGCGTTGTTTGGCACCTTGCTATAGTGTTGTTTCAAAAGACCTTTTTTTCTTGCAAAAACTAGGACATATTATTGCTCACATCATAAGTAACCCATTTCCATTTATAGCAGAGTGTCTACCCTTTGATTCATGCACAAGATCTGCCACAACAGCCGTGAGGTTGGGCTGCATTTGACACTCTCAATTCCTCAAGTTTGCAAAGCAAACAATCCCACCCCACCACTAATCCCCCATTCTTAATCCCTTATTTCCAAGGTCTGACTGACTTCATTTTTAATCTCTACTAATAAGCAAAGAGGTTGTGCTGTCTCATTTCTAAATGGCAATTCAGCTGTTCCCAGCAAGCAGTGCATTTGCATCACTTCCTCCTAAGCTGGAAGTGTATAGGATGAAAAGTAAGGAAGGCAATGCTCCGGAAGACGACGGTAATGGATATATTGTCCCTTAATGCAACATAAGACAGGAAACTCACTCACTCTCAATGGACTGACAGAGACCATGAAACCCCTGAAGGCTCAGAGGGGGAGCCCTCTGAAGCGTTGAATTATTTACAAACCCAACTGCGTCCTTGTTCCTTCCACCTTCAGCTTTTCCCCAGACAATCAAATTACCTAATGTAGAGTCATTGTGGAACACTGAGGCTTGTTCTCATCTATTAACAATTTGCGATTAATACATTTAAAATATTCACTTTCCTCTGTCATCATATTTACTTTCACCCTTCTTCCCGGATCAGGGCTTGGAAAATTTCCTATGGAGAGAGTACATCTGGAATCCTCAGTTGATCATGCTGGCATAGTTTCCTCACCCCCAAAACATGCCAGATAAGTATTATCCTTCTAGAATTTCACCTTTCCAGGAAGAAAGGGAGAAACTAAAAATAAAATTAAAATAAAAAGCACTAAATATTACAGAACAGATGGACATTGCTGAGCAGACACATTTGCATCAGAAGAAGCCTTTCACTAGTGTAATTCGTCTTTTGTATAAGCCTTTCCTTTGATGTTTGGATTTTTTTAATACTGCAGATTTTCCTTTTAAAGACAACAACAACAACACAGATCTGGCTCAGAGATAGCATAGGAGGTTACAGCCACAATATAATCAGAGTTCAGATTGTTGGAAATTAATCCCAGTGTTTGAAAATGTCCGGCAAGCAGAGGTCCCAAGAGCTTGTTGACATCTTCCAGCAAAGGATGCCATTTGCTTTCTTCTGTAGTTCTGCTCCTTCTTATTTATTGGAGTTTCTTGATACCCAGAGAGTAGGAGCCTGTCCCAGTACAGAAGCATATCAGTAGTAGATTTGCTTTCTTGCTTGTGAACTTCTGGGAGCTGTGATTTTCCAAGGTTTAATAAGAACATAAAACCAGCCATGTTGGAAATTCTTTCTTTCTCATAGATAACTTTAGGAAGCTCACAAGCATCCCCAGCAGCTACAATACAGAGACACATTGCCCTGGTTCTGGAGAAAATGTCTGTCTGTCTTCATGACTACTACTCACTCATAACCCTATCGTCATAAATCTTTTCAATCCCTTCCCAAGGCTATCCTGAATTTCCTACCATTCCTCAGCTTTAGCATGTTACCCTGGCATTTCTCACAGCTGCAACCCCAAATGTTGTAAGCTTTTGTCACAAGTCAATTGTGTCATGTCAGGAGCGACGTGAGAAACTGCAGGTCGCTTCTGGTGTGAAATAATTAGCCATTTACAAGGACATTGTCCGAGGGATGCCTGAATGTTTTGATGTTTTACCACCCTTGTGGGAGACTTCTCTCATTTCCCCACATGGAGAGCTGGAGCTGATAGAGGGAGCTTATCCACGCTATCCCCGGATTCGAACCTCCAACTTGTCGGTCTTCAGTCCTGCCGGCACAAGGGTTTAACCCACTGCGCTACCGGGGGCTCCTACATCTGTGAGTGATTTCATTTGAAACCTATTCTATGTACACAGGCGAAAGGCATTTTTAGTGAAGTGCCTTGTAGGAACTAAAATTTCAGCATTTGGTCAGTTCCTCTTTTGTGCCTCATCAAAGGCACAGAACAGGGGAAAAGCCTGTAAGTTTAAAGAGAAGATCACAAGGAACCTTAGTTATACAGCTAGCTTGCGGAAAATACATATGTTTTCAGCACCAGATGCTCAGAAACATTGTAGTACAGTGCATGTATAGGGATACCATAACATGGATCGCTAGAAATCAAGTAACAATTAGCTGAAAAGATAGGAGACTCAGGAAATCAAGGTTTGGATCAAGCATATGTTCAACGTCTTAAGCCTTTTAACAGCCAGAAGAAATAGGCTGATGTATGTCCTTGGAATCAGGGTCTCCAAGAAATTTTACACTTAGCCAGCAAGCAGGGAATAGATATGACAATAAGGCTCACTACATAGGCACATCAAGGAAACTCAAAGGACTGTGTTGGTTGACAGAATTATTCTAAAGCAGGAATTGAGAATTTGTGAATGTCCAAATGTTGTTGGAATATATAGATTCAGTATGTGCTCAGGGGCATCTTGTTTGGCAATTCTGGGTCAGCCTTTACAGCAATTGACAGATCTGGGAGTTGTGTGAAAATTAGTTTTATGAGCCTATCAACCCCAGTTTAATTAGGACAAATATGGAAACATCTGCAATTACATTAGCATTTATTATACTTTTATTATTTATTTATTTATTTATTTAACTGTATTTTTCCTGGTTGGATATCAAAGTGACATTCATGAGGACCCACAGAGATATTTCATCCAGATACTATCCAGATCCTGACCCAAGCTGTTATCTTAGCTACCAAAGAAGTAGCTTTTCATGTACAAATATGTCCATATCTCAAACACTGGAAATTCCTGCATTAGATTGAACTTTAATGTAGATAGTCATTTCTCAAAGACAAGTTAGCTCAACCCAGATTTTCCTGAAAGTGAAAGGTGTAAAATTCCTAGTAGAAAACATCAAAAAAGAGACATAACCTTATCTTTCTCTTAATGGCCACCCTCAACAGTTCATTAATATCAGCACTATCAAACATCCAACATTTTATTGGGCTGTTAATTGTCTTGCTTTCAGCGGTTTAATCAATTAATGAACTAATTAACTTAGATATCACATAATTCCCCTCCTCCCAAATGTGACACTGCTGAGAAATTTAATAAGGGTGGTAGTCTCTAATGGTTAAGATGAAATCCAAAGAATCTTATGTTTCTGTGCCACTGGTGGTTTGCACACTTAAAATTGGCACCAGATAGATTTCAGACCAAGCATGTATGACTGAGAACCAAATATCCTTTTGGTTTTTGTTTTTTAAAAAAGTTTGATACAGAGGCATTAATTTTTAACAGACTTCACCAGATTACTAACCTGGCACCATTCACAATTTGCATTCAAAATCTCCAGACAATTGCCATTTTTTAAAGGCATGTTTGAAAGGGGCACACCCAAATATTTGCATATTTCAGATGTAAGCACTGGATGGCTGTCACTGGATGGCTGTGAGCCAGTAAGTTGAAGGTGAATCCGGCTAAGATGGAGATCCTGTGGCTGGGTTGTCCGGGCATGGGTGGGGCTCAGCTTCCAACTCTGGACGGTGTGGCATTATGCCCATTGTCAGTTGTTAAAAGCCTAGGTGTCACCTTGGACCCTCAACTGACGATGGAGGTGCACATTTCCATCGTCAGTCGAGTAGCATTTTTCCATCTTTGCCAGGTGAGGAAGCTGGCCCCCTACCTGTCCCGCCACGACCTAGCCACAGTGGTCCAAGCCACGGTCATCTCGAGACTGGACTACTGTAATGCTCTGTACATTGGCCTTCCTCTGTCTGTGATCCGGAAGCTTAAGCTGGTGCAGAACACTGCAGTGCGTTTGTTGGCAGGCCTGCTAACATACTGCCACATCGCACCTATCCTGCGCGAACTGCACTGGCTTCCTATAGTGTTAGTGTTGACCTTTAAGGCCTTGAATGGTCTGAGGCCAATGTACCTAAGGGACTGCCTCTCCCCATACTGTCCCTCTAGACCACTGCGTTCTGAAACCCACAACCTCCTAGAGATCCCAAATTGTAGAAGTCTTTGCTTAACTTCAACAAGGAGGAGAGCTTTGGAACGCTCTCCTGCCCGAGGTTCGTGCCTTGACCAACCTGTTGGCCTTTAGAAAGGCCTGTAAGACCTTACTATTTAAACAGGCGTTTGGTGGCTGAATAACTTTATGGGCATTCCTATTGCTGACAATCCAACTCTTATGAGGTCTGGTTCGACTTTTTAAGCTGTGTATGTATGAAGTTTTATATGTATAGGTTAGTTGTTTTTAACTGTATTATTAGGTGTATTATTAGGTGTTGTTAGTTAAGCTGCGCGGCTGGTATGTGTGTGTTTTTAACTGTATTTGTTTGTTCGCAATTGTTGTAAGTCGCCCCGAGCCGCTTGGGAGTAGCGACAGACAAGTCAAAACAAATAAAATAAACAAACAAATAAATAAATACTAATCCAAGTTTTAATCAACGTTGGTTATTAATGCAGGCTATATAGATTATCCAAAAGATGTACAAAAATGCTCCAAAAGGGGTATGTACGCACTAGTAACTATGGTCTTGAGATGACTGGCCCCACTCTACTCCATAATCTCTCTGCACAGACAAGCTTTTATATCTATTAGCTGGCCCAGAGGGATTTTCTATTGGTTTCATTTTCCAACTCCTCACAACTGCATGTAACATATAAAAGGGGGGAGTTTAGAGAAGCATCCTGTTCAACCAGCCCCGCTTCATTAGCAGCTGGGAAGGAAAACCCCAAGAACAGAAAGCTCTGCTTCTTTTCCAGTTCCCCTTTGTTGAAAGAAAACATTTGTTTGCCATTCCTGCTCCTTGAATTACTAATGGAAAACATGCAGCTGGTCTTCCTCTCATTTGCCAGGAAACTGACATTTCCTTTCACTTTGGAGTTGTAATCAGAGAAATCAGCAGTCCATTAAAGATTTAGTCAACCACAGGCTTTCTTTGAGAGCACTGGTAACAGAGCATTGGGGGGGGGGGGGAGTGTGCTTGACTTGGTCTCATGCCCAGGGGCTGAGAAATTACAACAAACAGAATCCCTCAGCAAAATGGCCATCGCTGAGCTAGCAAAGCTGAAGTGGCAACAGTGATAACTCAATATCAGAGTATACACCAAGTTCGAATACTACAATCTTCTGCCAGAACAAGAGAAGTAAGTGTGGCCCATGAGATGCATGCCACCCTCCGGGATTTTTGCTTCGTTTCCCTCTCCTAGAGTTTTCCAAGCATAGTAGTTTTAGATTTTAGATGTTCAGACCCAACTTCTAAAAGCTTTACCACCATCATCCTGGAAATGCACAAAGCAAAAACCATAGGCACGTATCCATTCACTTTCAGTTTCTATTTTTAAAAAAAATATGTTTTATTGTTTTATCATTGTCAACACAATTATTATACAATGTCTATTTTACAGCAGATTCATGTTGTTCATTACTAACTACAATACAATACTTAACTCTTTGGCATCTGCCATTATTTTTCTTATACATTTTATATCCCTCACCACTGTGCTCCCCTCCCCCCTTCCCAAGCCATAACTTTTAAATATCATTTGTCCAAAATTTCATTTCTTCTTTTGGAGGTAACTTGCCTTCTTTCTTTTTTAGTCCTTTTTCGATGAATTTTCTCCATACCTCATCAAAATCACTTTGTTTCCATATACCTCTTTTTACTTTTAATATACATGTTAACTTGTCATTTATTGCCAATTTCCACACTTCCTTGTACCATTCCTCTATTTGTATATTCATTTCTTTTTCCAATTCCTTGGTATAAGCAATCTTGCTACTGTTAATAGGTTTGTTATTGCATCTTTATCTTTTTTTTCCAATTGTTTATTATTATATAATGATAATAAGGCTATACTAGGAGTTCTTTCAATTTTAATATTCATTATATCTTCTATTTCTCTAAATACTTCTGCCCAAAATTTACTTACATATTTACATTGCCACCACATATGTATATATGTTCCTGTTTCTTGGCATCCTCTCCAGCAATTTTTTGAGTAGTTTTTATTTATGTTTGCTATTCTTACTGGTGTAAGGTACCATTTCCATATTAACTTATAATAATTTTCTTTAACCCTTATTGATATTTTTTTAAAATTTCTTTGTCTCCATAATTGTTGCCATTGTTGTTTCTATTTTTAAATTAATTCTAGCTGGGGGTATTTGTTGTTGTTGTCATTTTGAGGTCAAGTCTAGTGGATGCTGAATGTAAAAATTTGATCCCCACCCAACCAAGACACTCTCATTAGAACAGTTGTTCTCAACCTGTGGGCCCCTAGGTGTTTTGGCCTACAGCTCCCAGAAATCCCACCCAGTTTAACAGCTATTAGGATTTATGGGAGTTGAAGGCCAAAACATCTGGGAACCTACAGGTTGAGAACCACTGCACTAGAATAATACTGATTCATGGCAGATTCCATGGCCGTTTCAAGGATAGTACATCTGGAATTCTATCATAAACTAAAGGATATTGGCTGTATCAGCAATAGGTTTGTGGGACATTTGTGCAGGTTTTCTTTAACCTTTCTAATTCTTATAATATCCAAGACTTCCAGTCAAGCAGATAATCAAGAAGGACTACTAACTCCCAGAGTTGAAACCAGATTAGATGGCTTCACCACATAATGACCCATTTGGGCCCGACAGTAACAAAAATCAAAGGAAGACCAGGAACCTCTGAAATGGTATGTTGGATATTATGACACCTCTGTTCAGAAGATGGGTTCTTTAAAATAGAACAGAATGGTGTAACTGTGCGAGCATTGGACTACAACTCTGGAGAACATGGTTTGAATCTCCACTCAGCCATGGAAATCCACTTGGTGACTTTGAGAAAGTCACACTCTCTCAGCCTCAAAGGAAGGCAAAGAAAAACCCTCTCTGAATAAATCTCATTTTATAAAAACTGTGATAATTTTGCCTTAGGATTGCCATAAGTAAGAAACAGCACAACAACAACAAAAACAACAACAAACCTAAGCACCCTGTGTTTCTAATACTCCATAGATCATTAAGACCTTTTGGATAGATCTTCTCCTTTGTAGCTCTAAGATGTCTAGCTGCTGATGCTGCTGGACAGCTCCCTTGTGTTACATACAATACTGAAATAATGGAATGTAAGTTTGGGAATCCTTGGGTCCCATTAGGACAATGATGTAACCCCCTATCGTCAATTTCAGATGTTCCAAAAATAGCACACATGGACATTTGCCATAGTGTTCACTTAATTTCCTGCTGCTCTAATTTTTAAACAATATATGGTACTAGGCACTGGTACATTGTGTGTGTGTGTGAAATTGCTGATCCATCACATCAGCATGGCTTTACAGTCCATAAGTCACTCATTAATCCTCTGATCTTTGGGCAAGCTGCCTCTCTCTTCACTGTTTATTTCTGTTCTGTGATTGACCATAACCATCACAGCAGATTTTTTGGGATGCCCATAACATCATCTCAAAATTTCAAATTCCACAGCATGTTTGTGAAGAAACAAACATTGCATGGCAGGCATTTTAATGGCATCTATAACACCATCTTCAAATTGCAAATGTACCCATCAGTCCAAATAGATTGTAAGTTTCCAGCTGATACTACTTCTGTTTGTACTTTCCCCAACTCAGTATGCTTTTTTGTATGACAGTCATGGGAATGCACCAGATAAGCATAGAGCCAAATTGAACAAGGAGTCAGAAATGACTCTAGTGCAGCTGGTAAATTGTCTGGGATTTTTGGGAGTTGAAGACCAAAATACCTGGAGGACCAAAGATTGAGAACCACTGCTCTAGTGCAAAGTCCTACATTACAATATCCCATTTTCATCCTACTAGGAGAACTTCATGCACATTGGGTTTAGCTCAGGAAGCTTCAAGGATTTTGCCCCTATAGATGATATATAGTGCAAATTGTTTGGGAACAAAGCAGAAAGAACAGCAAATATAAGGCTACAATGCACTGCCTGGAAAGGTGCCATTTTGGGTGACTCCTGTAATTTATTAAAGAAAGAACCAGATACTTTAACTGTAGAACATATGATGTATAATTAATAAATCAGTGCTTTTAAACATGTACTTAGTGCATTATTCTAAGTATCACCATGTTTCACTATGTTTCATGCATTAGTGGAGATAAGCTTTCAGACTAAGAGGAGAGTCTGCAAAGTTTGTACTAATGAAAGAGCATCTCTATGAGGAACGGGCGGGGGCAGGGTTGAGAAAGAAATTAAAGTGGTTTAACAATGGAAAGGGCATTATAGGCATGTTTTTATCCCATATTCATTCTGGGATAAAAACAAAGTATACATTCAATAAATGAATGAAAAAATATTGTTTTTTGTAAATGTGTAGAATGCACTGATATACAAATGGGCTGTCTTCTAGTTGTGGTTGAGTGTTAATACCCAGAAAAGTTAATTGCAGGGCATGGCTGGGTTGCTGGGTGCATCAATAGATGGGGACAGGATCCTGATCCCCCTTCAAACAAAGGGGACTGAGCCCCACCTTGTAGGGCCTCGCGCCCCACCTCCCAACAGAAACAGGCACAGAGAGCTTCCCGGCACATGTCCTGACCGCACAAGCTCCCAAGGCACACCAATGGTGCCAAACTAATGGTGGGCCTACTGTGGCTTCCAGGAGTCTGCATCCTGAAAATTGGGAGAGGGCAACCCACCCCAGAGGGCGTCCACCCTCCGAAACCCAAACAGAAAAAAGGGGGAGTAGCCCCCCAGCCACACCAAGGTTACAGCGCCGCAAGGAGAAATAAAAGAGTGGGGGGAAACTTTGCTGGACCCTGCTCACTCCAGGCCCATCCTGGAGGGCCTCAAACTGTGCTGAGACTACAGCGCCAAAAGAAGGAGAGGTGGAGGTATCACCAAAGCCTGGCGATGCTCCCAACCTCCAGGCCCATTCTGGAGGGCCTCAAGAAGCACCACAACTAATGTGCCAGACAAAAGAAGGTGGTGGGGTGTGGCACCACACTACCCCTCCCTGCTCCAGAAAGTGCCTCCCCCCCAAATTAAGCATCCACATTTATTTATTACTAGCTTGGGGACCCGGCCCTGCCCGGGTCATTTGAGAAGTGCAGCAGGATGTAGAGTGGGTCATGGGGGCTCTGTGTGCCAAGTTTAGTCTTGATCCATCATTATTGGGAGTTGCAGTGGTATCATGAAATTACTGAAGGTAGTGCAAGTCCCATCATCTCTGTGTGTCCCGTCCCCCAAAGTGTAGTAGGATGTAGATTGGGTCATGGGGGCTCTGTGTGCTAAGTTTGGTCTGTATTGGTGAATGGATGAGGGATGCATTGTTTTTCGGAAGTGAGTGAAGGTACTTCAAGTCCCATCATCCGTGGTCCGTCTCACAGTAAACTGCACCAGGCTGTAGAGTGGGTCATGAGGGCTCTGTGTGCCAGATTTGGTGTTGATCAGTCATTGGATTAGGTTTGTAGCAGGATTGGGAAGTGAGGGAAGGTACTGCAAGTCCCATCATCCATGTTCTGTCCCCTCCAAACTTCAGTAGGATGTAGAGTGGGTCACTGGGGCTCTGTGTGCCAAGTGTGGACTTTCTCGGTGTTTGTTGGGGGCCACAGTGGTCTGTGGGAACAGAGGGGTGTAAAAGTACTACAAATCCCATCATCCATTGTCAGTCCTCCCCAAAACCTCACCAGGACGTGAAGGCAGTCATGGGGGTTATGTATGGCAAGTTTGGTCTCGATCAGTGATTGGATGAGGGTTGCAGCGGACTTGGGAAGTGAGTAGAGGCACTTCAAGTCCCATCATCCATGGCCCACCCTCCTCCGAACTGCACCAGGACGTAGAGTGGGTCATGGGGGCTGTGTGCTGAGTGTGGTCTGTATTGGTCCTTTTGGTGGCCTCAGTGGTCTGTGGGAACCAAAGTCTTGGAAAGTACTACAAATCCCATAATACGTGGGTCATGTCATAGGGGGTTATGTGTACCAAGTTTGGTGCAGGTCCATCACCCGCGCTGGTCGCTGTGGCCTGTGAAAGTGGCTGCCACATATCCGCCCTGGCCTGTGAAAGTGGCTGCCACATATCCGCCCTGGCCTGTGAAAGTATACCAGTGTGTAAAACAGAAAGGAGTAAAAAAATGGAAAAGGCCTGCATGGAATTAGCAGTAAGGTCCAATGAGGCTGGGTGAGGGGGCTTTGGGCCAGAATTATTTATATAAGCATTAAAAGGCATTAGAGAAAGGTATTTATTGTTTTCTCTTGTGTCTTTTGAGTGAAGTAGGGCCTTACCTTGTAGAGTGACAGTGCCTGTTCTAAAGATCCTGTCAGAAGCTGCCTTTCTCTGACACTGTGTTGAAGAGGGAAGATGGATGCCTCTTGGGGCCTATCTGGGAGAAGGGGATTGTAGGGCTACAATGTTTTCTGGGATGTGATTTGGGATGAAAATCCCACAATTGGCCGGCCATCCTGCCCTAAACTCTATTTTGGGGCCTGTAATGTTATGGCCTGCTATTGGTAACTTTAAAAGGGTGCATGGCAGGCAGCCATTTTCTAAAAGCTGAGGGGGAGGAGAATACAGGAATCCATTTTGTTTTCACAGAGCCAAGTGGGGAGGGAATGTTGATGGTGCATTTTTCCCCTCAGTGGGAAGAAATCCTGTTGTTTGAATGTAGAGGCCTGATTCTGGGATGCTGGCTTTTTTCCCTCAGTGGGAAGAAATCCTGTTGTTTGAATGTAGAGGCCTGATTCTGGGATGCTGGCTTTTTCCCCTCAGTGGGAAGAAATCCTGTTGTTTGAATGTAGAGGCCTGATTCTGGGATGCTGGCTTTTTTTCCCCTCAGTGGGAAGAAATCCTGTTGTTTGAATGTAGAGGCCTGATTCTGGGTTGCTGGCTTTTTTCCCCTCAGTGGGAAGAAATCCTGTTGTTTGAATGTAGAGGCCTGATTCTGGGTTGCTGGCTTTTTCCCTCAGTGGGAAGAAATCCTGTTGTTTGAATGTAGAGGCCTGATTCTGGGTTGCTGGCTTTTTCCCCTCAGTGGGAAGAAATCCTGTTGTTTGAATGTAGAGGCCTGATTCTGGGTTGCTGGCTTTTTTTCCCCCTCAGTGGGAAGAAATCCTGTTGTTTGAATGTAGAGGCCTGATTCTGGGTTGCTGGCTTTTTTCCCCTCAGTGGGAAGAAATCCTGTTGTTTGAATGTAGAGGCCTGATTCTGGGATGCTGGCTTTTTTCCCTCAGTGGGAAGAAATCCTGTTGTTTGAATGTAGAGGCCTGATTCTGGGATGCTGGCTTTTTTCCTCTCAGTGGGAAGAAATCCTGTTGTTTGAATGTAGAGGCCTGATTCTGGGTTGCTGGCTTTTTTCCCCTCAGTGGGAAGAAATCCTGTTGTTTGAATGTAGAGGCCTGATTCTGGGTTGCTGGCTTTTTTCCCTCAGTGGGAAGAAATCCTGTTGTTTGAATGTAGAGGCCTGATTCTGGGTTGCTGGCTTTTTTTCCTCAGTGGGAAGAAATCCTGTTGTTTGAATGTAGAGGCCTGGATTCTGGGACGCTGGCTTTTTTTTCCCTCAGTGGGAAGAAATCCTGTTGTTTGAATGTAGAGGCCTGGATTCTGGGATGCTGGCTTTTTTCCCCTCAGTGGGAAGAAATCCTGTTGTTTGAATGTAGAGGCCTGGATTCTGGGTTGCTGGCTTTTTTCCCCATCAGTGGGAAGAAATCCTGTTGTTTGAATGTAGAGGCCTGGATTCTGGGATGCTGGCTTTTTTCCCCTCAGTGGGAAGAAAACATGTTGTTTGAATGTAGAGGCCTGATTCTGGGATGCTGGCTTTTTCCCCTCAGTGGGAAGAAATCCTGTTGTTTGAATGTAGAGGCCTGGATTCTGGGTTGCTGGCTTTTTTCCCATCAGTGGGAAGAAATCCTGTTGTTTGATGGTAGAGGCCTGGATTATGGGGTTGGTGGCTTTTTCCCCTCAGTGGGAAGAAATCCTGTTGTTTGAATGTAGAGGCCTGGATTCTGGGTTGCTGGCTAATCAGTGGCTATCAATGCCCTCTGTCTAGTGCCTTAGAATTTTGGAGTGGCGAGGCTGTCCAATCAAAGGACTTTATGCAAATAGCTGCCACATATCCGCCCTTCCGCCCTCCGCATACACACATACACACATACACACATACAAACATTCCGTTTTATAAAGGTATACAGATACAGATTTATTTCCAGTGTTTATACCCCGCTACTTCTCAACCTCCGAGGGGGGACTCAGTGCGGCCTAACAGACGGCAACAATTCGATGCCACACAATACATAGTAAAACACAGTTAAAATTAAAATACATTAAAATACACCTAGAATTCAATACATTAAAATACAGTTAATATTAAAAACATCATATACATTCATCACCATTAAAACAATGTTCTATCCAAAGTCTTAGATCTTAACCACCAATTTGCCAACTGACCAGTCTAAAGTGCCGTGTTGTGCTAGGGTGCAAACGCTTAGAGCAGGGCCCCCCGGATGATCTTAAATTACGAGGTGGGACATAGAGGCCGATGCGTTCGGACAAGTAAGCTGGGCCAGAACCGTATAGAGCTTTAAAGGTCAAAACCAGCACTTTGAATTGAGCTCGAATTGGACAGGCAGCCAATGGAGCTGACACAACAGGGGGTGGTATGCTCCCTGTATGTAGCTCCGGTTAATAATCTGGCTGCCGCCCGTTGGACTAGTTGTAGCTTCCGAACTGTCTTCAAAGGCAGCCCCACGTGAAGTGCGTTGCAGTAATCTATTCGGGATGTGACCAGAGCGTGACGACCGTAGCCAGATCAGCCTTCCCAAGGAACGGGCGCAGCTGGCGCACGAGTCTTAACTGTGCAAAATCTCTCCCGGCCACCGCCGAGACCTGGGGTTCCAGGCTCAGCGATGAGTCCAGGATCACTCCCAAGCTGCAAACCTGCGTCTTCAGAGGGAGTGTAACCCCATCCAACACAGGCTGTAACCCTATGCCCTGTTCGGCCTTTCGACTGACCAGGAGGATTTCTGTCTTGTCTGGATTAAGTTTCAATTTGCTAGCCCTCATCCAGTCCGACACAGCAGCCAAGCACCGGTTCAAAGTCTGGACAGCCTCCTTGGTGACCGGTGGGAAGGAGTGACAGATCTGGACGTCATCTGCGTACAGATAACACCTTACTCCGAAACTCCGAATGATCTCTCCCAGCGGTTTCATGCAGATGTTAAATAACATCGGGGACAGTACTGACCCCTGAGGGACTCCACACGACAACGGTTGTGGAGCCGAACAGGTGTCACCTAATGACACCTTCTGGGTACGACCCTCCAGGAAGGATTGGAGCCACTGCAAGGCAGTACCCCAAGACCCATATCTGCAAGGCGACCCAGAAGGATACCGTGGTCAACGGTATCGAAGGCCGCTGAGAGGTCTAGCAGAACTCAACAGGGACACACTCCCCTGTCGAGTTCCCGCGTAGATCATCTACCAAGGCGACCAAGAAGCCACCACACGTTCCATGACTTTGCCCAAAAAGGGGAGATTGGAAACTGGCCGATAGTTCACTAATTGAGTGGGGTCCAGTGATGGTTTCTTCAACAGCGGTTTTATAACAGCTTGCTTTAAGCTGGCTGGAATTTTGCCCTCTTGTAAGGAGGCATTAACCACCACCTTCACCCACTCTGCCAAACCCCTCTGGCTTCCTTTATCAGCCAGGATGGGCAGGGGTCTAGGATGCATGTGGTGGGCCTCGCCTCTCCAAGGATCTTGTCCACATCCTCGAGCTGAACCAATTGAAACGAATCCATTAAAACCTTGGCAAAGCGAACATGTTTCGTACAAAAGGCTGTTGCTTGGAACATTCAGACATTTATTTCAAATTAATGAAAAGTAATATAATAAATTCCAAGAAATATAAAACTAAAGAGTTGCTTTTAAAAGCAACTGCAAAATGAACTTATTCTTTTATTAAAACATTTAAAATTATCTCTACTGTGGAGAGAAGCTTGCACCTCTAACGAAGCTCTGATGAGACCTGAAATGGTTTCGCTCTTTTCAAATGATCTCAAAAACCTATCTCTTATTTCACAGACAGTCTTCCCAAATCTATCCATCGGAAGAACTAGTATTTGTGGAATTCTCTGCACACTTCCATTTATAGATAAGGTTACTCTATTTGGAGAGAGCCGGCACAGTTCAAAGGTTTGAGGAATGTACTACAACTCTGGATGGTAGCAGGGTTCAAATAATAACTTGTAGATGATCTTTGGCATGCCATATTCTCTCTCAGCTCCAGAAAGAGGCAAAGGCAAATTCTCTCAGAATAAAAAATCTTGCCAATACACTTGAAAGTACACAACAGCAACCCTATTTGGTTGCTTTAAAATTAAATTTATTTTTTCCTGCAGTTTCCAATGTTATCTGTACTCAATCTACAGTAGTATTACTTAAAGCAGCTGCCCCTTGACCGGAACTTTTTCCTGAACCATTGGCCACTGGTCCCTGGGAAGTTTCCAGAAAAAGAAGAAGCAATCAGCAGAAATAACATATTGCCAGTCCTTGGTATACATACTGGGGGGAAATACTAATTCACTGCCTCAGTTAGCCTGAGAAGTACTGGTAAATTGAAATACTACCTACAGCTTCACGTCCTTCACATAGTGTTTTGATTGTAGTACAACACCCACAGCTGTGGGATGGTACATCTGGGTTTGCCTACTCACAAAATACTTATTTCCTAGGAATTTCTAGGTTCTCCAGCTGATTCTATGGTACATTTCTGCCAGACATTATCAAAGAGTCACCCTGAAGGACCTAAAAATTCCTTGAAGGGATACCTTCTTCCCATGGCCTGAAACATCTAGAGAATACAAAGCTGGAGTGGGCTTTTCACTCACACACAGACAGAGAGAGAGAGAGAGAGAGAGAGAGAGAGAGAGAGAGAGAGAGGTATTAAGAATTTGACTTCGTTCCAACTGGCATGAACTTATTATATGAATTGTTGAATGACAGGCAGTGCCCTTTGATTCAATGAGTCTACTCTATTCAAGGTTAACAACGTCATTTAGATATACAATTTGAGTCTTATTTTTAACTCTTGGATTATACAGATTCAATTGTGTTTGTTGTTATGATATGCATAATAAAAGGAGTTGCTGATCTTCAAAATAACTTTTAGAAAGACCACAAGTGATGCATACAAATTATCTGCATCTTCTGGTGCAGATTATTTTGGGCTTCATGTGTAATGTTTTACTGGTAAGGTAGCAGGTCGGATTATTTCTCTGTGTGTCCTGAAAGTTGAGATCAATTTCTGTTGCATAGACTGCTGGCCCCTTCGACCCTCTCCCATTAATTTCCCATATTGGTAGAGAATAATGCCACTGCTGCAAAAATTGATAAAGAGATCCAGTTCAAGACAAAGGGACGCACCCGTTACTACCAGGCCAAGCCATTATGGTATCTTCTCTAAGTGACAGTGTCTGGGCATAATAGCTTTAAACCATTGCAAACTCCATGTAGGCAATTCACTCTATTTTTAATTCCATTTGGCCTTATTGTTTTTTAGGCTCCTTAAGACATTAACGGTAAGACATGATGATGAATATATAATATGCAATAACATGAAGACATCAAATCAATACTGTACTTTTCCCAGTTATCTCTTGAGAAATGATGCACAGATAAATTAAACTGGAGCAGAAGGAAGTTTACATTCTCCTGAAGTCAGTCTTTTCCCAGAGCACCTCCCATCTGTCTCAGTGCACTCCTCATAGTACTGAATGGGAAAAGAGCTAGCAAAGGTTGCTTTTTCAGAACAAAATTTCCAGAACTTTCAGCAAGCATGACCACAGTATTGAGCTACTGAGTGCTGTCATAAAAAAAACAACACACACACACACTACTTTTTCATGTTATGAATGGAAATCCAGTATAAAGAACTGTTGGCTTCTGTAAAAAAATGTGCACTGACTTGTGTTTTGTATCATGATATTTGCTTATCAGCATACATTTCTATATTTATATGTTTGTATTAAAATGCTCTGTAATAGGGGCACACCACCAAAGTAAGATGAGAATAAGCTGTTCTTTGGGGTACTGCAATGTGTTACTCTGCCAACTTAATCCCTGCAATGTCTCACCATTCCCAGAACTGTGAGGAATGTGAGCCACCTACAATTCCATTGTCATTACTATAACTGCCAACGTCATGTGGGCATACTGTACCCTTCTCAGTTAAGTGATGAATCCACTGTGGGTATCATTCCAAACTACAAAAGAGCTATCTAAATAAATCAGTGGGTTTATGGCAGTGGTTCTCAACCTGTAAGTCCCCAGGTTTTTTGGCCTACAACTCCCAGAAATCCCAGCCAGTTTACCAACTGTTAGGATTTCTAGGAGTTGAAAGCCAAAACTTCTGGAGACCCACAGGTTGAGAACCACTGGTTTATAGTAAAAGAGTAGCAAGGACACTGCAGTGCAGCAATCTTTGAAGAAACCCTGCTATGTTCAGTTTGACCTAGATTCAAATTCTACTTAGCTACATTGCTGATTGGGTGAGCTTGGGCAGGCTAAGATCACTTGCTCACTCTTGCTCATAAAACTATTGCAGAAATAAAGTGCAGCAATTTTACATTAGCTGCCGGAAGTTTCTATATCACTAGTCAGGGAGTAGATTTGGACCAGGCTTCAGCAGAAGACCTCATTTGCTTGCATCAGTAGGATGGATTCTTTCTCCCTCTTCCAGGGCCGTAGCCAGGATTTTGATTTGGGGAGGGCTGAGTTTGATTTGGGAGGGGCTGAGTTTGATTTGGGAGGGGCTGAGTCTGAGTAAGAGAGGGACTACCCTACCAAACCCTTTGTATTGTTATCCCAATAACCCCATGAATA
Source organism: Anolis apletophallus (assembly GCA_030556195.1). Classification (NCBI taxonomy): domain Eukaryota; kingdom Metazoa; phylum Chordata; class Lepidosauria; order Squamata; family Anolidae; genus Anolis; species Anolis apletophallus. The sequence continues at coordinate 63,885,879 of JARBWK010000008.1, read as the reverse complement.
TGGGATATAATGAGCATGGTGATCAGCTCATGATATGAATAAACATAACAGTTTAAATAATGTACCAGTAAGGCCTTCTCGTGGATCACCCTGAGAATTTCGGGAGGGGGGGGGATGAAGCCCCCTAAGCCCCCCCCCCCACCCTGGCTACATGCCTGCCCTCTTCCACTTCCCAGAGAAGTTCTCCATGGTGCTCAATGCCTGTTCCAAATGGTTCACTGCACTCTGAAGCAGGTATTTAGGTATTTAGGAAACACCGTTGTAGGGTGGGTACTGAAGCAGATACATGAAACCATCCTTTCCTGGGTGTCCTGGCCCCTGAATCTAGTGGAAATGCATTGTTGGATCCCAGCCACGACTGAAAAAAGCATGCCAATAATGTTCAAGACATTCATGATGGTTAAGTAATGAAGAGGAATAACTTAGGTGACAGTCTTTAGAATTAGATGTGCATGAAGTTTCTTTTGAAGACATAGGAAATGTGCGTCACACAGGCAAATCTCGCCTGCCTGAATAGTAAGAATAACAAGGAGGATCAATGCAATTTGAAAAGGAGAAAAGGGGGCCATTATATTGCTCCAACAAACTCTGAGATGCAACTCTTTATCAAGAGAAATTTTATTTGTAAATGTTGTTATTGTTGTTTTTATTGTTTGTGAGTCACCCCGAGCTGAATGGGAGTGGCGATGGATAAATTTGAATAAATAAATAAATGAGAGGACTATCTCCTTACACACCCAAGGAAGCCAGGATGTAAGGAATATAATTCTGGTGGGTGGGGGGTTGAGCTGGATTTAAATTATGTATGAATGTAATGAATATTTATAGACATAATAAAAGAGAAAAAAATGAAAAAGAAGTTGGAACCAAGATAAATTAGTTGGATTTAGCTGCATTTAGCACCTACAGAAATCTGTGGGAAAAGTTTAGAACTGTAGAATTTGATAAATGAAGTACATTTTGTTTTAATTTAAAATAATGATGGTCTTAAAAATTAAAATAAAATAATTGATTTGATCCAGACAAAGGAATTTGCCTTTGTTAAAATCAACATCTCTCATTAATTTCAAGGTAACTATGACTAACAGTGCAATCTTCAGGCATATGCCTACTTAGAATGGAGCTCATTCCTAAGTAGAGTTGCTGTGTTTGTCCAACACCAACCCATTATGTCTATTCTTATTCATTTTCAAGCTTTATAAAGCCAAAATCAATTTATTTAGCATATTCTGTAACTACTCCTTTTTATCAGTATGTTGAACAATGGGGGTGGGGGTGGGTGAGGGAAGTGAACAGACTGATCAATTGATGTTTACATTTTTTCTATCTTTAAGTAGTCCTTCAGTGTACCATTTACTCTAATTGTAGTTACCTAGATTTTGTATAAATTACATGTGTTCCTTCCACCATTAAAATCCACATCGTTTTTATAATATGGGCAGGCCCGGATTAACAACTTTTTGCACCCTAGGCCACATTTTGGAATTATGCCCCCTCTACTACCGGCACTGAAAGTTGTTGTTTGGGATCCGGGAAGGGAGGGTGGGGCCCAAGCCGCACCTGCCTTTCCTTCCTTCCTCACCCGGGGGCTTGGGGGCTGTGGCGGGGTGGCCATCTGCCGTTGCTGATTAGGATCCCCGTGCCCCAGGGAGGGAGAGTCACTAGGGGGGCCTTCCTTCCTTCGGGGGGGGGGGCTCCCTGGAGATAGAGAGAGAGACACCCACCCGTCTCCGTCTCCTTCAGGGCTGCTCCTCCTCCTCAGTTGCAATCCATGGCTCAGGGAGAACCCCCCTTCGTGGACTTCCACCTCCAAGCAGGCCCTCGCCTTCCTATTGGCCAAGTCCGCAGAACTATGCCCACCCAGGAGGGAGGGAGGCTCCCCGATTGGCCGGCTGCTGCTCTTCAGCTTTGATCGATGGGTGTCACAAGGTGGGAGGCGGGGCCAGGAGGCCCCACCCACTCCCTGCCTCCAAGGGAGGGAGGGAAGGAGTGACGTCACCCTGGGAGGCGATGGAGCAAACAAGGAAGGCGGGCCTGGCGGAGGAGGAGGGAGGGAGTGGTCACCCTGGGAGGCCCCGGCTGAGTAGTGGGGAGGAGGGAGGGAGGGAGGAAGGAAGGGAAGCCGCTGCTGCTGCTGCTCCTCACCGTGCGTGTCCTGCCTTGAGACCAGGCTCGGCCCTCCCTCCCTCCGGGGCCTTTGTGCTTCAACTCCCACCATTCCCAAGAGCTGGCCACGGAGGTTTTTTGGGTTTTTTATTAACGATTTTTTTTGTCCGTCAATTGCGCCCCCCTTGGCTTGCGCCCTTAGGCCATGGCCTAGGTTGGCCTTATGGGTAATCCGGGCCTGAATATGGGGAGTGTGTTCCTCCAACAGAAATCAGTGAATGCCATAGAAATGATGCGATGAGCTTTGGCAGTTGTGCTGCATTTAAAAAAAATATTCTCAAAGAATCAAACTTACAGGTAACTTTCAATTCTTCCTGAAATGATCTTTTTAAAACAAGTTTCACAGTACTTTCAAAACCCACACCAGTGAATCACAGAGGGACATTGCTTATTCAACTGTTGGCATTGAAAATCACTAAGACTTGATATCATGTTTGGAAACATTTATTACAACCCCATTGCAATTCCTAAGAGAAAGGCAATGAACTGTGGAGGCCCTAAAATACCTTTGCAGTGGTGATACCACAGATATGGAATGTCCTCTTCAGAAAGGCTCTTCATTACCTTCTTTGTAGAAGATCACAATAGACTGTAACAGAAGAGCTGCAATCACCATGGCAGAAGACATTGGTGCAAAGCAGAATAATGAGATTCAAACATAGACTGGGAGTCAAAATAGATATTATAAAAGAAACGTATATACTCTGTTGGGGACACATTTTTACTCCAACAATGAACTTTCCTGGAAGATAGTTTCTCTAGAACAAGACTTAGAAATTAAACTTATATTTGCCTTAAAAACCCTGTTTTCTATGAAAGGACAGCCTAGGATGCTTGTAAAAGCAGCCAAAACAACATTAGAGAAATACATGTGACCTCGAGGCCACATCTGTGATTTAGATGGTGATCCATTCATCCATTCATCATTTTATTTACATCTTGCCTTTCTCCTAGGCTGGGGCTTAAAGTGACTTACAAAAAGGCATACATTTAAAATAAAACACGTGCTTTATTTGCCTCTTTTCAAAACATATTAAGGCAGTCTTGCTATAGCTGGAGTTCTGGTCCTGTGCTCCAAATTTCTATCCCAGTGGCACCATAGCTAAATTAGTCCTTGATGTCACTTTAACATACCCTCTCCTAATCCTGATGTTGTGACAAGGAGCTGAAATTTGTTCTAGTTTGAACAGCACATCAAGGAAATTGAGTTTATCCCGATCTTTCTCACACTACCTTGGAGAGCTCTTTTTTTCTTGTTGAGCCCATTTTGTTTGCTGGTGGGGAGTTGAAACTGATGCCCATCTTCCTAAGACAGTGGTTCTCAACCTGGAGTCCCCAGATGTTTTTGGCCTGCAACTCCCAGAAATCCCAGCCAGTTTAGCAGCTGTTAGGATTTCTGGGAGTTGAAGGCCAAAAATATCTGGGGACCCCAGGTTGAGAACCACTGTCCTAAGAGAATCCACAGAGCCAATACTGAGTCTCAACATGAAGGATGTGGGAGGAATGAGAAAAGAAGCAGTTAGAAGTGGTGTGCTCAAAACTCCTCATGGTTCTGTTCTGAGTGTTCCTTGCTTCCATAGTACAGTGTTTCCCAACCAGTGTGCCGTGGCACACTAGTGTGCCGTGAGCGATCATCAGGTGTGCCGTGGGAAATTGGAACCTCCGATACCCTTTCTTTCCCCTCCTGCCAAACACTTTTTCTTCTCCATTCGGGCTCCCTTCTTCCCAGCCTCGCTCTGCTTGCTTTGCCTCGCTTTGCTCACGCTGTCGCTTCTGCGGGAGGGGGGAGGGAGGAAGACGTGACCCGTGTGGGCACTACTGTGCAGACTCGCCCCACGTCTTCCTCTCTCCCCTCCATAGTGCTCTCTGGATATAGGTGAACTACAACTCCAAAACTCAAGGTTAATGCTCACCAAACTTTTATAGTATTTTCTCTTGGTTATGGTAGTTTTGTGTGCGAAGTTTGATTCCATTCCATCATTGGTGGAGTTCAGAATGCTCTTTGATTGCAGGTGAACTATAACTCCCAGCTGTTGAGCAAGACCTTCGTATGTGTCTTTCTGCCATTCCTGCCAGGATATCTATGCTGTGTTCATCAAAACAGGCCCAGGTTTCACACTGAGTGTATAAATACATTTCAAAACATATTAACTATATGTATTACTGTGTTAGAGTGTCATTTTGGTTGGTGGTGTGCCCCAGGATTTTGTAAATGTAAAAAATGTGCCGCGGCTCAAGAAAGGTTGAAAAACACTGACATAGTACATAGTTTTACCATGGAGCAGTCTAGGCACAAACAGTTGTATGGAGTTTAAAATCTGATGTGTATCAGATTTAAATCACTTTAAGTTTGCTTTTAGGAGTTTTTAAAAAGTGGCTCAATGTGTTTTGTGTTTAAAAAATTATTTTATTTCTGTACTATCTGAATTATTTTGTATTTGTTCATTGCCTCAGGTGCTTTTATGGGCTGGGAGATAATACAGAAATGTTTTAAATAAATAAATAGGAAACAGATCTATCTCCTTTGAACTGAAGGTCATTGTGCTGTTCCTGATGCGGTGGGTTGGCATCTGGCTGTCACCCAGTAACAGCAGCATGTGCATGTCTGCCAAAAGATCATTACCTCTCTTTATTGATGCAGGCCAGACTGTTTAAGAACAAAGGATGGAGGTATAATTAGCAAAGCACAGTTCCCACTGCTGTGTGAAGTCAGAGGATCAGTCACTCCACCACCATCATCATGACACAGAATAGACTCATCGAGTGGCATGACTCAGCTCGTGCAAAGCACTGCATCATTCAGTTTGCAGCATTAGAATGTAAACGCCACTAAATGCAGAATGCCGGTGCACTGCGGTAACAGCGAGGCACAATGGCATGCAGACAGGCCACCAACAAAAGGGACAGCCAGTGTACTGTATTTCCAGAGAGCTAAACATCCCTCTCCATGCAGTACAAGAATGGCTTTTAAGAAAATGATACCATGTTGATATTGTTGCTTGTCCTGTGTTCTTGAAAGGAAGTTGGTGGCAAAGAGTAAAGGAAAAGAATACGGCATTGATGGTCACTCATTTGGATGTTTTTTAGTAATGATTAGCACAACTGTATTGTTATGAATTTGAGCACGTATGTACGTATGGAGGGCCTGAACGTTAGAATCTGATAAGACCTCTAATATTTTGCACCACTGCACTGCAGTTCCTATTTATGAAGGAGCAGTAGTGTAGTGGTAAGCCTGGAAGTGCACGTCCTAGTAGTGAAACGCTATAGAGAGCCCATAAATGGTGAGAATGGTGATATGTAAGGAAATGGTGGACTTAATAGTAATGGCTAAGATATTGGGACTTAATGGGATTCATTCCCTGGAGAAGATGCTACTCCAGAAGACCTCCAAAATGATTAATATTTCACCAGAAAATAGTTGACAGGGAAGCAGTTAAAATGTTGGTTGGAGAAGTCACCTTGGAAGTTGGAGTTTCTTTCATGATAGCAGACTAAATGAAAGTAACAACAGAGGCAGTTTGTAAAGATATAACACTTAAAACAGGTGGTGGGTTTAAAACAGAAAGGGAAAAAAGCTAAAGGTTTCCCCTTGACATTAAGTCTAGTCATGTTCGACTCGGGGGTGCTCATCTCAATTTCTAAGCCAAAGAGCCACTGTTGTCCATAGATGCCTCCTAGGTCATGTGGCCACCATGACTGCATGAAGCGCTGTTACCTTCCCAACGGAGCAGTTCCTATTGATCTACTCACATTTGCATGTTTTCAAACTGCTAGGTTGGCAGAAGCTGGGGCTAACAGCAGGATCTCACCCCACTCCCCAGATTCAAATTGCTAACCTTTTGACCAGCAAGTTCAGCAGCTCAGTGGTTTAACCCACCACACTACTGGGGGCTCCTCACAACATACCTCACAAACAATGGTGAGTGATAAAGTTGTAATCCAAAAACATCGACAGACAATAAGTCTATATCATTGAATTAGGCAGACCACTGAATTATTCTCTCACATAATATGTGTCTTGTTTTCCTCCCATAGCCTCAAAAGAACCAAACAATAGTCCAACTGAAATATACCCCATTACTTCTCGTATACCTATGAAAGCTCATCTTTCTTTCCCCAGGAACTGATTCAGAATGACAATGACAACAATTCATCAAATAGAAGTATATATAAATCCTGCTTTGACAACAGGATGTTATCGTGTTTATTTTCAGTGTAATTATTTGTGCATTCAATTACAGAACAGTTAATTACTTTGCTTTAATTATATATATTTTAATTAAAACGGTTGCTTCCAAGTTTTGATAAGGTGGAAGCTGCTCTTCAGCTCCACATTCATTTCTTTAATGTTATCAGCTTTAGTGTTGTTATTGGTTAAATAGTGGGCACCAATATTTGTGTCGATTTATTTTGCCTCCTCCCAGTTGTCTTTTGAGAAAGGAGGCAATCTAACATCAGTAAGCCAAGGTTTAAACAATTGGACTGTTTAGCACAAGATGATTCATGCTTTGATCTTTAAATTCAGCTACAAACCTTGTCTAAATTTAATGGTAGCGTCCAGACTGGAAATTATGCATGCTGTCGTATCTTAAAGGTTACAAGACAGAGAGAGAGAGAGAGAGAGAGAGAGAGAGAGAGAGAGAAATATTCAGAGGTGTTTGGAGCTCCAGATCTTGAAATGTTATTTTTTAAAGTAGTAAATCCAGTGCTTTTTCCAAGCTCCCCCACTTCTTGCCAATCAATTTCCCACAAATAACTAAAATAGTAACTTTTAGTAATTTTAAAGAAAAAATCGCAATGCTAGTAACTGTTGCTTTATGGTAGAAAAGACATTTTATTTTTATTCAATTCAGCACTCAGAAGAAAAAGTGATATATGACATCTCTTCTTCTTAATGGTGATGTGGTTTTAGGCTGGGTTTTTATGTATTTTAATATGTTGTTGTAGTTGTTTTTAAATTGTATAGCACTGAATTTTTGCTGAGGCCCTTGATAGAGGTGAGAAGGTCGGGGTACAAAAGTTTTAAATAAATAAATATCATGTAGCGGGGCCATACACCTCACTATAAAAGTAACTAAGATGTTACATTTCTTTAAAGTCCTTGTTAAGTTGCATCTGTCTTCATTGCCAGGAAGCAAAACTAATTATAAGGAGTTGCTGGGGACAGATAAGTAAAGACTAAAAAGGAAAAGTGAGGCACTCCTTCCACTTTCACCCTCCTTTCAGTCCTGTTCTCTGCCTTTACCCACCCAGTTAAAAGCTTTCTCAGCGAAATTATTCATTCATTCATAAATTTTGTTTAGATGCCACCTTTTTTCCCCAGAGTGTAACCCAAGATGATTATAATTTCCTTTGCATTAAGGAAAGGAAGAGGGTCCAGTCTTTTCCTAAATATAACTTCTGTTGTTTAATTCAGGGAATCTTGGGAAATTCTAAGTAACATATTGCACTCGAAGAAACCCTAACATATTTTAGTGACTGAAGCAGAAGGTCCAAATGAGACATTTTCCAGGATCCTTCAAAATATGACTCTCCAATAGCCCCACAGTTAGAATCCTCTTTGAGATAAAACACGATGCACTGCATTTGCTGCCTTTCAACTATATTAAATCCTAAGGTAAGATATCTCATCCTCCTTCATGAGATAGCCTGCCTTGAATCCATTTTTAAAGTCCCAAGATAAAAATGGTAGATGAGAAGAGAATATCATTGCTTCTATTACTCTGAACTGAACACTTAAAATTGAATATACAATTGACACATTGGGGCTGGGGAGGGTGTTGCAATTTTGATTACCAAAAATCTACAGATTTGATAAAATGTTATATGTATGAAGCATTTTTAAAAGTCATGGTTTTTCCACTTTCATGAGAGTGCTGTGTTGCATGATGGGTTTGTGAAATGATTTATAGTTTCCAAATCACGACCTCCCTGAACCGCCACAAGTTGGATAGCAAGCATCCCAGAAGTAAGCAAAAATACAGCAGAGTCCACAGCAAAATATGCTTCAGCCCGTCTATCAGCAGAGTCCAATTGCCAGCATCTGACCTTATCTACTAGGCATGGTTTAGAACCCAAAAATAGGAAATTGAAAATCTAATGGGGGATTTTTTAATTAGTAATAGAAAGACTTACAAAAAAATTTCCAAAATTTTCTAAAATGTAACGTAATTACTAACGAAATTTGTTAGTAGTTCGTATGCCAGCGCATGCGCATTCCAGATGGTTTTGGCTTACAACTCCCAGAAATCCTAACAGCTGGTAAATTGGCTGGGATTTCTGGGAGTTGTAGGCCAAAACTTGAATAAATCACACTGAATTCTAGATGGGACTCTCCAAATAGGAAGGAGGGAGGGAAGGAGGGAGGGGGTATTCTATTCTTGGAAGCAGCAAAAAGGAGGAGGAGCCCCCGCTCCTCGCTGCCTCTCTCTCACCCGATCCTGAGGGAGCGAGGGCCCAAGTTTGCCCAGGCTGAGAGGAAAAGGAAAAGGCCTGAGGCTGTGAGGAATGGTGTGAGTTGAAGTCCAAAACACCTGGAGGGCTGAAGTTGGCCCGTGTGATGGGGCAAGACAGAGCAACGAGGAAGAGAAGGGAGGGGGAGAAGCCACCAGGAAAGAGGAGGGCAGAGAAGCATGTGAGAGAGTGCAAGGAGAAAAAGGAGAAGCGTGTGTGTGTGTGTGTGTGTGTGAAGTTGGCCCGTGCGATGGGGCAAGACAGAGCAACGGGGAAGAGAAGGGAGGGGGAGAAGCCACCAGGAAAGAGGAGGGGGCAGAGAAGCATGTGAGAGAGTGCAAGGAGAGAAAGGAGGAGAAGTGTGTGTGTGTGTGTGTGTGTGTGAAGTTGGCCCGTGCGGTGGGGCAAGACAGAGCAACGGGGAAGAGAAGGGAGGGGGGAGAAGCCACCAGGAAAGAGGAGGGGCAGAGAAGCATGTGAGAGAGTGCAGGGAGAGAAAGGAGGAGAAGCGTGTGTGTGTGTGTGTGTGTGTGTGTGAAGTTGGCCCGTGCGGTGGGGCAAGACAGAGCAACGGGGAAGAGAAGGGGGGGAGAAGCGTGGAGGACTACACTTTCCAGAATGCCTAGCAGCAGCGTCACTTCCAGTTCCCCATAGAAATGCGGGAAAAAGAAGAAGATGAATGAAGGCGGGAAGGAAATGAGGGGGAGAAGACAGGGAGAAGTGAGTAGTACAATAATTAAGAATTACTTACGATCATAACGCAAATTGTTGGCCTCAAGGACCGTAAAAGAAAGTCTACTTCCTGGTTAGGTGCCGTGATGCGTATAAACTAGAAAGTCCCATTACATATGAATCACTTACGATTTCTTTTAATTTTCATAACTTTTTTCTCATGCTTATTATCTACACACTGTTAAGTAAATTCATGGATTCAAATTTTCATCCAAAATATCCAGAGGCTTCAATCTTCACTGTTGTGATATATACAAATGTATAAATAGGATATGCAGATCCACTTTCAGGTTTGTTTTTACAAATGGTCAGATATCAGAGAATCACATACACATGCCCACAACAAGGGAGATTGGCTGATGCAACCCCCTTTGCAGTACACATGGTTATGACTCAGACATTACCACACCCCCTTAGTGTCATGACATTCGCAGTCATTACCCAGGTGCTATCATTATTCCACATGGTCATCAAACAGTATTTTTATATGACTACAAATGCTGTGCCATTTCTATCGAACATCCTGTGCCCATATCCCCAATAAATGTGGAGGGCTGGCTGTATGTAATTAAACTTTAATTTCCTAAACCAGTAAAGTTCGACTGAACTCTGCTTCTCGACATCTTCACAGTGAATGTTGTAGTCCTTTAGGATCATCTTTCTCAAGGGTTGCTGGAAACGTTGCCAAGGCTATATGTATGGGTTTACTTATAGACGCCATTAATAACATCCTCACTGTCAATAGTGCACTCCATCTGTCAGCATTACAAGGAAAAAATACATGGAGTTGACATTGTCTTCTTTGATGGATATTGCAATAATAATGTTTGAATTCTCTTAGGGCATTCCAAGACAGTTGTTTCCTGATGCCGTGTCCCTGGGGAAAGCAGATCCTTTCCCTCCTAGGAAACCACCCCATTTGCTCATTGAAGGAAACTGATTGTATGAATAGTGCACACCCACACACACCTGTCTAGTATTAGCATCCACCATCCATAAGTAGCAAGAAGTGTCCTGTACCACTTTCAGAGTAGTAAAGAAGTAGAGGAAAAAAATATTAATAGATCTCTTCCCCAACTTGCACTGCCATTTCTACCATGAAGTGATAGACTTGTGTGCAAGGTGATAATGAGTTGTCAAGATGCCTTTATCCAAGGGACTCCCCCCACTCCATGGAAAGGAAAAGAAAACCAGTTCAGCTGGATGGATTCTGCAAAGATGTTATATGCAAGGAAACACATTTGTGCATCCAGTTGAAGCAAATGCATGTCTACCGAGTTACCTTTCACTGATTGAACTTTCCTGGCAATTAAAATATTTCCTGACTATTTAGAGCCATTTCCAGATGTCTTTGCCTTTGATGTTACTAAGCCGCCCCCGGAAAATATTGCATCACCAAAAAGAGAGTGTAATTTGCATAAAAATGCATATGGTTGATAGAAGCCTGAAAAACTCACAGCAATCCAGTGATTCCAGTCATGAAAGCCTTCAACAATACATTAAGACATCACATCTGATCTGGCTATTCTTTCCAGCTATGGCGCCCAAACCTTCTTCCAAGCTTGTGCACTTAGTACCTTCATTGCTATTTTTAGAAGCCAAAAAAACAGTTGTTCTAGTCTTTGAGGTCTTTGCCAGCATCAGGGCCGTAGCCAGGATTTTGGTTGGGGGGGGGGCTGAGTTTGGTTCGGGGGGCTGAGACTGGGTGGAAGAAGGTCTACCCTAGCAAACCTTTTGTATTGTTATCCCAATAACCCCATTAATGTGGGATATAATGAGCATGGTGATCAGATCATGATATGAATAAACATAACAGTTTAAATAATGTACCAGTAAGGCCTTTTCGCGGATCACCCTGAGAATTTGGGGGGCTGAAGCCCCCTTAGCCCCCCCTGCCTACATGCCTGGCCAGCATTTAATCTAATTTTAGATTTGTGTCTTTATCTTCGTATGTTTAAACTGTTTCTTGATTTTATTGTTAATATTGACTCTACTGCTTTTTAAAAATGCCATTGCAAATGTCATTTTAAATATACTGTAATTCTATGATGTGTTGTTGTGTTTGTTAACTACTTTGAAACATCATACACAAGTAGGCATTGTGACTTCAATTTCCCTTGCCAGCATGACGAGTAGTCGAGTACCATTGGAGAACCAAAAGTTCTCCATATTCGTCTAAATCAGTGTTTTTCAAACTTTTTTGAGCCGCGGCACATTTTTTACATTTACAAAATCCTGGGGCACACCACCAACCAAAATGACACTCTAACACAGTAATACATATAGTTAATATGTTTTTAAATGTATTTATACATTCAGTGTGAAACCTGGGCCTGTTTCAATGAACATAACATAGATATCCTGGCAGGAATGGCAGAAAGACACACACAAAGATCTTGCTCAACAGCTGGGAGTTATAGTTCACCCGCAATCAAAGAGCATTCTGAACTCCACCAATGATGGAATGGAATCAAACTTCCCACACAGAACTACCATAACCAAGAGAAAATACTATAAGAGTTTGGTGGGCATTGACCTTGAGTTTTGGAGTTGTAGTTTGCCTATATCCAGAGAGCACTGTGGAGGGGAGGGAGGAAGATGTGGGGCGAGTCTGTGCAGTAGTGCCTGCACGGGTCATGTCTTCCTCCCTCCCGCACAAGCGGCAGCGTGAGCAGACTTGCCCCAGAGCAAAGCGAGGCAAAGCAAGCAGAGCGAGGCTGAGAAGAAGGGAGCCCGAATGGAGAAGAAAAAGTGTTCGGCAGGAAGGGGAAGAAAGGGCATTGGAGGTTCCAATTTCCCACGGCACACCTGATGATTGCTCACGGCACACTAGTTGGGAAACACTAGTCTAAATGCTGAAGATATCAATCTGCTTTGTTGAGTAGGTCCTCTGGAATTAGACACAAAAAATATCTTTGCAAAGTGATTTTGGGAGTATATGGCTGCCAGGTTGGTGAAGAATCCTGGGGGTTGTACTGCAAAACTCACTTTTCCAGGCTCTTATCTTAGTTTAGATTTATTTTTATATATATATAAAAAAACTAATCTGGGAGTGGGGCAGAATATTTACTCCTAAATGTTCATTGTGTAACTGTTTCAACTAAATGAGCTCTTAATCAAGGAAATGTTTCTGAGTTTTAAAAAATTCTTAGCCAATAGAGAATAATTGGATCTCTTCCTGACTGCCAAAAAGACAATTTCCCTGAAGAATAGTTTGTCTGCTTCAAAGACATTGATGTTGGGCTTTTGAGAGTAATACATTTCAGTCAGTTAATACACATTATCAATACACTAAATACATGGCTGCCAGGTTGTTCCTGTTGTTTTCAGGAATTTATAAAATATGTCTATGCCCAACCAATATACAAAGTGAGTTTTGTGGGCACATAAGAAAAACCCTTTTCATTGGCTATGTTTCCTCGGTTTTTAAGTCCCTTACCAGTCCCCTTTTAGTCTCCATTTAATAATGCATTTATTTAAAATATTCATACCTTCCTGCACTGCCTCACAACAGGCCTCCCAGAGACAATATATTGATAATTAATACATTATAAGCATAAGATTTATTTTCAATGAGGATGACATATCACCTGCTTTTTACCCGAATTCTAGGTATGATATCCTTTACTTGATTATAAAATTACCTACACCAGATTTTACCAGTTTTTTTAAAAAAAAAACTCTAAATTCGTTGTTAGTTTTGACAAAAGTAATCTTGGACAGTAAGTGAGGTTTCATGCATATGAGTGACATTTTATACATTGGGTTGTTGCAGGCCTTTCAGGCTATATGGCCATGTTCTAAAAGCATTCTCTCCTGACGTTCCACCTGCATCTATGGCAGGCATGCTCAGAGGTTGTGACCTCTGAGAATGCCTGCAGACGAAACGACAGGAGAGAATGCTTTTAGAACATGGCCATAAAGCCCGAAAAACCTACAAAAAGCCAGTGATTCCAGCCATGAAAGTGTTCGACAATACATTTTATACATTTCTAACTGACTCCTTCTCTTTCCCTCTTGGGGTGGAAAACTTAGTCTCCATTTCCCTTGCTTACCTGCCCTGTGTTTAAAAAGCACCAGCCATTTTGTATAGCAAGTGTTACTTTTCAGAGGACAGGCAGGCAACAGTATGATGTGAAGCAAGGTATATTATTATTATTATTACCCTGCCTTTCTCCTCATAGGGACTCAAGGTAGCTAACATTCCATTCAAAGAAAAGAGGTAGAAAGATATGATGGCAGGGAGGCCAGTATGATCCCAGTGCAGGGTACGTCAGGTAGGCAGAATATTCTCCTTCTACTTACATTATAAAGGAAGATGGGAAGCTTTCCTTGATTTCAGTGGTTCTGAATTGCAGAGTGTAGCAGACTTTCAAAGCTGTCACAATATAAACACTTGCTGCCTGTATTCTGTGTATTTCCCCCATAATTACAGCATTTCCCAAACCAGGAGAGCTAGGAATATGCAGACCTCATTGCTAAATATTGGGAAAAATAAGCACACCAGCCATCCTCAACCTGGTGCTGGATGGACTGGATGGCCCACGAGGTCTCTTCCAACTCTATGATTCTATGGTGCCATGCAGCTGTCATAGGTACTGAAATAAACATCTGCAGACATGATGGCCATGCTGTCTGAGGAGGCATAGTCCAACCCGTTTGCTACATGCTGTGTCAGGGAAGACTGGTATGCACCACGGGCAATGAAAAATCCTACTCAGTCATACCACACTCAACTTGTTCAAACACTATTACACACTGTCCTCTCATCTGATGGAGATTAATGGAAAGATGGGGTGAGCAGGAGAAAGAAGATGTAGAGCAGACATCCTCTTTATTTTTTATTTTTTTAAAAAGTCATGCCAGAACAGAAGCAAGTCTTCTTGATAGCACCAGAGTGAAGTACTGCTTGTTTCTAATAACATTTCGTGTAAGGTCTATTTCTGGCTCATTCTGTGATCATGCCTTTCTGCTCTAGATCCTTTACCTTGCTTCAACTTCTTAACCATTTGCTCATTAAAAGTTGCATTCCAGCAGAGTTTGCCAAGATGCAGTATCATTTACTTCTGAAGATTAACACACATACACACAAAGCGCTTGTACAAAAAAAAACCCTTAGAGCCCAAGACTATAACAACTCTTGGACTTGTGATTATGACTCTAATGACAAGAAACAGAGAATACTAGCACTTGGGACATGGCTTCCTCCTACTTTGCTCTACAAAGAAACTGAAATGAATGTAGGTAAGAATCTGTCTTTCCCTTTGGAGATTTATTTTATTTATTTGGGCTTGTAGACCGCCACTCCCAAAGGCTCGGGGCGGTTTACAATACAATTCAGTAACAGACAATGGGTTAAAACATAAAATAGAATATACATAAAACAGCAGATAAAACATGTTTGAATCACCAGCTTTCAAACGCTTGTCTAAACAAATGCGTATACATTTGTTTAGACAATGTATACATAATACATATAATTCATTCAGAAAATTATTTGACCTCAGCAATTCAAAGGGAGGATTCAGGTATTGCTTCTAATGATTTTCTAAAGCTAAGGAATGATTATTCTTTCTAATGGGAATGGATATTTCTATACCAGCAAACCATCCAAATATACAGGTAAACTACAATAGGATTGCCTAAATTGCATGAAACCATGAAAATAGAAATAAAATGCAATATTAGTGTAACAAAGTATTAAATAATGCTGGTGCATCACCAAACTACAAATCCCAGAATTCCATAGCATTGAGTTATGGCAGTTAAAGTGGTGTCAAGCTGTAGTAATCCTAGTGTAGAGACCTGAGACAGTGAAGGAAATCTGTATAACTTCTCTGTTGTCACTGCCATTTACCTTCCCATCTGTAGTGATATAAATATACCTTATGCACCTAATAAATAATATAAAACTTTTTAAAAGCAGGATGCAATCGATGTAGTTGATGGCCAGAACAAGTCAGACATGATATGTAACCAGGCCCTAGATACTTCTCTAGCAGAAGGAGTGAAAAGTATCTTACTGTCCCTGCCACTTACTGTTTCAGTTGCGCATAACTCTAAATCTCTGACACAGCTTACACAACACTTGTTGTTGTGTTCCTCCAAGTCATTTCTGAGGCTATGAGTGTGTGACTTTCCCAAGGTCACCCAATGGGTTTTCATGGCCAAGCAGGGATTCAAACCCTGTTCTTCAGTGTTTTGTGCTCAAACCGGGCACAAAGCCTGATTACGCAAATATAAAATGGAGGAGTCTTGCTGTGACCAAAAAGTTGCACTACATCTGTTTGCCTATGCCTCTGTCTCCTTTAATAGCAATGTCAATAACAACCTTAGACACCATCAAAGCCTGGAAGAATTTCAGTGGTCCCTTGATGTCCCAGATCCTGCGCTGATACCAAAATCGGTGAATGCTCAAGTTCCATTATATACAATGGTGCAGGGAAATGGTTAATTTGTTAGCAATAATAGTGGCTTATTCAAGTTGTTAATCACTTATATAAAGTAATTAACAACTTAAACAAGTGTCAGAGAGTGCCTGAGGATCTGTGAAATAATGGGAGGTTACAGCAGAACATGTCTACACATCAATGTAGTACTCAGCACACAGCAAAGTCAAGGTTTCTTTTTTGCCCCCCCCCCCCACCCCTGCATGCCGTATTTTTGAGCTGTGGTTGGTTAAATTGTTGGATGGATAATCTACTGATAAGAATGGCAAGCTATACCATAAGTGTAATTCAGTCACTATAGCAGATATGTTCCTCTGCATTATTTCAGGATTTAGCTTCAGACAATGGGACTACTTAGCCACAGAATGGCGTTGATAAAATGATTGAATCATGGCTACCAAAATCCTCCAACATTCATGCCCAATTGCCACTGTGACAGGTGGCTTCTGGGAACTCTAATCCAAAAAAGCAACATTTCCAAACCCTGAAAGAGAGACAGTTGCGACGGTAAAGCGTTATATGTTGGCAGGTGCCTGTTAAGACTGTAAGGAACTTGAAATGGGAATATTCCTTTTTAGATGGAAGGTTGTGGATGTTTCCTACAGTTTCCACTGGCATCTGTTTTATTTTTACAAGCAAAGGCAGCTCTGTGAAATGAATGGCACAGGGGCACTAAACTGGTGCAACGTGTGACATAAAATAACACAGATTTTGATGGATTCTGCCGAGTGCCGCGAAGTTATTTCATAGAGTTCACTCTCAGTGCATTAGGACATTATTCGCTATGTCATCAAATCACTAAGGGGACACCCTGTCATGCTGCCAGGAGACAGACAGGCCATGGATATTATTAAAATGCTCCTCCTCCAGCAAAACCCTGAGCAGAGTATCTTTCTTCCCAGCCACTTCCATCTGCTGCTGAAGCTATATTGGCAAGAGATGGTTAAAGCCTTTTTGCGGCTTTGCAAAAGCTTGCCTGAAGATCTAATTGGAATGGATATTGATTTTTTGCTTTTCTTCTAACCATCTCTTGTGCATGTGAACAAGGAATCTCTTTCTGAGTCTGATATTCCGGATCATCATTACAAAGCTGTCAAAGCCCATGAAATGAAATTTGATTCCCTTGCCCCCATCAAATCCACACTCTGCATGTGGCCTTTTAGATTGTATTTATTGGGGCAAGCAGGTTGGAGACATAATTGTTCCTGGCATTTTGTATCAGTATTGTAACATGGGTCGAGATTTTTCTTTTCTTTTCTGAGGTCAGGAAAAAAATACTTTTAAAAAGTAATTTGCTCCCATTGGCTTCCTACAGACACCAAATCCCCTCTGATCTTGGAAGCTAAGGAGCTACTAAATCTGGTTAGTACTTGGATGGAAGATTGCCCATGAATACCAGTTGCTTGCAGTGGTTCTCAAGAGTCCCAGATGTTTTGGTCTTCAACTCCCAGAAATCGTAATAGCTGGTAAACCATCTGGGATTTCTGGGAGTTGTAGGCCAAACCACCTGGGGACCCACAGGTTGAGAACCACTGAGCTAGAGGCAATATTTTAGGAGAAGGGATTGGCTTTGATTGTTCCTTGCCTAAAAAACCCTATGGAATTAATGGGGTCACTGTCATTCAACAGGCAACCTGACAGTATATATACATAAACACATACAAGCATTAGAGCTTTGAGAAGTCATTTTTGCACTCACCGCATTGTTGAAATAAAGCAGCTCATTCTATTACAGCTTGCATTGTTTTACTGCTTTTTCATTACTTTCTATTAGTTTATTGAGAGAAACAGATTTCAGATTGATAGGAGAATGGAATAAAACTTGGAAAATTCACATCAAAGTGCCTCCAGAAATGCCCTTAAAATTAACTTTAGAGAGTAACTAGAATCCTTTACTTATCCCATCAGTGAAGTGGCTTTGCTCTTACTGTGTATTTGAGAAAGCAAGTAATTACAGGTAATTATGTTACTTATTACTTTCAAGTGTTTGTGTGTGTGTGTTTAAAAGACCAAACATTTATAGACAAAATAAGGAACCCTTCCTTTATACTTGAGTTGCAGTACAATGGGATTGTGGTGGTTTTTTTTTTGAGAAAGCAGAGTGAATGGAGGTAGATTAGGCCAACATCTCCAAAGGTGGTGCCCTTCAGATGGCCAGCTGCGATGCTTACTGAGATGATGAGAATTGTAGTCCAAAACATCCTTTTGAAGGAGGCTGAGTTAATGCACCACAAAAACTTAGCCACTATACACAGGATTATTGGACTCAGGGCTGTAGCCAGAAAGGGGGGGGGGGGTTTAGGGGTTCAAACCCCGCCCCTATTTTTCAGATTTAAAAAACCCTGGTTTACTCATGAATCTTAACTGGTTAACTATATCCCCATGCTAAGTCTATGAGAAGCAAACATTACATTGATTTAATTAGGTCTATATAAAATATAGACTGAACCATACTATTTAAATTATTTTGTGTTATGGAAGTACTCCCCCCCCCCTCTGAATTTTTTTCTAGCTATGGCACTGATGGGACTTTTGCTTTTGTTTTGCTAGCTACTGCTTGCTGTTGTTATTTAAACTTTGTTCAGTTTTAAGGCAAGAATGGGGATCGTGTAACCCACCAAATAGAAGACCAGGTGTTGCAAAACATCTGAAGGGGCTGGATGATTTCTACCTTATTTTTAATACCTTTTTTGGCACCAGCTGAAATGTGACCTACAAGGTGAATAAAAAAATGATCAAGTACCCAAACTCTGTTGATGGAGCTAAGGGATTCAGATGGCGACACACTACCATAAAAACAGCAGGAATGTTAAAAGTAAGATCTGTTTTCATTCATTATTCACATCTATATGTCTAGAATAGACCCAGGCACGCGTGATCCGTGGTTCTAAATGATTTTAAAGTACTTACAAAATTAGGGGGCGCTGGTGCTTTCTTTTGGTGGTGAAAATTTCAGAACTCTAACAAAACTTTCAAAATTTCACCACTGTTAGCTCACCAGATTTCAGACCGTTTGACTTATCCACTGATATTTAGCAAATTTTCAAAGTTTTTATAAAGCATTTTTAATAATAAAGAAAATCTGTTCCTGGTTTGAAAGTAACTGTACCTGAAATAAATACCGCTGTGGTGAAACATGGGGGATGTCATTAGCAGGTTTGATGATGCCACCTGCTATTATACCATGTGCGCGCACACACACATACTCACTCCAACTGTCTGTATGTGCACTGAGCTTGGCAGCAATTACCACAATACCTGAAGGAGGACCAGATTTTCTTAGATGTGGTATATTTTTGTGAGTGTCCCTGCTGAAATGAAAAATGAAGGATGGAGGGGAAGCTTGTTCTTTGATGAGAAATTAAGATCCACTAGCATCACAAAACACTTGTCCTGCTGGACAAAACAAGCACTAGAGAACTGCTTTGTAAATACCGCTCAGCACAATTGTCTGTTTTTCCACATTCTTCTTCTGCCTGGCATGATTATAGGCATTGCCATGTTGGGCACTTCTCACTTCGATACTGACTACACTTTTTTTTTACATAAACCAGAGAGAGTACGGCCGGTAATTTAACTTGATACATCATATTTCTGTCACTTTGACCATTGGCTTTATCTATATATATAAAAGGTGGAACTATCATGTGAGTATACCTTGCTGGAATTCCGCTCTCTTCCAGGATACTCCATTCCTCATTATCCTCACTAGTAGTCAGCCAGCCATATGTTCCCATTGTCCTACTGAGGAAATGGAAACCTGCAGGTTTACTCATGTCCTTCTCCTAGGTGTAGTTTTAGCTACATAAATAATGACATTTGGTAAACTGAATTCATTCTTACATATAATTGTGGTTCAGAGTCCACATATTCTGCACATGAATAATTATTTCCAAACACACCTACTGAAAATATAGATGCCGCTTTCCTCACTTTAAACTATTTTGTGTATATCATTCTAAACATACTTCTTTAAATTTAATTAACTATCTGCTAGGCTTAGAGGGCTGTACCCACTAACACACAAACACTGCTATGAAAATTTATTTAAGTTACAACATGTTTAATCTTCTGAATGTCTCTGTTAGCTGCAAACTGTGGAATATGGCAATAAGCACAAAATGATATGGCAATAGAAGAGGGAGCAGCATCATACAGAACCCTCAGTAAATCAGAACAATCTATAGGAAAAGCAGGAAGCTCATAAAATAGTTCATATCCTAATGCTTTAATATTTAACCAGCTGGGGTGGTTGTAAAGAGCAACTCATAAATAGTGGCATGAGTCTAGAAGAAAACAATAAGCTAACAGGAAAAACAACTCTTGAGCAACTGTCCTCCCTCTGCATTCCTTCACAAATCCAGAAGAACAGAAAAATCCAGGGTGAACCTGAGATCATCATGTGTTTGTATTTTTACCTACTTTTTTGCTCTATCATTCCTATAGTGAATTTTATGTATATGGTTCCCACCCTCACATTTCATCCTCACAACAAACTTGTGCGAGAGTGGCTGACTAGTGCCTTTTGTGTCTCCGTTGGGACTTGAACCTGGATCTCAAAAACCCCAGTATAACCTTCCAATTGCAGTACATGCTGTATCTCTGATCTGAAGTAAATTAGTAGATCGAGCTGAAGTTAAATTTGAGATTGAATTCCATTCTAAACCATTGTGGTTGCAATCCTCCATTTCTATCTTAGTCCCCAAATAAATTTAGCACCTTGGATAGCTCAGTGATGAAATTAAGTTATGTGAATAATGTATTATTGAACACATAGTTTGTGTAATAGTAATGCATTATTGTTAGTAAATTATAGCGAAGTATAGATAAGATAGACAAAGTGAAGTGGTTCTTTGGCCGGAGAGCATGAAATGCTGAAAGTGAATGGGAATTGGATGAAATTTTGGAAGGGGGGTTCAAAAAGGTTATGAGACAATTGGCTGAGTGTACACTGAGTCAGTTAAGACTAGCTCACCCTAAAGGTACCTGATCAAGAGAGATCTTGGAAGCTAAGCTGGATCAGACCAGGTTAGTACTTGGATGGGAGATTGCCAATGAATACCAGGTGCTATAAACTATATTCCATAGGAAAGAACTGGCAAGACCACCTCTATATTCCTTGCCTAAGAAAATCCTATGCAACACGTGGGGTTCCTGTAAGTCAACTTGAAAGCATATTATACATACATAACACACAAAATTTAGATGAGTTGAGTGAGAGAAAGGATAGAACAGTTACATGAGGCAGTGAAGTATTGTTATGATAAATATTTAGAATAATTAGGCAACTCTAACAGGTACTTTTCCGTTACCCGGGAAGAGGCCACCAGGGGGCACCAGAGAGAGAAAGTTAGTCAATTTTACAGGGGGGGGGGGGAGTTGAAGAAGGAAAACCATTTCCTCCATTTTCACTAGTTATTCTGCCCTCCCCACTTCCCGTATCATAAACGAGGGTTGTTTCCACAATGGGGACATGAGTGGGGGGAAATAACAGGAAAACTGAGGGAAATTGTTTTTCTCCTTCAACTTGCCCTTCACCCTCATAAAATTGACTAGCCTTCTCTCTCTAGTGCCACCTAGTAGCCTCCGCCTGGATAATAGAACAGTAACCTACAACTACTACTGGAACACTTTAACTATATGCTCCAGTATGCTATGTAATCAATAACTGTTTCATAAGCTTCTGTTTAATAAATATGTTGTAATACATGCCCATATTGTTTTTAGGTGTTAGTGATACTTAATGAGATCAGTCACATCAACTTCTGTGTTGGCAATAGAAGTACAACTGGGGTAAATTTTCAGTGACTAGTGATGGGAATTATAGAATCTATTGGAAGCAGCAGTTACCTATTAAGATGAGTATTCACAGAAAGTGGCAGCAGCTTAGGTAACTGTAAGGTGCCTCAGAGGAGGACAAGGTCAAAGAAAAAATAGTCCGCTTTCTCTATATTATGCATAATTTAATATTCATCTAGTCTCCTTACTCCCTTTTATTCTAAACAAAATCTCCCCTAAAATTATTGAGAGTTATAATGCCAATAAAAGGGAGGATATTATTCACCATCCCTCCTACAGCCTTGAGATGAGATCTTCATGCCACCTCAGGCATGTCTCTATTACCGTATTTTTCGCACCATAAGACGCACTTTTTTTCCTCCCAAAGTGGGAGGAAAAATCAGCCGCGTCTTATGGTGCGAATATGCAGGGGGGGGAGGCGCTGGAGCAGAGGGAGGGCGGTGATATACTCACCCTGTTGCCGCCTCTCCCCTTCTCTGGTCCATTGCGGCGGCGGAGGGACGCTGGTTCGCTCGCCATCTGCCTCCTTTTGCTTCCCCCCACCTTTGCTTCCCTCAAGGAAAGGGGCGGAGGGAAGCAAAGGAGGCGGAGGGCGAGCGAACCGCTCGCGTCACAGCTGGCGACGCGGTTCGCTCTCCCTTCGCCTCCTTTTTGCTTCCCCGCCCTCAAGGAAAGGGGCGAAGGGAAGCAAAAGGAGGCGGAGGCGGAGCGAACCGCTCGCGTCACAGCTGACGCGACGCGGTTCGCTCTCCCTCCGCCTCCTTTTGCTTCCCCCGCCCTCAAGGAAAGGGCGGGGAAGGAAAGGAGGCAGAGGGCGAGCGAACCAGCGAGCCCTCTGAGAGAAGAAGACGCACCTGCTGATAAGACTAACCTAGGTTTTAGAGGGGGAGCGAAAATATTTTTTTTCCTATTTTCCTCCTCTAAAATCTAGGTGCGTCTTATCATCCGGTGCGTCTTATGGTGCGAAAAATACGGTAATTCAAATTATGTTTGAGGATCTATGAAGAAACAAGATAGGAAAAATGACAATTGATCTAATGTCTCTTCCTTTCAAGCACTTTCCAACTGGAAAATTTGTGTGTACATGTGACTTCAAGTCACCTGTCAACTTATTGTGACCCCATACTTTTCATATGGTTTTCTTAGCTATAGGCTTTTTTGTGTTAAGGCAGGCATCTTGCCAGAGGCATGAACAAAAGAGCGAGGGGACGAAGCCTGGGGCCATAACCTGGGCCACATTGGAGACCCGCTTTACCTACTGAATCAAAATGTAACGCACAGCAGAACAAGACAGTTTAGGAGGCTTTTCTCAGAACAGCAGATTTGCTCTCTAATTAAGAAAATGGAGCACCTATTGAACAGAATCCCAGAGGCCAGTTTTGGCTAAGTACTGGAAGTGCTTCACCATCTAATCATCAGATTCTGGCTCCTCTAGCAGAAACCCATCAAAACACAAAATGCTATTGCTTAACAGCAGTTCACTGACTGGGAAGAGTTGTATGGTTCAGGACTTGATACTGGATAGTAAGCTGACCTTGCAGGTATAACTGACATTTGATTAATTGAGGAGTTATAGAAGCAGGCAAAATATCATAGGCAAGAAGAGGAATTGCAGCAATCTTTTGTGAATCCATTATCCTATTGAGGTACCATGTCCAACAACCTCAAAGGTTAGAGAATGTACACCTAGCAATAGGATAATAACAGGATGGGGATTCACCGCACAGTATAACTGTCTCCCTGCCTGAACTACTGGAAGTTTTGAAAACTTTTGTGTTGAACATCCATCCTGGGGTGCCCTCATCAGGGCTAGCTCAGAATTTCAAGGGGTCTATGACAACCACGGGCCTCTCCCAATCAATATCTGATCCTATACACATAGTAGGCCATATTTTTGATCTGCTTTTTGCCGGAATTGGTTATAGTGATCTGAAGGAGAGTGTGTGCGAAAGAACCCTGTTGTCACCAACAATTCAATACCTTTGCTTGTACTCCTAACTTTTGCAGGGACACTTGGCCCATGAAAATGGCTCATTCAAGAAACTAAAGGAATCAAAAGCATTTTTCCAGCTGCTAGTGTTGATTACTCTGTTGATGCCCTGGTTGGTCTGTGGAAGAAGGAGATGACTTGGGCAAGTGGCCAACAATGCTGGAGAAAGACTCAGAATGAAATCAGCAGAGCACAGGTTAATATTAATAATACCCTTTATTTATATTCCGCTCTTCTCACCCCGAAGGGGACTCGGAGCAGATTACAGGTACACATACTTAGCAGATAATCCCTGCCATTTCCACATACACACATGTAGACGAACAGAGGCAAACTCTGGCCACCAGGGGGAGCTGACACACTCCTCATCTCTCAGCATTCCCAGCATCCCTTGTCATTCCTTCTGCATTCCACAGCTTTCCTGGAGTTCTTTAATGGCCTCATAATTCAGTCAAAATTTGCCTATTTTAGAGAGCAAAGTTGGTTCTAAAGCTTTGCAGGGCAGCAAACCAATATATGATTTGCTAGCTCTAGTATCTCAGCTCAATTTTTCCCAGCACAGCTGTTCTTAATAGTTATAGGGCCATTACATCCTAAAGTCGAAACTGTAGAAGAACCCCAGAAAAGCACTGTGCTCTTCTAGGCTGAGAGGCAATACAGAAATACAATAAATAAGGTGCTGCTTTCTTCTCCTTGTATTCTATATTCGTCATGCTATTTACATTACACCTGCACCCTTAGGGATATGGCCTACATCTCTAGTCAGATACACATATCACAGTACCTGTGTCGTTAGGCATCATTATCATTAGAATTTGGGCATGTCTACAGTTGTCATCGTTATTCTATCCTAAGCTGCTTTGCTGAAATTGATTTTTATGCCTAATAGCATTGTGTCTGCTCTCATCAGCCTTGTGATCTGAATCTCATAAGAAGAATTCCACCCAGTTCTTTGGGAAGTCTATGCAGGGTCCACCCATGAAGAAAGGCGGGATAAGAGAGAGACCCTTAAACAAGCAATATAAAGAGTACTATGCATGTAAGTAGTGTTCAGAGACTTCTCAGGGTTGAGAAAAAGACTAAGGAATATGAAGCATGATTCTATGCAAGCTCATTCAGAAAAAAAACCTCAGTCCATACAACAAGGTAAGTGGGCATGGGACCACAGCTTTGCATCACTTTAAATATAATTAACTTCTGGTTAATGATTATTTTTGTGCCCATTTTTTAATGCTTATTATTTATCATGGAGTTTTTATGATGCAAGTTGCTTCATAAAAACTTCACGCCACTGGAGAAATTATACTGTTTAGCCTGTATTGCACCACCTGACATCCATCAAGGAGTAGCAGCCAATAATGAAAGGACCAAGGCAGTGACATCTCTGGCCCATCCTCTGTTCAAATATTAGCCAGCACGCCAACGCCTTAAATCAAGAAATAGCTTTCTAAGATCTACAGAGATACTCGCAGGAACACCTCAGCAACTGAAATTCCAAAAATGGCAGACTAAAACCCGGAACCTCAATCCATGGCTGATACCAGATGAGAGACTCCCTCCTGGGCATACAAAAGACTGGTTGACTTGGAAGACCCTGAACAGACTGCACTCTGGCACCATGAGATGCAGAACCAACCTTCAGAAATGGGGCCACAAAGTAGAGTCCATGACATGTGAATGTGGAGAAAAGCAAACTACAGACCGCTTTCTACAATGCAGCCTGAGCCCTGCCACATGCACAATGGAGGACCTTCTCACAGCAACACCAGAGGCACTCCAAGTGGCCAGGTTCTGGTCAAAGGATATTTAGTATAATGCCAGGTGTTTTGTTTGTGTTTTTAAATACATTGCATCTGTATCTCCAACTCATAAGATAAATAAATGAATAAATCATGGAATTGTGTATTATGAAAGGGGTGAACACTGAAGTTTTTTTTGTTTTTGTTGTTTTGCTGAAAAGCGGAATATGCATTTTAAAATGGGGTTGGACTAAATTCTTATTATTATGAGGAGAAACTAACATGCATTGGAATGGCGATCCACAAAGAGCACTTTCTGAATGAGACTATCTCAAACTCATAAATTGTCTCCTCATGAACCTCTTTTATTTCATAATATTTTCAGCTAAAAATCTGGCATTTGCTTATTCCATTTTGATTTTCTAAAATCTGAATTAAAATTTAGATGTGTTCAGATTAAATATGAACATATTATAGTTTATTGCTTTTAGAGGTAACATTTATATTGTTTAACACATGGATATACTTTTTTCCCCACAAGCATGTCTTCCTAATTTTTAGAGCAGCAAACAGAAATGTTCCCTGACCTAGAATCTTGCAAAACAGGTAATTCCCCTGTACAATATATTTCACGCTTCCCTGGTCTCTGACAGATTAGGGTAAATTAAATTTCATGCTAACCCATCTGAGCTGGGAAAGCTCTATTAAATTTCACTGAATACAGATAATTAGTTTGACTTTTTAAAAACTCTAATTGTACAATGCATAAACATGGGGGGAAGACAACCCCTAAATTGTTTGTCTAGCACAATCCTGCAAACTGTGGACTTATAGAGAAAACATTTCACTTGTGAGTCAAAAAGGGGTCTGTCAAGATATTATTTATGGGCAATTCATTTGTATGTGTATAATCAATAAAATGGGCGTAATACAAATAAAAAATAGACTTTAATGTTTTAAATAGTTGGAAAGAGACCCAGGAAATCATTAATTTTTAAACAAGGAGCAATTCATGCAAGCTCTTCCTTTTCTTCTCAATAAAGAGTGTTCATCATATACATGTCATTGCTGCCAGATGCTGATAGGGCCATCCACCAATTTCCTATTTTCCCTTAGTTCTTTTCTCTTCATATAGATATGAATTAGCTTCAAAATAAAAACGTGATTACCATGTTAAACCATTCAAGGGTTGACTTCATGGTTTTTAAAACAGGGTTTGAATTTAGCCAGGTAAACTAATTACACAAACATTTTTATTACTGTTTTCAATATGTAACATTTCTTAAATCCTGTAACCTTCTCATTAAGTCAAGTGGCCTTCTCAAAGTCAAAATCAAGTTTTCTGGAAAAAGTCACATTCTGAGTCATTACTTTTGACATACAAGTCTGATTGCAAGAGCAAGACAAAGAATCTCTACACAAAATGAAGAACCAAGCCTGAAAAACCTGCAACTACCTACTAGACTTCCAAATTTACACATCCTGTGAAGAACGCACTCACTTCATCACTTTGTACAAATGGTTATTCACCTAGTGTACTAAGCTTTGTTTCTAGTCCAACCAAGTAAAAAGGGAGGTAGGGTTGGGAAGGAGAAAGTCATTATAGTTTGTTATGTAAAGACATCAAAGCCTTTCGGTTGCAATCAATGCAGGCCACCTACTGAGTCAATACATTCTGCATATTTTAACAGTATTTTTTTAAGTAACATAGCATATTTAGCAGAAAACATGAATGATATTTCAGTGTATACCATCATCAGACAAAGGAAACAATCTGAATAAAATTACTCACTGCTGAAAATGTCAAGAGTAGACTAGAAACCTATAACAACATTTTGTCATAGTTTCGTTTGGTCTGTTTCCCATCACAAAACCTTTGCAATGTCTTTGGCCTTTATTCAAGTTATTCTATCTTGACTGATGAACCTAAGCTAATGCATCTGTTTGGTAAGTGCTTTTTTCAACCTAAAGAACATCTGCAAATTGAATTGAAGGGCATCATTGAACTGGTTCCAGCTCTTGAAACATTTCTGGGGCATCAATGAGGCAGCCCAAACCCACACTGGATGTATTAATTGGCCATTATATGAGCTGTCAAGAAATTGAGAAGGGGTTCACTATGTGCCCCCCTTGATCAGATATGGATTGTTGCTTGATTGCTTAGATGTGAGACCAACCGTGTTCCACGGGGATGTGTTTCTAGTACTGGTAGGTATTATAGTTTAACATCAGGTAGGAATTCTTAATATTCCAAAAGGCAAAACATTTTTTAATCTTTGGTTTGAATTACCTTTTATTTTAGCTATAAACCTCTCAATAAAGAAATAGAAGAATGGGGCCAGGGATGGGAAATTCAGGCTTTAATTTCATTCCGCCTTTATGGCTACTTAAATGAGAAATGAATTTTTTTAATACCCAAAAGCCATTGCAAAATGAGTATTATTTGTTAACGAACATGACACTTAATTATTTATGTACATTTTACAAAAACACGAGTAGTCTAATACACACACAACATATATATATATATATACACACACACACACATACATATACATATGTGCCGACATATTGCTCAATTTCCCCCTTTCGTTTTCCCCTATTGTGTGGCAGTTCTTGTTGCCATGCTATCAGTTGTGTTGCTATGGAGGTAGGAGGGTGTGTGTGTTTGTGCGTATCAAAAGGTGATTGGTTAGTTCACAATGTTCATGTTGAGGTATTTCTATGGTGAGTGACAAAGACAAATAGGTATATATTCATATAATATGTTATGTACAAGAAATAAGCCGTGTGCACATTGCCATCATTGGGGGAGGGGCTGGAATTTGAAACTTTTACTACTAAAATCAATTCTAAAAATAGCTGTATATTCCTTAAGCAAGAGAGAATTTCCTATAGCTGTAAAATAATGATCGGCCATTCTACTAAATTATGCTTGCTGCTGAAGAAAGACAAAATCATATGCATCATGTCTTAAGTTTGCCTGTGGGCTTGGTTCCTCTCTCAATCCATATATTTTATTCCAAATAACAAGAAATAAAACCCTACTCCTCAGATGCAACAACTGTGGCCATTAAAGCCATATCCAGGCTCATTTGGAATCCATGTATATTATTAAGGCTGTTGATAGATTAAGATATTAAGCAGATTAATCAAATTCATTATTTTCATGCAGAAGATTCTAGTGATATATTTCATAATGATTCCCAAAATTATATCACGATTAAATTAAAATAAATCCATTGAATTAACAGGATTAGTGTTGTCTTACTGTTCAGCATTTAATTCAATGGGTCTGTTTAAGCAGGAACAACCATTTCGATTTAGGACCTTTGGGAGTAAAAAGGTACAGAAGTTCCCACAAGGTGCAGGTCTCTAACAGCACCTGCTTTGAAAGTCTCAAATCCAGGATCAAGGAGATGCTGGAGAAACATTTCTACACCAATTCTGCACCCACCATATTTTAATTTTGCCTACCGGGCACTCTCACGGACAAAACTTCTATAATCGATCTTCTCCTGTCTTTGTCTTTTCATTTATTTAGTTAATTAAAATATTTCTATCTTGCCCTACATCTGAAGATCCCAGGTCAGCTTGCAATAAAACAGTTTAAAATGGTAAATAATAACAATAAGTGTAAAACATACAAATTAAATAGATTACAAATGAAAAACCAAAGAATTTTAAATAATATAACTTATAGGACATGTATAGCCTGCATAAAATCAGTTATGTCCAAAGCCAAGTTTTTATTTGTCTATGAATGACAGTGTTGGCACCAATTGGGCTTTCAGAGAATTCCACAACTGAAATTCTTCATCTTCTACTGCATACAGACTTTGCTGGTCTCAGTATTTTAGTGTCTTGACTTCACTACCTGTCTTGTTACTGGACTCTTGGTGGCTTTCGACCAGGCCTGGATTAACTGATTTTGGTGCCCTAGGCCACACTTGGGAAACCCCACCCCCAAGGCGCTGCTAGGCATGCGCGGCAGTGGCCCTGGGGGCAGGGCTTCCCTCCACATCATCCTCGCCCCGCCCTCCTTCCTTGGGCACCCAAAGCAGAGGAGGAGGCAGAGGCACCCTCCTGCCAAACGCGCATGCCCGCCAGGCGCCAGCAGCCCTGGGGACAGGGCTTCCCTCCGCGTCATCCTCCTCGCGCCCTCCTTCCTTGGGCGTGAGGAGGATGATGAGGCAGAGGGAAGCCCCGCCCCGGAGCCACTGGCGGGCATGCACGCGTGACAGGAGGGCGCCTCTTCCTCCTCCGCCGTGTCCCTGGGTGCCCTGCATGGCCGGCAGCGGCACCGGGGGCTTCCCTTCTTTCCTCCTCCACTCGGGCCCCGCACCCGGAAGGAGTGGCGTTGCTCAGGCTGCACTCCTCCTCCCTCCCTCCTTCTGAGACCATGGCGAGTTGTCCCAAAGGCAGTGGTAGCTGCGTTGCATAAATGGGGCGCAGTGTGGAAGGGCGCCGAGCAGCTGCCGCTGGGACAACTCGGCGTGAGTCATCGCCATTTTTTTTGCCTTGATCTGGCACCGCCCTCGGCTTACACCCATAGGCCACGGCCTTGCTGCCCTCAATGATAATCCGGGCCTGCTTTGGACCGTGAGCTACTTACTATCAAAAATATTCTCCAAGCTTCCCTACAAACAAGATTTTAAAAAATGTCTGAAGCTATTTGATGAATACTCCCTGTCTCCATATTTCATAAATGGTGACAGATATAGCATCGATAGTGTACACAACTGAGCTCATGTTTAGTAGAGGAGGAGTAGAGAATAGAAGCTGCATCTCCTTCCTTCAAAGCAATTATACATTAGGGACCTCAGGTTTTCAATGTATTTATTGCTACAATCTCAGAATAAAATTGTATCACATTGGCATTAGCCCATTGGAAACTATCCTGGGAGGAAGTGTCCATGTGTCATGAAACTATCAATGGAGAGAAGCAGGCACCCCACACCCGTAAACCATTGAGCTAAATAGATTTCAGTAAACTTCACAACATGCCAGTTGCTAACATCTGCATTTAGGAGCCTTTTTAAAAGGCTCAGTCACAACAACACAGGACATATTTATTGGTGACTAGAAATGTCAGACCATATTCTATTGCAGAATAATGTGTTAGGCTATTTGAGTCATTAATATGAAAATATAAATTATATAACGTATACAGTTAATATTCATCATCTGCCCTGAAATTGTATAGCAAGTGATTACAATGAAGGTGGTAAGCTATGGAAGAAATGATAATGAATATTTAATATTTCAACGTCCTTGATTGCTTTTTGTATGCATATATGTGTGTATACATATATATATACATATGTATATACAAATATATTTGTTATATTGCATTTGACTCATATAAAATCGATGTCAATTGCTATATAAAACTCTTAGATTCATCCTTTTAATTAAAATCATTATTTATCCTCAAGATGCATTTATGGCTTTACAATATAGAATTCCTACCCCGATCATCAACTTATACAAATTAACATAATATTTATGGAAATGGATGGGGAAAAAAAGATATTAGAATAGTATCTCTTCCTGTAGAATTCCCTTTAAATGGCATTTTAGTCTTGTAATTGTTAGGTCCTTCATTCCACTGTCATTTTTATAGTATGATATTGTAAGTTCATTCATTCATTTTTGAGCCACCAGCCTGAGTTAGGCCACCAATGTCACTTGATGCTGTATCTCAACCCTTTCTGGGTGCCTACTTTTGGATACTTCATCAATTTAAAAGTATTTATTAAATGTTGTGACATAAAAGCCAACATTACATGAGGCCAAGCCCAATGACACATAATAACAACACAAAAGCAAATCTAAAAACAATACAATCCATAAAATTCAGCATAGCAGTAACAGACAATTTAAAACCATTCAGCCGGGCCAAATGTGAATATTAATTTTTTTAAAATAAATAAACACTGGATGCAGACAGAGGTAGAACGTATATAGCAGGAAGGTTTGAAAGAGCAATGTGGGGCAGACCACCCAACAGGTAATTAAAGTGCTTCTGAGGACATTTGCAGAGATTGAACACAGAAAGGAGTTATTTATTTTATTCAGGGAAGGCACATTGGAATAGCCACGTTTTCAGGCTCCTCCTAAAAACATTAAATTATATTACTTATATTATATTACTTCTAATAAAAAAATCCTATGTACTGTATGTTCTGAAAAAAGTAATAATAATAATAATAATAATAATAATAACTGTTTATTTATATTCCGCTCTTCTCACCCCAAAGGGGACTCACATTACACATATGACAGACAGTCCCTGTCGGAAGACATACAAATGACAGTACATAGTACACAGTGCAATTTTAGAAGATTCCTTCTTCCTGGCTGCTTCATAGGGTGTGCGTCGCTGGATGGTAATTGCTCCATTATGTCACTGTTGTTATGTGTATAAATAATATACACTGTTGTTATGTGTATAAATACTCTGTATAAATAATCACATGCAGGTACAACAACTGAAAATCTCCTTTAGTCTCCATCAGGCATGTAGCCGGGGGGGGGGGGCTTGAGGGGCTTGAGCCCCCCCTCGAAATTCTCAGGGTGGTCCACCAGAAGTCCTTACTGGTACATTATTTAAACTGTTATGTTTATTCATATCATGATCTGATCACCATGCTCAATATATCCCATATGCATGGGGGTATTGGGAGAACGATACAAAAGGTTTGCTAGGGTAGATCCTCTCTCACTCAAACTCAGCCCCGAATCAAAATCCTCCATGACTTTAAACATATTCCTGTTCAAAAACTCCATTGCATCTATTTCAGTTGGTGTTCAAGCTGAAAGTGGAATTGAGTATGCAACGTAAAGCTATGCATAATTTACACACAAGAAATGAGGTTTCAGTTGTTTTGAGAAAACCACAGGTTTCACAGAGGTATAAACAAATCCTTAGAACCTCTCCACAAAAAGCCCAACGATGACTATGTGCTTGAAAGGATTATCCTTAAAAAAAACAACCTGTATTTCTTAACTGCGGGATTTTGTTACAGGTTGCACTTCTAACATAAGCCTCACAGGCTCAGTCATAAAATTCATCTAGTTCAGAGCATTGCTTTAAATTGGATTTGAGGGCCTGCATAATGAGAGAAATGGAAAGAGTTCAGACCGGCCTCGAAGTTGAAGTCTAATCTAAAACACATAGTTTCTCTTAAAAAGCTTTATACAAGCATCAGAGAAATGAGGCCTTAACTGAAGCAGTTCATTCATTTGGTTAGAAAAGGCTCCAGAAAAGGTTTTCCCCATTTCCATCATTTTCCTATGTGACTGAGGATGCTAAACTGATTCATTTCTCCAGGTTCCAGAAAGATCCTAGGAATTAAGAATTCAAAGACGAGGAATAATTAATTCTTTAAAGGCATCATTTATGAAATAAGAACTATTAAAGATAAAACAGGAAAATGGAGAGGGAGAAATGTTAGGGTTGTAGTTATTCAGCTAGTAAAAGCAGAATATATTATTGTAAGGAAGAAAAGGAAAGGAATAGCCACAGACAAGCTATACGTTTATAAGGTCCAACTGACATTCCATAAAAGTATGTAAGCTTCAGTGATTTTTATCAGGCAAATAAACACATGGAGAAGCAGTAAAATAAAATAAAAAATAACTAGATGGGTCTGTGGTTAAACACACCACCAAGATTTCAGGCTGTTATTGAGAGGCAGCCATATTTATCGTTATACCCTGGAAAAAAAGAAGAAATAGTGGGTTTTTATTTCCAAAACTGCAAGGTTGACTGTAGTTCAAAGATTCACCATAAGTGAAATATGTATGTTCCTGAAGTAGTATGAAGTGGGCTTACAAGAACACCATCCTAAATCATCAAAGCTGTAGATTAAATATTACATTTTGCATTAGGTAAAAAAAATCAACAGAGTTCACATTGTAAGAACAATCTTATAGCCAGAGTGTTTTACAGATGAAATTATAAACTTATTTTTTCTCTTCCAGTGGTGCTTGGCTGCTGTGACGCTCTGGGTGAGGGTGAACAAATTGAAATTGAATCCAGACAAGACAAGGCCAAACAGGCTAAAAGGTTACAGACTGTGTTGGATGGGGTTACACTCCCCCTGGTGATGTAAATTTGCAGCTTGCAAGTTCTCCTGGACTCATTGCTGAGTCTGGAACCTCAGGTCTCGCCGGTGGCCAGGGGAGGCTTTGCACAATTGAAACTTGTGCGCCAGTTGTGCCCATACCTTAGGAAGTCAGACTTGGCCATAGTGATCCATGCTCTTGTTACATCCTGTATCGACTACTGCAACATGCTCTATGTGGGGTTGCCTTTGAAGACTGTTCGGAAGCTTCAATTGGTTCAGCGGGCGGCAGCCAGATTTCTCACCAGAGTGGCATACAGCAAGCACACAACTCCCCTGTTACACCAGCTCCACTAGCTGCCAGTCTGCTACTGAGCACAATTCAAAGTGCTGGCTTTAGCCTATAAAGCCCTAAACGGTTCCAGCCCAACTTACCTATCTGAACATATCTACTCCTATGAACCACCTTGGAGATTAGGATCATAGGGAGAGGCCCTGCTCTTGGTTCCACCAGCCTCGGAAGTGTGACTGTTGGGGACAAGAGAGCGGCCTTTTCAGTGGTGGCCTCTTGACTGTAGAACTCCCTCCCCAGTGACATTAGATCAGACCCTTTCTCCTAGTCTTCACACGAAAAGTAAAAACTTGGCTGTGGGAACAGGTTTTTGGAAAATACTGCACTGCAATAACAGATTTGGAATAGGTGCAATGACAATGGAACAGCTTGGACTACGATTGTGGGTGGAGTAATTTTAATATGGAATGGAGTGTTTCTAAATATCTAGTGCATATTAATTTTAACTTATTTTTAATTTTAATACTTTGGAATTGTATGTGTTTTATGGCATTGAATAATTGCCTCTGTTGTAAGCCACCTTGAGTCCCCTTCAGGGTAGAGAAAAGCAGGGTATAAATAGGGTAAATTAATAAATAAAATAAATAACTAGCATATTTTCAGTGCCATGGCATTTCTTCATTTTAAATATATACATAACAGAGTGTCTGCCAGTGAAATATAAAATGAAGTCATCCCGTTTGTAACACACTCTACCGTTGCTAGCCTCACCTCTCCCTATACTTGGGGTGGTAGCAGGCTCTGGCACCAATAAGGAAAGGTGCTATTATTGCTAAAATATTACAGCTGGTTTGAAATGAATCGCAAAGCAACAGAGAGACCTTTTTGAACTAAGAACTTTTAAAAACTAGAAAGTGTCCATGAATTAAATAGAATTCCTTGAGAAGGAGAGGTTAGCCAAGTTATTCTATCAGGCCCGGATTAAAACTTTTTTGCGGCCTAGGCCACAGTTTGGAATTACGGCCCCTTCAAGCCAACCTCCCGCCACCTCCAAGGTCCCCATTCCCACCGGCTGGAAAGCTCCGCCGTGCTCTGAAGGTCTCCTTGGGAGTCGGGAGGCTTGGGGAAAGCGCAGTGGGAGAGAGAGCGCGCGAGAGAGAGTGAGAGAGAGAGCGAGAGAGAGCGAGAAAGAGAGAGAGTGAGAGAGAGAGAGAGAAAGAGTGAGAGCGTGTGCGCGTGTGAGAGAGCGAGAGAGAGAGAGCACAAGAGAGAGAGCGAGTGAGTGAGAGAGCGTGAGAGAGAGTGAGAGAGCACAAGAGAGAGAGAGTGAGTGAGAGAGACAGAGAGCACACGCGTGCGAGAGAGTGTGTGTGTGAGAGAGAGCACGAGAGAGAGAGCGCAAGAGAGAGAGCGTGTGAGAGAGAGAGAGCATGTGAGAGAGCGAGAGACGGAGGGGACGGAGCAGAGACTTTGCCGGGACAAAGAGCGAGGAGGGGCATGAGAAAGGGGGAAAGAGAGGCGCAGACCAGTTTTGGGGTTTTTTGGTCCATGATCTGCGCCCCACCCCCACCCCCGGCTTGCGCCCCTAGGCCATGGCCTCGTTGGCCTCATGGGTAATCCAGGCATGTATTCTATGCTACTTTTTAAAAAATCAGGAAAAAAATTCTAGAAGTTACTGAAATATTTTCAAACAAATTATATTTGTAATCCTCATCAAAGCCTACAGAGTGGGAAATATCAGAATCTTACATATGGCCAGAAGGTCATGAGTTCGAGGCCTGCCCAGGTCGAGGTGGGCTCTCGACCTATTGTGTAGCCTGTTGTCGACCTTTGCAACCCGAAAGACAGTTGCATCTGTCAAGTAGGAAATTAAGGTACCACTTAGTGGGGAGGTTAAATTTAACTGATTTATGAGGCCATAAAAAACATCTCCAGGAAACACGCTGAGGAATGAAGGAGTGCAACAGCTTCCCCTGGTGGCCAGATGTTAAATTGCCTCTGTCTGTCTTGTGTGTTTGTGTACAAACTATACAATAAACAGGGATAGTTGCTCAAATATCAATGCTTTATCACCAACAATTGGTATATTAGAACAACTTAAACTTCATAATAATATATATGCATGATTATATGCGAACATGAAGAAATACAATATCACAAGCGACATTACTCACGTAACCCAGTCCCGTATACCATCAAACAATAGTGGATTCAATGTAATCTTTAGGTCAACTCGTAATAAGTGTAAATAGTATTATCCAAGTTCCAGAGATGGACCTTATAGGTCTAAAGTATAAAGTCAAAATGACGAGAAGATCACTGTAATAGTTCCTGTAGAATCAGCCCGATGGCCAAAAATACAGGATGCCCAAACACTTGCGAAATGAAAACCTCAGTGGCAGGGTAAACGCGGGTCGTCGCTTCTCATTCAATGGTAAATCCTCATCCGTGTAGATAAATCAAAGGGTTGTCCACCTACGGGTAAATAGATGTACGGAACTGACCCGTTTCGAGTCCTTCTTCTTCAGGGTAGCCCCCCCCCCCCCAACAAATTGCTATGCAATCTTAAAAACAAATCAGTAGTATAACCCCTTATGGGCTTTTGATTTGATTCGAATTTCTACAGGAACTATTACAGTGATCTTCTCGTCATTTTGACTTTATACTTTAGACCTATAAGGTCCATCTCTGGAACTTGGATAATACTATTTACACTTATTACGAGTTGACCTAAAGATTACATTGAATCCACTATTGTTTGATGGTATACGGGACTGGGTTACGTGAGTAATGTCGCTTGTGATATTGTATTTCTTTCGCGGTTCGCATATAATCATGCATATATATTATTATGAAGTTTAAGTTGTTCTAATATACCAATTGTTGGTGATAAAGCATTGATATTTGAGCAACTATCCCTGTTTATTGTATAGTTTGTGGATTTATAGAAGTTAGTAACGTTACTTCTTCGTTACGTTATTGTGTGTTTGTGTGTCTAAATGTAATGTGTACATTGTAATCTGCCCTGAGTCCCCTGCGGGGTGAGAAGGGCGGAATAGAAAGAAAGTAAATAAATAAATAAATATGGGAGGACTGAGGTGAATTGAAAGAGAGTGGCTAGTCTTAGGCTACCTAATTAGTTCAGTTGACATTTTAATTGAGGATTTCCTGCCTCATATACCAGCTTAAGTGGCTACCTGATTGCTCCCAGGCTTTAACAATTTTAAAAAGGAGTGTTGTGCAGAAAAATTAATTAATATTTCTGGTTTTGTCTTTTGCATATTTGATTATCCATTCACAAATTTGATTAAAAGCGTTCTTTCCTATAAATATTTAGGTCCTACAATGTGACTAGATAGTCAGGTTCTTCCTATCATGCCGGAGAACCTAGAGATTTCTAAAGAACATCTATCTAGGAATCTCTAGGTTGTCCAATACGGTCAGTTCCCAGTTGAAGTGGAATTTCCTTCAGTCAAGACTAGAAATTAATAAAGGAATGTTCTCTCGGGTAAATCAAAATAGCATTTTTTATTTGTGGTTTTTCAGTTTCACGGGGGTCTTGTGTTCCTAACCCCAGCAAATGTGACAGTATAACTTTCAAACATTACTTTTATACACATGCACTACATATGGACATCTTCTACTAATATCATTTATGAAACAACTAATATAATGGAAACATAAGACTCAGGGCCCTTCCACAGAGCCATATAACCCAGAATATCATGGCAGAAAATCCCACAATATCTAATTTGTACTGGGTTATCTGAGTCCACTCTGTTGTAGTTCTGCACATGGTTGTGACTGATACCAATGTAAATGGGGAAGTGGATCACGGGAACTCTTGGCCTGTGAGCCAACATGAGATTTTAAATCCTGAAAATTATCAGTCTGTGACTCTAGCAGTTAGTTAAGGTCACATTCCAGCGAGGTGCCAAGATGGTGCAGAAGAGACCAGTATCAGGAAGTCATGGGAGAAGGCATGATTTCATGTGTATATTAGAGAGGCTGAGGGGATTTTCTAGCCAGTCTGGTCAACATTGGTAATTGAGGCAACAGCTCTTGCCAAGTCCTAGTCAAGCTTTCTGAGGGAATTCTAGTTCAATGTCTTTGCTCCTGTTTCATGCTTCCAAGTTTGAAGGATTGTATTGGATTCTATGCCGCTTTGTACTTTCTGGTTTTCTTGTATTCTTGTGCTGGATGTCCTGTTGGTTTGGGATTTTGGATTGCTCTTGTATCTTGGACCTTGTGGAGTATTTTCTATGTATATACTTTGACGTTTTTACTATTTTTGCTACAGTGATTTTTATATAACCTTTAATAAACTGCTTGC
Organism: Anolis apletophallus; assembly: GCA_030556195.1. Taxonomy (NCBI): domain Eukaryota; kingdom Metazoa; phylum Chordata; class Lepidosauria; order Squamata; family Anolidae; genus Anolis; species Anolis apletophallus. The sequence goes on along the minus strand of JARBWK010000008.1, from coordinate 63,847,851 downwards.
TGATTTAGCTTGGACTGGAGTGTGGTGGTTAAGTACAGAGGTGTTTCCTGGTCTGGAGTGCAACACACACTGCCATATATTCCAGTTCAAAGCGGATAATGTGGGATTTTATTCAGCTGTGTGGAAGGGGCCTCACATGAAATACAGTAAAACAATGAACCAATTGAGACAGTTTCAAGATGAAGGGTACTTGAGGGTTCTCAAAACAGCTTACATTTTCCATCTGGGTCAGAGCATCTAAAGTGGGAGTCAGTGGAGTTACAAAGCAATGTCATCTGGGATATAATCCTATAAACATCCCAATATGGATTCAAGAGGTGGGCGGGCAGGACACTTCCCCAGAATCTTCTCTTATGAAAAGGGCAAATCAGACCTGCCACAGAATGTTGTCGCCATAGAATGCTGTCTATTCAATATTCGAGAGATGCCATTACATTCCCTCTCTTCGCTGGTTTTCTATCCCTTTATTTATTTATTTATTTATTTATTTATTTATTTATTTATGGTATTTGCATCCCGTAGCTCCTCACCCCCACAGGGGGACTCAGCACGGCTTAAATTTGCAGCACTACAGGCCACACCACCACGATACAATATAAAAATACACCATATAATCAACATCATTAAAAAGCATTAAAAACGTTAAAAACATTACATTAAAAACCACTACATACAGCAATATTTAATTAAAGCCATCAACCAGAACACATTGTCAGTCCAGTCAAGTCCAAAGTATCAATCCAGTCAAATCCAAAGGTACAATTTACATCTGCTGCCCAAAGGCCTGGACCCAGAACCACGACTTTAGCTTTTTTTCTAAAAGCGAGGAGAGATGGAGTCAATCTTATTTCGTTTGGGAGTGCGTTCCATAGGCAAGGGGCCACCGCCAAGAAGGCCCTGTCTCTCGTCCCCACCAGCCACATTTGCGATGCTGGCGGGAACGAGAGCAGGGCCTCCCCAGATGATCTTAGACTGCGAGATGGGACATAGAGGCAGATGCGTTCAGACAAGTAAGCTGGGCCAGAACCGTATAGAGCTTTCCTTGCTGTCGGCATTCTGTTCTTGTCGAGCACACTCAGTCTCCTTCATTGGTCTGGGGTTTTTTTAACCTTAGGTTCCCATAAACAATTTATTCACTAGACTTTGCTAAAACCACATTTTCATACATTATATGTAACAAAACAGAATCTGGAAAATAGCTTTGGGTTTCAACTCCCTAAATCGGCATGGATTGGACACTCAAACTGGCTGGGGGATGCTGGGAATTGTTTCCTCAAAAGTAACTTTTACTAGCTCTCCTTGATCTATATTGAGAGCATTTTGATCATAGTTAATGTATGATTGCTTTTAGTACTACTGGAAAAGCAACCAGAAATGTATATCTAAAACAGCGCAAGGCATATGCAGTGTATGAAGGATGTAGGAATATTTCTTCAAACACTCATAACTCTCAGATCTGAAAGGAAGAGAGGTTTCCAGTGGCTGCCAATAATGTGTGTCTATGCTTGTAGAATGCAAATTCTAATTTATGCACTACTTTTACCCCTTTATCTCAGGCTGCTATCTTTAAAAGCATACCTACTTGTGAGCATTCAGTCCCTCTCAAGGCAAATTCACCCACCCTTTCGATGATGACAGAGACAGTTCCGAGCTTGAAGAGATTAAATAACTACCTTCAAACGGCAGAAAAATGTGCTGCTAAACTACAACTTCCTCCAATGTTTTTATTGCCAAGGCTCCATTAATGAGCTGCATATCCACGCCCAAAAGAAATAAATCACAGCTTTCCAACTGGCAGATAAGGTACTTAGTAAGAGAAGGAGCTGCCATCGTGGGCAATATCATCTGTGGGGGCCCATATAAGAATATTCAGCATTTTCCAGATAGTTGGCAATACCCTTAAGAAGATATGACTGCAATCTTAAACAGTAAGTAGACAGTGTTGGCTAATGTGTTTATAAATGCTTTATAATAACCTTGAACAAGTAGCAGCAGCTGCATGGACTTTTTTTTTTTTGCAGAGCACTGGAAGCAATGCAGAAGAGTACTCCTGTGATTTTGTTTTATGCTGCAATGTGAACCTTTGGGATTAAAAGCCATTCCTGTGTATATTTGGTTTTGAATTAGAGTAACAACTATAATGTAGGAAGCTACACTAGTGTTTATGGGGTCAGCTTATGGGGCAGTATATGATTTGAGATGTCACAAAAGGGCGGCTAGCTATTCTTGATTCACTTTATACCTGTTGTTTTTTCACTACCAGAAATTGACTTGTGGGACTTTCTTTCTCAGATACCAGAATATCCTTCCTGGACTTGCCTTTGGGAGCTACAGCTAGGTATTTTGCTTTGGAAGAGGGGTATACATTTTATACTTCTCTAAAGCAAAGTATCTTGGCTGCTTTACTCCAACATTTCAGGCAGAAGTTTCCCCCATTACTTTTAATTAGGACAGCCAATTGGGGTTAGGAACTGATCGTGCCTTTCAGCAGGACCTCTTTATTTACCCCAGAATCACCAAGCCCTCCTCTCAATTGTAGTTCTGCCTGCATTTAAAAAACTAGCTCCAGGGAACCAGGAAATTCCTCGGAGCAAGGTTTTTGGCACCAAAGAAGGCTGCGGTAGAAAGTAGAGGAGAGTGAACTTCCATCTGTTGCCCAACATTGGATATGAAAACACACCACTTTTTCCCCATTGTTTCCCACCATCCCTTCTTTTATTTCATCTCACTCCTCTCTCTCTCTCTCTCTCTCTCTCTCTCTCTCCTTCCCTCCCCCCTCTCTATATATATGATTTTAAAAGGTAATGCACAAATGGTCACTAGAAAAAGCCACAGCAATCTTTTCTTTTGGTACATAAACCTGGAATATTAATACCATCAGAAGTAGTGGCTGCAAGAGGAAAAACTACAGGTGCAGCAACCACAAGAGAAAGAAGGCACTAGAGAAGAGCTTTCCAAACACTGTGTACTATGGCATGTTCGTGTGCCGGCTGCAGTATGTAAATGTGTTGTACAAATGTAACAAGAAACCTTAAGCAATGAATCATATATTTAAATATATATACATGAAAATTTTTCATGAGAAATGTTATGTCCCCATGCATTTCGTGATTATAATTTATGTATACGTGTGTGTGTGTGTGTGATAATGGGTTGGTTTAACCTCCAGTTTGCTAGCAAAACCAAACAACTGTGTTGTAAAAAGATGTTTCTCTAAAAAGTGTGTCACCAACATAAAATGTTTGGAAAGCGGTGCACTAGAGAAACAGGGTGCTCAAAGCCTGCATATTTTTCCCTCCTTTCCTTGCTATAGCTGTTTGACCCTGGAAAAAGATCAACCCATCTCTCAAATATCTGCACAATATCTCACCATCTCTCAAATATCTGCACAAATAAAACAAACTATCAATAATATTTTTGTTTTCTTTTTCAAAAGTCTGTCCTGTGACTTTTTCACAAATGAGATCAAACCACTTGCACAGCAAAAGCATAATACAATCCATAAAAATATAATTACTACAAAGCTATCATTCCTAATCAAATATCACAAAGAAAAAATACATTATGGGGGAATGGTTATAAAGTATCTACAAGGAGGAACCAGCTGAAAACCTTTTGAAAGCCATGTTTTAGTCAGGTGCCTAAGAGAATAAAGTGTCAGGATCTAAAAACTTCTCTTGGGAAAGCATTCCACAATAGGGTTACTACTGAAAACACCCTGCCAGCCATGGAATATGGAGCAAAACCTCTGAAACTGGTGTTGCAGTTAAACATTAAAAAAAACCAAGATTATGGCAACCAGACTGATCGATAACTGGCAAATAGAGGGAGAAAACATGGAGGCAGAAACAGACTTTGTATTTCTAGGTGCGAAGATTACTGCAGACACAGACTGCAACCAGGAAATCAGAAGACGTTTACTTCTTGGGAGGAGAGCAATAACAATCTGATAAAATAGTGAAGAGTAGAGACACCACACTGGTAAAGCAATGGTATTCAAGAGCTGGACCATAAGCAAGGCTGAGCGAAGGAAGATAGACGCTTTTGAAATGTGGTGTTGGAGGAAAATTCTGAGAGTGCCTTGGATCGCAAGAATATCCAACCAGTCCATACTCCAGGAAATAAAGCCTGACTGCTCATTGGAGGGAAGGATATTAGTGGCAAATATAATAATAATAATAATAACTTTATTTTTAAACCCTGTCACCATTTCCCTGAAGGGACTTGGGGCGGCTTATAAGGAGGCAAACCCACATTACAGATAAAAAGTGCATTAAAATAAATCAAATAAAAACATAACACAATCAAAGACAACATCTTAAAACAAGATTAGGGGGGGGGGGGTAGAAATGTGTGTAATAAATAAATAATAAAATAACAGTCAAAGCTGGGATCCGGCTCAATTAAGTGCAATGCTTCTGAAATGGAGCCAGTGGAAAGTGTGAAAATAAAATGAACCGAGACTGAGGGAGACACTTTAAAAAGTATCAAGCAACCAATAGGTGGGCCAGAAATAAAGTGCATAGCTTAGAGTAGGAACGAGATAGTTCTCTGGTGAAACTGCCTAATCAAAGCCACGATGGAACTTGAAGTATTTTGGCCACTTAAGGAGGAGACAGGAAATCTTGGAGAGAACAATGATGCTGGGGAAAATGGAAAGAAAAGGGAAGAGGGGCTGACCAAGGGCAAGATGGATGGATGGTATCCTTGAAGTGGTTGGTTTGGGGTGTCTATATATGTTGTATGTCTATGGCATTGAATGTTTGCCTGTATATGTGCATTGTGATCTGCCCTGAGTCCCCTGTGGGGTGAGAAGGGCGGAATATAAATGATGTAAACAAACAAACACACACAAATACAAAGAACAAAGGTAAATGCTTCCATGGTATTATAATATGGTCGAGTCAGGAAGTCCCAAATCCAAAAGATCAAGCAGCAGAGAGTCCCCAGCATCCCTTTTGGCCCATGGCCCAAGTCGCACCACCACCAGACCTTTTTTTCCTTCTGCCCCACCTCAGTGCCCCACACTACTGCATCAACTTCGTCCCTCCCAACAGTCTCAGCCACCATTGCCTCCCATTACCCCATCTGCATCACATATACACAGCAAACATCATGCTGCACATAGCAACAAACCAGGACATTTTCCCCCAGCAACCCTCAGCTCCACACATTGCAATAACATTTCCTACCCCATAAGCAGACCAAAGCAAGACAAAAGCCAAATACATTTCCCTCCCATTCCTTCCCCAGAGCCCAGACACCAAAACATTTCTAAGCAACTTCACATAACATTGCCAGAACATCTCTCCCAGTGTCCACTCAGCCCCACACATCCCTAAGAACATACCCAACCTCAAAAGCAAACCACATCAAGTCAGAAGCAAATACTTTCCTCCGTGCCCCTAAGCCACAACAGCCTGGCGACCTCACGCAGGCCTTTGCTAGGCCGCTGCAGTACCACCACCCACCACTAGGGCCGAAACACCCATCCCTCCCTCAACTGCTAAAGAAACCCCAGACAAACAAACAAACACCTTACAAACAGTAAACAAACCCACCCCCCTTCCTCTCCTACCTTGGCTTCCATCCCTCTTTGACCGGTCCGATTCTTCGGGCCGCAAGGCCCCCCCCCTGCGAAGGACGCACATCGCGCCCGCCTCACTCCCTGCGCTCCGCCATTTTGGAAAGGGGGAGCGCTCCCCGAAGGGGGGGAGAGCGATCCGCGGATAAGTGAGATCTCCATAAGAACCAATGTATTCAGTATCCACACTTTGAAAGTTTCTCCAAAACTTCCCGTTCTTGTCCCAAAACACTCTGCCTCTTCTTCCATCCCCTCCTATCACCTCTTTCTTCTTCCCTTTCTGCCTCCCCGGCCTGGGGGAAACAGGGAAGCCCGGGTCTCCCCACTTCTCCCTCTGACAAGCGGCTTGGCTCTCCTGCTCGCGTTCAGGTCATCCGAGGACAATAGCCCCCACCTTTTTTTCGCATTAAAGTCCCACTCTCTCTACAGCAAATCCGTGCCCAAAAGCAGCAGCAAGTCAGCGATTTGGACTCAAAAAGGATCTTGAAGGGGGGAGCAGGTCCCCAGCCTTCTGCCACATTGAGAGACATAGTTTGCAAGTACCAGGACTCACTTTCCCCCCATTTCCAACCATTTCTTTCCTGAACGAACTCAAGGTCCCTTTCCCTGGCTGGAAACTGTCAGGGGGCCCAAAAGTGCATCTATGGACTCTGGGAGAGGGAGAGATGTCCCTGCCTCGGTAGATCGCCTCCAGGAAGTCCTTTGGAAGGGATCCATGCGAGCAGGGGGGCTTTGATCTGGCGACCCGGGTCTCTGGGCTGGGATATGCAGTTTGTTCAAGGACACTGATCATGGACTCATTACTGTTGTTTCTCTAGGGTTAGCCCCGTACAAGCGGGCTTGCCCAGGATTGGACACGGACCCTCTCCCTTGCATTTTGGACTTTATAGTTTCCAAGGACACTTCCCCAGTTGGACATTTCCTGCCCTTTTCCCCTTTCTGCCCCCATGGACCCTCAATGACTTTGCCATCCTACCGCACCCCCAGGAACAGCTATGCCTCAAGACTCTGTAGTTTCCAAGGGCAGTGACATCTGGAGGATCTACAACTCCCAGAAGGAAAGCAGCATTTTGCTGATGTTTTAAAGATCATGTTCTCTGGGAAGGGGGGCTGCTTGGGAATGTTATGGGATGATTGCTGGGGATCTCTGTCTTGTCTGATTGTACCCTTATGTGTTCCCCTTCTGTGTCACTGTAACATTTAAGTTAATGCCCTCAGCTGAGCGTTCCAAAGATTAACGTAATGCAATATCTTCACCCATCCATTTTCCCTTGCACAAATAATATTTTCAGGAGATGCTGGGTTCCTTCGTGGGGGAAGGCCCACAACCTTTGCTCAGGTCTCCCCACACGTGTCTGTTTTACGTCGGAGCTTGCCCATTTAATGGTATATGTGCTTGGACATATTTAATCATAACCCAAAGACATAGCTGCTCCATTGCGAGATTCGGACCCTCGCAAACCAGGCGAAATAGACATTTTCCTGGAACATTTTAAACTAAGAAACCATCTTTCCCGCTCAGCCAAAACTTCCAGACAAAAGGAGTTTCGGCCAGGACAAAGACAGCCATTAAGGTATTCAAATCGAACAATAGGTAGGTAGGCTTGAGCTCCACATCGGATGCTCGTCTGTCGCAAGGCATTACTTTAGCAACAGGTTACTTCCTCTTCACCCATCCGCTCCTTTGTGCCCTTTCCCGCCTTGCACAGCCAGCCAGGATTGGCTGGTTCAAATTCAGGCGCGCCTTTTCTGATTGGCTCAGGCGCGCCGACCGGCTTCTGGCCCAGCTGACTTTGACAGCTCAGCCTATCAGCTGGAGCCGCACGTGGGCAGGGAGGGTGCTCAATTCAAATATAAATGACTGCTCTGCTATATATTTGTGTGCACAACCCATTAAAGACATGTTTTGCCTTTGGAAACCTGGCGTGGCATGTCATCCTTTTCAGCTGAATAAGGTTCTTCTCTCGGTTTTGGCGTTCTTCTGGTCTGGGTGAGCTTTGATCTGGGTTACAGTGGGATCTGTAGTTTTGGGAAGATCACCCAGATTATTTGGGCCTTGATCCTCGCAGTTTAGGGGTGGCCTGGGCTCGGTCCCCCTACGGGAAGGGCCCCTTATATTTCCATTGTTCGGTAACAATAATGGTTAGATCAGGACAAGACAATCCAGTCCTTCATGTTTTATCAAACTATATTTCCAATCTGTTTTAGTCAATATAACCAATAGTGATGGAGGTGGCAGTTGCAGTCCACCATATCCCCCGTTTCTAATTTAGAATGCCAGACTAAGACCAAGTAGACTCAACTTCACATCCTTCAAATTAGAAGATGCAAATTCTTTATTCTGCACAATGATTTTCTGTGCAAAAGTTCAATTGTGCTTTTGGGGCAATCAAGCGGGCATGCTTTGGCAAAAGAAGTGATAGAAGCAGCAGTGACAACTCTCAGTAACAATTCTAACAGTCTCTACCTGCATCTAATAATCAATCATGTGTTCCCATTTGCTTTCCTCTCACTTTGCAGTGCTTATTTCATCAATCAGTACATGTTGATCAGTATTCATTCTGCTTCCCTTCATGCCCTCTCCTTGTATCCTCATGATCCCACTATTAGTTGGCACTGGATGTATATGGGTGTGATTTTCTTAGCAGATCTTTAGGAGTCTGCTTTATTCTATTGCATTGGATACTTATGACAGAAGAAATCTGGATAAATTAGTTCAGTGAAGCCTCACATGGTTTACTTGACTTATGGGGAGGAAGGAGCAAGCACCTGGCTTTTGGCACATGCTCAGACCATTTGTTGAGAGCTGGAAACTCCTTGGTGTGTGTGTGATGTATACTAGTGCTAATCCTCTTGCTAAGGTTAGCATCAGTGTTACACCAAAGGTAAGCTCATTAAGGATGACATAGTTAATCTTCATTAACAGTGGAAATAGAGCAAAGTTTCATCGAACAATACCTTTTATTCATAACCATAAAATGAGGCAGAATTGCCACCTTAATTTGAAAAAAAAAGTTTTTAACTTTTTTAAGGAAGTTTTTTTTATATACAATTGAGTTGAGAAAGCCACTTTTGTAATTGTGTTTGTCACTAGCCAATCTATCCAAAACAACAGATCCTGCTTCAATGTAGGTGTAGGAAATTAGCCAGATCAGATTTTGGAACTGATTTCAGTGTTCTAATGGCATTCTACCTGGTGAATGAAGGTACACAAAAACAGTTAGTCTGACCAGAATTTTGAAAAGCATTTGTTTTTGTCAGGTATGGGCATATAACACTGCTGCCCTGTTTTTGCTCCTGTCAGTTAAAAAGTTGTTGTAGAACTTATGCCATAGGTGAAACGTCAGGAGCGAATGCTTCTGGAACATGGCCATACAACATGGAAAACTCACAGCAACCCACATCCTGCACATTGGTTATAAAAAAATTGTTGAAAGCATAAAAACTAGAAAATTCACACAGGTCATACAAAAAAGAGAGACAAAAACAATATATTTAATCTTAAATCAAGTCTATGGGCTTGTTCACACCTGCATATACCTCCGTTGAATCATCACTTCTTTGCTGCTCTCAGATTAATATGCAAGCCATGTACAATGAAAAGGACCACCCCTGAGACTCCTTTGAGGGTTCACAATATTTCACAATCGTTATTCATGTAATTATGCAATGCAGTCATTTTGATCATCCTCATTTTATAATCTTCGTATCAGGAAAGGAGGTCAAAAGACAGTAGTTTAGCCTGGGGTTGAAACTGTTAACTTACCTGAAATAGGTCCACTGACAATCAGCAAAGCTCCATGTCCAGGATGGAACCGCAAGCATTTGAATTCAGGCTTTCTCGTTCAGCTTCATCCTGTCTACTCAGAAGAAACTTCCACTTAGATTGAGCAGATGTACTTTGAAAATGAGACACAGCTCTGCAGCGATTAGCCTTGGCTTTCATTTCACAGAGCATTGGAACAGGCTTGCAGTATGCAAGAAAAGCAGTATACAAAATTGTCCCTTTTTACTACTGAGATAATTGTCTGGATGTGAGAAAAGAAAGAGAGGATACTGTTGCTTGTTCCAGTACTCTCAGGTTTAGAGAGAGTTGAAATAGTCTTCCTCTTGTGTTGTTGAAGGCTTTCATGGCTGGAATCACTGTGTTGCTGTGAGTTTTCTCCATGTTATTTTGTATTATTCTGATGTGTTTTGAATGGATTAAGGCAGGGGTGCTCATTAGGTAGATCGCGATCTACTGGTAGATCACGTAGGGCGTCCTGGTAGATCACAGGCAGGGTGGGAGGAAGGCTCAGTCCCGCCCCTCAGGCTCCCAACTCCACCTAGGTGCAGAAGGAGGTTGGACTGGATGGCCCTTGGAGGTCTCCTATTCTAGGAACCCATTGTTGTTATTATTATTATTATTATTATCAGAGGCCGAATGGCCATCTGTGAGGAATGCTTTGTGTTTTTTCCTTATGGTAGAAGCAGGTTGGACTGGATGGCTCTTGGAGGTCTCCTTCTACTCTAGGAACCTATTGTTGTTGTTACTATTATTATTCATAGCAGAGGCTGAATGAATATTATTATCATTATCATTATCATTATGAATAAATTCAGGGGCTTATTATACTCACATTTAGTTGAATTCAGCCTTAAAATATATTAAATGGCTCTCACTGAAATACATTTCCAAATATTTTGCTTTTATGGCTCTGAGTAGTGGGTAGGTAGATCATTTTGACTTGGTTGTTTTATAAGTAGCTTGCATGCTGAAAAAATGTGAGCAATGTTTATTGTTTCCAAATGCTGACTGAGATCTTTTAGCATAGCATCCAGTGTGCCGATTACCACTGGGACCACCTGTACTGGTTTATACCAGAACCTTTGCAGTTCAATTTTGAGATCTTGATAAGGGCTGAATTTTTTTCTGTTGTTTTTTGTTAATTCAACTGTCACCTAGTATGATGACACCAATAATCTTTTTTCTTTTCTTTTCCACAATCATGATGTCTGGTGTATTGTTTTCCAAAACTTTACCAGTCTGGATTCGAAAGTCCCACAATATTTTTTGCGTGTTCATTTTCCACTATCTTTGCAGGTTTATGATCCCACCATTTCTTTGAGGAGGGAAAATGCCTCGGAGAGCGGCAGTGGCAAACCCTCACAAAAGATAGCATGATATATATTTTAATATATTTAATATATTTTTAAAAAAATTTTAAATCCACAAAATAGCGAGTTCTGTTGGAAACTAGGAAACTAGGGTTTATATGTATGGGGAATCAGGCCCGTAGCCAGGATTTTGATTCGGGAGGTGGGGGACTGAGTCTGAGTGAGAGAGGATCTACCCTAGCAAACCTTTTGTATTGTTATCCCAATACCCCTATGCATATATATTGAGCATGGTTATCAGATCATATTAATAAACATAACAGTTAAAATAATGTACCAGTAAGGCCTTCTCGCGGATCACCTTGAGAATTGGGGGGGGGGGCTTGAGGGGCTACGGACCTGTGTGGAATGTCCAGACGAGAGTTCTTTCTCCCGCCCTGGACATTGCACAGATATATAAACCTCACTTTCCTAGTTTCTAACAGACCTCACAACCTCTGAGGATTCCTGCCATAGATGCAGGTGAAACATCAGGAGAGAATGCTTCTGGAACATGGCCATACAGCCCAGAAAACTCACAGCAGTCCAGATAGATAGATACTAGATGGATGTATAACCCATTTGTACTATATGGCTGCTATGATACATTTTGTGTTAGTCATTTTTAATGTTACGTATTTTAATTGCTGTTTAGGGTATATGTCATAATGCTTACTCATGTTTTAGTTTATTATCCCCTATTGGATTGTTTATATTTTGTCTTTCGTTTCAATGCTTAATTCTTTTATTATAAGCTTACTGTTGTTATTATGCATTATTCTGTATTTATTTTTGATTTGTTTGTACTTATTTGAGTCCCTTCAGGGAGAAAAGGTGTCAGAAATAAAGCTTTCTTATTATTATATTATATATTATGTGCTATCCAAAGATAGAAAGATGTGGATAATATATAGACATGGATAAAGATTGAAAAGTACCTGTTCTGACATATATACAAATTCAGCTCACGAACAAACTTACACAACTGGTCTTCTTTGTAACTTGGGGATTGCCTGTCATGTTTAGACTCTCTAATAATACAAATGAGGACCTTTAGATTCTTTACTAACCCTTTGAAATTCTGAGATTGAGTAGTGCTGTTTTATGTACAGAAATTGCTGTATTTTATTGTTTTTACCAGGGAGTACTATGTATTTATGATGTCGTGTTGACTGTTTTTTCATCACACTAGAGAATGAATCCAATTTCAATCCAGTTTCTGCCTCCTGGAGAATTTTGGGGATTGTAGTTGAGTGAGGCTGTTAAAAGCTCCTCCCTAAACTACAAACCCCAGAATTCTGCAGGAGGCAGAAACTGGATTTAAAGTGGATTCATTCTCTAGTGTGATGAAGTAGATACCACTTCATCTCACTCGAGAATGAATCCACTTTAAATATTTTGTTTTGCACTTGTTGTATTTTGCATGTCACACCTTGAGTGTTCTGTGAGCCGCCCTGAGTCTCTCTGGAAGATGGTAGTGGGATAGAAATAAAAGATTATTAATACGTGAAATTCTGGCACTTTGCTGGAAAGTGTCCAGAGGAGGGAGACTATAGTTATTTCATCACACTAGAGAGAAAAATCCATTTAAAATCCGGTTTCTACCTCCTGCAGAACTCTGGGGTTTGTATTTATTTATTATTTATTTGCCATATTTATACCCCGCCTTTCTCTACCCCCAGCAGAGGGACTCAAGGCGGCTTACAATTGCACATGCACAGTGCTTCAAAACAGCAAATTCGCCTTAAAATAGTTTAAAATTACAACATATTTAAAATGGTCAAAATACATTCAAAGTTAAAAACACGCCATCCAGTGTGTAAGGTCTAAGGCCATTCCAAGGTCAAATTGCAGATAATTATATTGTAGTTTAGTGAGCTGTAAAAGGTTCTTCCCTAAATGACCAAGGGTCTGGAGAACAAGTCCTATGAGGAGCGGCTTAAAGAGCTGGGCATGTTTAGCCTTCAGAAGAGGCATGAGAGGAGACATGATGGCCATGCATGTGAGGGGAAGTCATACGGAGGAGGGAGCAAGTTTGTTTTCTGGTGCCCTGGAGACTTGGATGTGGAGCAATGCCTTCAAACTACAGGAAAGGAGATTCCACCTGAACATGAGGAAGAACTTCCTGTGAGAGCCGTTCAGCAGTGGAACTCTCTGCCCTGGAGCGTGGTGGAGGATCCTTTTTTGAAGGCTTTTAAACAGAGGATGGATGGCCATCTGTCGGGGGTGCTTTGAATGCAATTTCCCTGCTTCTTGACAGGGGGTTGGACTGGGTGGCCCACGAGGTGTCTTCCAACTCAAGGATTCTTCCTATTCAAGAATAATAATTCCCTGACCTGACCAAGTCCTGCAAATTCCTTCGCAAACACTTTATTTTATCTGTTAGTGCAATCAAATCCTACTTATGCCCCGGATCCCCTGTCCAGATACATTAAACTGCTGCCTCACCTAGAGTTTTTTAAATCTTTTTAACCTTTTGGAACTGGGCCCTGCCCACTGAGATTGTTTTCCTTATCTTAAATGTTGCAATTTTATATTGTTGATGTATTACTTATAATGGTTTTTGTCTTGTAGTTTTATTTTTTATTTTATTGTTGTATTCTGTTGTATATTGATGTACAGTGTTCCCTTGCTACTTCGTGGTTCGCTTATTGTGAACCCGCTGTTGCGCAGATTTAAAAAAATATTGATTTAAAATATATATCATGGTATTTTGGCTGTTTTGTGGGGTTTTGCTGCCGACGCTCTCCAAGGTGCTTTCCCTCCTCAGTCCTCCCTCCAGCCTTGAAGGGCCTTTCCTTCCCTTTATTTTAAGTTTATAAAGACTTAAAATAGTGTATAACTACTAAAATAATGTATAAATATTAAAATAAATTGAGCATCCCTACATCACGGTTTTTCAATAATTGTGGGAGGTCCTGGAACCTAACCGGGTTACTTACTGGAGCGACATACAGGGAGCATACCACTCCCCTGTTGTGCCAGCTCCACGGGCTGCCTGTCCAATTCTGAGCACAATTCAAAGCCCTATATCAGTGTTTCTCAACCTGGGGGTCGGGACCCCTGGAGGGGTCACGAGGGGGTGTCAGAGGGGTCACCAAAGATCATCACAAAACACAGCATTTTCTGTCTATCATGGTGTGTGTGTGTGTGTGTGTGGGAAGTTTGGCCCAATTCTATCTTTGGTGGAGTTCAAAAGGCTCCTTGATTGTAGGTGAACTATAAATCCCAGAAACGACCACTCCCAAATGTCAAGTCTATTTTCCCCAAACTCCACCAGTGTTCACATTTGGGCGTATTGATATTCATGCCAAGTTTAGTCCAGATCCATCATTGTTTTGAGTTGACAGTGCCCTTGGGATGTAGGTGAACTACAACTCCAAAACTTAAGGTCAATGCCCACCAAACCCTTCCAATATTTTCTGTTGGTCATTGCAATTCTGTGTCCCAAGTTTGGTTCAATTCCTCCATCGGTGGGGTTCAGAATGCTCTTTGATTGTAGGTGAACTATAAATCCCAGGAACTACAACTCCCAAATGACAATCTCTCCCTCAAATCCCACCAGTATTCAAATCTGGGCATATTGGGTATATGTGCCAAATTTAGTCCAGTGAATGAAAACACATCCTGCATATCAGATATATTGACATGACGCTTCATAACAATAGCAAAATCACAGTTGTGAAGTAGCATGGAAATAATTATATGATTGGGGGTCACTACAATGTGAGGAACTGTATTAAGGGGTCACGGCATTAGGAAGGTTGAGAACCACTGCCCTATATGGTTCTGGCCCAGCTTACTTGTCCGAACGTATCTCCCCTTATGTCCCACTTTGAAATTTATGATGTTCTAGGGAGGCCCTGCTCTCAATCCCACCTTTGTTGCAAATATGTCTGGTGGGGACGAGGGACAGGGCCTTCTCGGTTGTGGCCCCTCGCCTGTGGAACTCGCTCCCCAGTGAAAGTAGGTCAACTTATTCCCTCCTGTCCTCTACGAAAAAGTTGAAGACATGGCTATGGGACCAGGCATTTGGTTAGACATTTGGGTAGCAGGCGGACAATAAAATGATGACAATGCTATGGAAAACGGATTGTGGATTGGCTTCAGATTAAGTCGTGATTGTAGAACTCTGACTTTTTGTACTTTTAAAAATGGTTTTTAATCTGATTAATGTGTTATTTATTATGTAACTGTTTTTAATTGATTGTATATGTGGGACATCAAATCGTTGCCAGCTGTAAGCCGCCCTGAGTCCCCCTTCGGGGGTAGAGAAGGGTGGGGTACAAATATTTGAAATAAATAAATAACCCCAGTGATAAGTGAGGGAACACTGTACTGTAGTGTTGGGCTTGGCCTCATGTAAGCCGTCCTGAGTCCCCATCGGGAGATGGTGGCAGGGTATAAATAAAATTATTATTATTTATTACTGTCCCTGATGTTATTTAACATCTACATGAAACCGCTGGGAGAGATCATCCGGTATTTCGGAGTAAGATGTTATCTGTATGCAGATGATGTCCAAATCTGTCACTCCTTTCCACCTGCCACTAAGGAGGCTGTTCAGACTTTGAACCGGTGCTTGGCTGCTGTGTCGGACTGGATGTGGGCTAGCAAATTGAAGCTTAATTCTGACAAGACAGAGGTCCTCCTGGACAGTCGTAAGGCCGAACAGGGCATAGGGTTACAGCCTGTGTTGGATGGGCTTACACTCCCCCTGAAGACGCAGGTTCGCAGCTTGGGAGTGATCCTGGATTCATCGCTGAGCCTGGAACCCCAGGTCTCAGCGGTGGCCGGGGGAGCTTTTGCACAGTTATTTATTTATTTATTTGTTTGTCATGTTTCTATTCCGCCCCTCTGAGCCCGAAGGCGACTCGGGACGGTTTACACAGGCAGTCTCTGCCCTCAATACAACACAGAAACAAGTCAAACCCTCCCCCCCCCAGAAAAAACACATATAATAACAATTTGACAATTAAAAACATACAAATTGCAGCCTCAGCTCACCAGCTGCGCCCGTACCTTGGAAAGTCTGATCTGGCTACGGTCGTCCACGCTCTGGTCACATCCCAAATAGATTACTGCAACACACTCTATGTGGGGCTGCCTTTGAAGACAGTTCAGAAACTGCAATTAGTCCAACAGGCGGCAGCCAGATTACTAACCGGAGCTGCATACAGGGAGCATACCACCCCCTTGCTGTGTCAGCTCCACTGGCTGCCAGTCCACTTCCGAGCTCAATTCAAAGTGCTGGTTTTGACCTTTAAAGCTCTATACGGTTCTGGCCTAGTGTACTTGTCCGAACGCATCTGCCTCTACGTCCCACCTCGTAATTTAAGATCATCCGGGGAGGCCCTGCACTCGCTCCCGCCAACTTCTCCAACACAGTTGGTGGGGATGAGAGATAGGGCCTTCTCGGTGGTGGCTCCCCACCTGTGGAATGCGCTTCCAAGCAACATGCGATCGACCCCATCCCTCCTAGCATGCAGGAAAAAGTAAAATCTTAGCTCTGGGACCAGGCGTTTGCACATTAGCACAATGCAGCACTTTGGATTGGAATTGTAGTGGCAAGTTGATGGATATGACTCAATGTTGTGGACGGAACACTTCAGTGAATGTGTATTACGTGTTAATGCTAAATGTATTTTAATGCTGAATGTTTATGGTTTTATATTGTATATTGCAGTGTTTCCCAACCTTTTTTGAGCCGCGGCACACTTTTAACATTAAAAAAATCCGGGGGCACACCACCAACCAAAATGACACAAAATCGCACTCTAACACAGTAAAGAACGGCTGGGGGATGGTGGCCTGCTGGGAGCAGCTGATGGGAGTGCCGAAGCCGGGAGGGGCGGAGCCAGGCTGTGCCATGCCCGCCCCTTACCCCTGGCTTCACCTCTCAAGCAGCTGCTCCAGCCTTGAGGGGGCAGTGCCAAGCCAGCGGTGCCAGAGCCAGCACAATGCTGGCTTGGCACTGTCCCCTCAAGGCTGGAGCAGCTGCTGGGAGTGCCGAAGCCAGGGGAGGGGGCAGAGCCAGGCCGCGCCATGCCCCGCCCCCTCCCCCCAGCTTCAGCTCTCCTACAGAGGAGGAGCATGAGTGGTGGACGGGCTTCAGTGGGTGGGGCTCCACGCGGCTTCAGCAAGCGAGGGGCAAGAGTCATGGTGGGAGTCATGGCGGATTGGAGGCTGGCTGGGGAAACGGCCGGAGGAAGGAGGAAGGGCCGGGCAGTGGCAAAGGGCCGGCCGTTTCCCCAGCCAGCCCTTCGCCACTGCCCGGCCCTTCCTCCCCCCCCCCAAGCAGCAGGAGTTTGGCAGGAGGGGGGAGGAAGGGGGGCAGAGAGTTTTTCTCGCGGCACAGCAGGAGGTCCGTCACGGCACACTAGTGTGCCACGGCACACTGGTTGAGAAAGACTGGTATATTGTGTATTGGCATCAAATTGCTGCCTTTTGTCATTCCTGAGAGCCCCCCCTCAGGGGTTGAGTCTGAGACCCCCCCTCGGCGGTTGGGAAGAGCGGGGTAGAAATGATGTAAATCATAATATAATAATTGTCTATGAAGTCCGATGGGTGCGTGCCGCAGACCTTAAGGAAAGACGCCCAATGCGGACAAATGCCTGTTCTCATATAGTAGAGTGAGTGGGCGACGTGGGCCTCTCTGGCTCGCCTTCCCTGCCACCGGGGAGGGCGATGCTGCAGAGAGAGATGCCAGATGATTCAACCCAACCCCCCCTCCAATTCCCTTGGCGAGTCAACCCCACGGGAGACTCCCTTCCGAGGGGGAAGCTGCCATCCCGACGCAGCCACGCCCACTCCTAAACGCAGACTCACCGGCAACTGTTCCCTCTCCCCCCCCCCCCTCCCAAAGCGATGCGACTTTCCTTTTCCAGGGGAGAGAACAGCAAAGGAAGAGACCACATATTCTGAAATAGGGGGGGAGACGTTCCAATTCCCAGGGAAAGCAGGAGGAGAGGTCCCCACCCTACCCCGCCCTGCCCCGCCCTTGGGGCTCTCCGGATGGCATCCAAAGCTCAGGCTCAGTTCGCCTTGGTCTTCCTCCTCGGCTCTTCCCGGCACTCTCCCCGCCTCTGCAGTCGGAGGGCGCAGCGGGGTCACCTGACCGCCCCCCCCCTCCCCTCAATAAGTAAGGAGGGAGCGGCAAGGTCTGGCTGAGGACTCCTCCGCAGTCGACGCCCTCCTTCGCAGCAGGCAGAGGGGGCTCTCCCCTCCCAGCCGCTGCTTCTGCCGCCTGCCTCCTGCCACAGGTGAGTCAGCGCCCATCAATCAAGGCTGCCTCGCCTCGCGCCCGCCTGAATCCGAACTAAGGGGGGAAACGCGCGTGAGTTTGGAGAGGCAGAAAGGCTTCGCCTCAAAGCGACTGATTAGCGCTTTGGGGTGGGAAGGACTTGAGGAGGGGGTGCTTTGGAGGGTTTCTACAGCATCTTACATGTATCTTCTTCTAGGCATGGGCAAACTTTGGCCCTCCAGGTGTTTGGACTCCAACTCCCATCATTCCTCGCAGCCTCAGGCCCTTTCCTTTTCCCCCTCAGCCGCTTAAGCGGCTGAGGGGGAAAAGGAAGGGGCCTGAGGCTGCGAGGAATGATGGGAGTCGGAGTCCAAACTCCTGGAGGGCCCAAGTTTGCCCATGCTTGGTCTATGGGAATATATGGACTTTCCCCCCTTTCAAACAATGTCAAAACTGTTCATGGCGCAATCACAGCCTTTGTTGTGATTACGCCCATGTTCCAGAAGCATTCTCTCCTGGCGTTTCGCCCACATCTATGGCAGGCGTCCTCAGAGGTTGTGCGGTCTGTTGGCAACTAGGGAAGCCTTGAGGTTTCCATATCAGTGGAATAATGCCCCGGGTGGGAGAAAGAACTCTTGCCTGCTTGAGGCGAGTGCGAAGGTTGCAATTGACCGTCTTGATTAGCACTGAATGGCCTTGCGGCTTCAAAGTCTGGCTTTGAAGGTTCCCCTTACAAGCTCCAAAGTCTTGTAAAGGTCCAAAAGAGCCAGAAACAGGTGGTTTGGTTTTCCTAGTTTGTGCAGCCCCGTAAGTTTGGCAGATTTTAAGCAAATTTGGGTTCGTTTCATGCTTCATTCTCAGTGGGTACAGCTTGGTCTCCAGTGGGGGGAAATGCCTTTCAGTGGTTTGGAAAGATTGTGCTTGTTCTCTGAAAATTGGTGTCTTTTTTTCACAAAGCCCCCTTCCACACAGCTGAATAGAATCCCACATTGTGTGCTTTGAACTGGAATATATGGCAGTGTGGACTCGGATAACCCAGTTCAACGCAGATATTGTGGGGTTTTCTGTCTTAATATTCTGGGTTATAGGTATGTATGGAAAAGCCCTGAGTGATCTGCTTATATTCCTTTTGAGAAAAGATTCAATGTAGATGTAGGCATATGTCTTTGTGTGTATGTATATACATACACACACACACACACACACACAGAGATATACATCTACATTAAATCTTTTCTCAAAAGGAAGGAAAGGAGCATGGATCGTTTTCTCCCCTTTTGGCAACCCCAAACCCTGGTCTGTAGGAAGTGCCACATGCCACAGAAGCGTAAGTCAAGTCATGTCAATGCGGGAAGCTAATTAAAGAGAAAGCCGCAATATCAATTGGGGAGGAAAGGAGGAAAAGTGACTGATAACACAATCCTATGGATGTCTCCTCAGAAACCAGTCCCACTCCCTTCATTTGGATTTGTGGGTTGGAAAGTCAAACTGCAATCCTATATATAAAACCAGGGGTCAGCCCTGTTGGATTTAATTAATAGGAGTTAAGTATAGGACTGCGCTTCAAGCTGTCTGTTCAGACCAGGTTGTTCAGTGCCTAAGAATGCTGATGTTTTGGCATTGGGTGGATGAAATCCAAGGCTGTGCAAAAATGGGTGTGTCACTGAGACTTTTTGCCAGGGTTTGCATCTCTTGGGTTGCCCTGCCTGGTCTGCAAGCCAGGCTGTCTTCCGAATGGAGCCAGAGCTTCCCAAGGGCTAGGCTTTTCCCAGCAGACATTGAAAGGTGAAGGAAGAACAAATGTGCTCGGTAAGAGGGTGAAATGACGCCTATGACATGTGTGCTTCTCAGAGACCCATATTTGTCCTTGATCAAGAAAAAAAAATATTTTCCTAATTAAAAAAGATTAATTTTCTCATGTCAGGAGCGACTTGAGAAACTGTCAGTCACTTCTGATATGAAAGAATTGACTGTCTTCAAGTGGACTCCCAGGTATTTTACCATCCTGTGGGAGGCTTCTCTCCCTGTATGAGAAGCTGTAGCTGAGAGATGGGAGCTCAGCCTGCTCCCCAGATTTGAACTGCCAACCTTTCGGTCAGCAGTTCTGGCGCAAGGGTTTAACCCCTTGTGCCACTGAGGACTTTTTAAATGTTAGCTTTTTAAATTGAACATTTTAATTCTGAAATATATGTTGTATCACAGGGAAAGTGTGGTGCCGACTGATTATTCAATGTTGAGCTGAATAGAGAAAGAACACTAAGAGCAACAGAATGGGCATATTTTCTTTATGTTACTTTATCTACTTTTAGAAAATGGCTATCATATAGAACTTAGATGCTTAAGACTTGTCTTTGTCTCAGTGATAAATAAAGAGATTTTTCAGCACTTGGCTTTGTAATAGGAGGATGCCTTCTTTACAGGGCTCCCTTTTACCACTATACCTTTAACTCTTCAAGTTAAACTGTTTTAAATAAAGTAAAGGGAAAAGGATTTAAAATATGTTGATTTGATTGGAACTGCTGTTGAGGTGGATCCATACCATTTTGAAGAAAAGTGCAGCAGTTACCTTATTTGAGATCATTGGTGTAAATGGGAATTACGGCTGATTCTGAACCACTGCAAGTCATGGAAAGAAGTTAAATTTCTGGGAGTGTCCACTTCCATAAGTGCTCCTGATCAATACCATCTTCTATGTATCTCCAGTCTTAAATTCTAAATTGAACATATTCCTTTGTAACTGATTCTCTGTCACGAGGCTTGAAACATAATGGGATTTACTTCTGCGCAAATGTTTCTAGCATCAGGTTGTTTCAAAATCTCTGCGCCTCCTAAATCTGCAGTGATGGGTGGGCTCAAGAGCTTAATTCTGGAATATGTGTTGTATTCACTCCTTGAGAGAACGGGTATAATTTTGTTTCAATATAGTAAGCTCGGCAATCGTTGGGGAGAATTTTTGTTCTGACCTTTCATAGCTCCCCCCCCCCCCTTTAAAACGAATGCTTTCAGAATATACATATTTTGGGTATATTTTAAGAAAGTTAAGCTAAATATCAGGAGGTTTGTGGTTTCTTTCCTATAGATATTTAATTTTCTAAAAAGTTGTTTTACAGAAATAGTCTTAGCTAAGTATACAGTGTTGAATGCCATTGCTTGCTGAGTCTATTGGTGGATATGGAAATGTATGCCATTAGTGTAGATTTCTGTGTTAATCCACAACAGAGGAGAGCACATTTTGTTTCTGGGGTTTTTGCCACCAGAGAAGATAATGAAAATACGTTTTGTTGATATAAAAATGAAAGTGTCTCAAGAATTCTACAATTAAATGACTAACTCCTTTATTAAAAACCCATTTTGTTGAGTTTATACTCATGAGGTGTATTCTGGTTGTATACTTGATTTTTCTGAAACCACCATATTGGAATTTTCTGGAAGATAATGGTTCCTCAAGTTTCCTCAGTGCGTAGATCTATGGCGAGGAGCCTTCCAGAACACTCACCTATGGCTAAATGGCCAGTCAAGCAGAGTAAACAATTACCTTTTCAAATGGGCATGGCAAATGAAGTCCCCAGTGCAGTAGAAACGTGGTAGAATTGAAATGGAACTTCTGCAATCTTATGCCAATTATTCTTTTGTTATATTGAATGTCCTTCTGTTGCATTGGGTTGTGAATTGCAAACAGCTGTATGGTCTCTTCAGGCACTATCTTTCTATGATGCTGTGCTTCACATTATTTTGGGTAGAAAGCACTCACAGGTCAGGTGAAAGTGTATAGTACTGTAAATCATGCTCATCTTTCAGGAAACCCTATAAGCTGTTCTTCTAAAACAGTGGTTCCCAACCTTTTTTTTTTAACCAGGGACCACTCTCCAACATTAATACCAAAAGGGTTATGAATCAGTTTTTAGTCAACTTGCAATTCGGTTTGATTATTTGGGGTGCTGATTCAGAAAATTGCATTGGATATATCACATCAGCTCTAGTTTCGGATACAAAACATATGCCATCTAGCAGTCGCCATCTGCTCGCCCACAGAAATCCATATTTAATAAGCCTCAGCACGATAAGAGGGTTCTGCGAGATCAGTCACTCTTGATGCTACGGTGTAGTAATGGTGAGGCCGCAGACCATATTTTAGTTCTTGCAGACCACTGGTGGTCCACAGACCCAAGGTTGAGAACCACTGTTCCAGAAGAACAAAAATGTACTGACTATCAAGCAATAAATATATTTAATTTGGTGTGACAGTCGTTTTTGGCCTTCCAGATGTTTTGGACTACGCTTCCCATAACCCCTTACGAATTGCAATGCTAGCAAGTGGTTCTGGAAAATGTCGAAAACCATTTAGAGAGTCTGCAGCCTCTGTGATCTCCATTGGGACTAATGTAAGACCACAAAGTTCTACTAGTACTGTACTTTACTGTATGAAGGAGAAAAGTTGCGATGAATAGGAAGATGTTGTTTTACTGTGATGGAAGCTACTCCATTTCTAATTAATCGTAATATAAAATGAGGAGTATTTTAAACAACAATCATTAGTCTGGTGCAGACGATCTCTAGTTGCACTGAGCTGTGATGGAGCAAAGAGATTATAGTCACTGATCCTTTTGGAAATGCAGACACAACTTTTATTCAGATGTCCTTTTATTTTTGCTTGATGCTGCAATGACTGCAGATTATCCCAAAGTAATCAGCAGAGCTCAGAAACAATTACTTACCAATAAATTATTAGTATATATAATACCTTCTTCCAATAGCAAAATTTCTGGTACATTAGATCAGAGGTAGTCAATTGCGATGAGGATGGAGGATCATTTGTCAAGTTGGTGAAGAAATTGAGGGTATCTCTTTTGGCTTTAAAATACAAATTTAGCTATTACCTGTAAAATAAATTAACATTAATTCATGAACATTTTCACATTCATAAAAAACTGCTAATTATTACCCTAATTCCTTCTAATCTCCATCATCATATTTTGCTGGTTTTCACTTTATATTTTGTTTTAAGTTATCAATGAATTCAACCATCCACGACTTGAAAATATCTCCCTTCCCAAAAAAAGAACCCCAGAATGCAGTCCTTGATTTTGCCATTTTATTTCAGGGTCACCATTTTTCTACACCACTGCATATAATGGCCACCATTAATTTTGATCTTGGAACCAAACCCTACCAGATGCCAAGGGCTCACAGTACTATGACACTGACTGAATACTGAACTAAAAAAAACAAAAATTAGCTATGATATTAACATATATAGCCCATGGGTTGAACATTACCCTCCCAAAATTTTATTATGATTATAACTTGAGGAAGGATATCTATTCCTTTTATGAATGACTGTAGTGTTTTAGTTAATTTTTATAGATTTAAGATTAACTTATTGTATTAGCTATTTAATTTTAGAATATGCAGTCATAATAGTAAACATCAGATTCCTTTTCCTCTTATGAGTAGGTGAGCCTGCCTTATAAAGAACTACTACGTATATGCAAGGAGGTGGATTTTTGAGGCACTCAACATTTCTCTCCATGCTTCTGAAATCCAGACACCCACTTCCCTTTCAATGGACGCATAAGATGTTGAGTTCATGTCCTTTTTCTTCTTCTAAGCAGTAGATATGTGAAGAATGTATTTGGAAACGTTTTGTTGATTTTTTTTAGTCCAGTGATTTACTTCTGAATAAAACACAGAGAATTGCATGCATAACCAAAAAATCTCCCTCCTAGAATATTTTTTTATGGCAATCCTAGGCATTTTCCAAAGTGACATGCGCTTTTTGAAACTTCTGAGGCAGATTGGTGCAATTTTAAACATTATTTTAAAATTCTGTATAGCTTTTTTGAATAGCAATGCTAGAATGTGGGAGTGCACAGTCACAATATTCGCATATTTATATGATTAAAATACAAATTCACTAACTTGTAATATTTACTTTTTAAAATGAACAGAAATGCAAAGTATTGCTTTTGGAAAGTACAATTGTGAAGAGAGTTACCTACTGTTGTGGGGCTCAGAACTATAACTATAATTAGTCACTTATTAAAATAATCCTAGATTATTCAGTTTGGTACTGAACGAGCAGGGCTGGGGGCTTCACAATACATGACTCAAGCTGTTGTTGTTGTGGAAAGAGAAAGCGGGGTATAAAGAAATATAATAATGACAACAATAAGTGCACCATGACATGACACACTCTCCAAGGTGTTATCTCTGAATCGGCATGAACAGGATTTTTCTGCACATGTGGTGTATCTGTGGGGGAAAATACTATTGTTTATTTTTTGTGAAGTAGGGGAGATAGACTCATAGCTTTCAAGGCTTCTTTTGTAAGGCTGATTTAATTTTTTCTACAAATAGGAGTCAGGGTTTGCAAACAGCAATAATGCAAAAGAGTTCAGCACAAGTATCTTGTGCTGAACTCTTTTGCATTATTGATTTAATTTTTTGACATTGTGGATTGTACATCGTTCTATTTCAGGCATACCAAATACATCTCTAGTTATTTATTTTTAATTTCAAAAAGTGGACCCTCATGTTGTGTCAGATAGTAAAGGTAAAGGTTCCCCCTTGACATTAAATCTATCTGTGTCCGACTCTGGGTGTGTGTGTGTGTGTGTGCTCATCTCCATTTCTAAGCCGAAGAGCTGACAAGCTGACGTTGTCCATAGACACCTCCTAGATCATGTGGCTGGCATGATTGCATGGAGCATCATTACCTTCCCACCAAGGTGGTACCTATTGACCTACTGACACATTTGCATGTTTTTAAACTGCTAGGTTGGCAGAAGCTGGGGCTAACAGCGGGAGCTTACCCCGCTCCCCGGATTCGAACTGTCAACTTTCAGTCAGTAAGTTCAGCAGCTCAGCAGTTTAACCTGCTTCACCACCAGGTCAGATACTGTTCCTAAAAGTCCTATAGTTTCAAAAGCAGCCTGCTATTTGGCATCTGGTTATATGGGAGTTGGTCTTCTGGGTGACAGAAGGAAAAACAGAAGCACACCAGTGTATTGTCAAAGGCATTCATGGCTGGGATCACTGGGTTGTTGTAGGTTTTTTGGGCGGTATGGTCATGTTCTAGAAGCACATCAGCTTTTTAGATGTGTCAAGCTTGTTGCATATTTCTATTGGATCCCTTTTGACCATTTCCCATTTGAAAGCAAAACAAACAAGATGATTAATTATGTATTATATGTATTAATTGGGGGTGGGGGTGCTGTTCCATTGTGCTGAAGCTTAATGAAGGTGAGCAAAGCAAGTTGAATTGTATCTCTGCTGAGATTATGTTGCCTGCCTCCATTCCATTTCTCTATGCTGCATTTTTATTAAGCCAAAGCTTTTTGGGTTGGTGTAAGTAGGGAGTATCATCTTTCATCTATATATTCCATGTGGCTTTAAACTTGCTTATCAAAGTGGTCTCGCCCTCCCAGGCCAACCTTGGATATTATAGAGTGGTTTTTAATAGATACTTTGAGTGCCATTGAGTGCTCATCACATTCCTTTCAAGATGGACAAATGTGCAAAGCCAGCATGCAGGTGGCCTCACTCTTTCACTCACGATGGATATTGAAGCTGAAGCCAACCTTTAAAAGGCATGCAACAGGATCATCCTTGCACGGAAAAATGCACACTTCTATTATGTAGGAGTCTAAATTTGTCACATGGCGTAAGATTTAAGGGAACCATGCCTGGCTTAAGACTTTTTAACAATATTTTACATATTCTCTCAGGTTCTTAAAAATAAGGCTGGTATGAGAAACTTGGATTTATAGTGGTGTGGGAGGGGATCCCAGGAAAATATAAAAATACTAGAAAATGTGTGTGTGTTCAATTTGCTTTTATTATTTTGTCATTTACTATTACTTTTCATGTAGTATTTGTTTTCCATTGCTGTTGACAGTTCTTATAGCTTTTGCAGAATGCAAATCAATGGGTCTTATGATTGTAATAACACAACCCTTCTTTTAGAGTTCTTTTCAATGAGGATGTCAATATTTCAACACTTGGGTAGCATGTGCTGAATTATTTCTTTAACAATGCTGACTTTATTTAGTTTGAGCATACCGATGTATTTCTCTATATGTCTTTTAAATTGCTCTTACCAATGCCTTTTAGTGTTTGCATTTCAAATAGAGAACACAGTATTCTGTGTTTCAGAGTGGAAATAATCAGTTCCAACATATTGGAATATCATTGCTTATAGTGATTGGACTGATGTGTGCTTTCAGTAATATCAAAAAATGTAGTTGAAACATTTCACCGCCCTCTGGATGGTTAAAAATGCTTATTCATGCTCAAATTGTACCACATCAGGACTATCTTCATGCTGTAACTATTGTACAGTTAAGCAACATTTTTGTATTTCTAGATCACACTTGTTAGTTCTTTTTTATACACTGTGTGACTTTAAAGATAATTGCTAAATAATATTTATCGTAACTTAAAATGTGCCAGTGTTGACACTTTTTCCTTGCAGCGATGAACAAAGAGAAGTATTTCTTAAGCATGGTTTGTGTTACAAGGGACGTCCATGTGTTCAGATATGCTAGAAAGCTGCAGACAAACAGAGAATTAGTAGGAACGGTATTGTAATGTAATGTTGCAAAATAGAAGACACGATCAGTCTTCCCTTTCTGCATTGTGCAGGGTGGGACACAATGCAGTATCCGACATACTGTCTTCTGTTGGGTAAAATGGCCGAGATGAAGTTCTTATTTACAAATCATCATTTTGCATGACCTTTAAAAGGCAGGGAACAAGTGGATGTATCTTTTTGTTGCCATGCAGTGCACTAAGAGATTTAATGTATTGCCTTGACTTTTGTTGCTGGAGCTCCTTTCTCAGCATGACTTGTTGAAATAAAATGTTGAAATTGATTCAGTGCATGTTAATCGCCTTATTTCAACTTCCGAATGGGAGGAATTTCATTTGTAAATAGGTTTTATTTTTCATATGCTGTCATGGATGAAGCATAGAGCCTACCATTATCTTTGCATGGGAACCAATTAGAATATATTTAAGCCAATACTTAGAAATATAGTGTTACAAAGCTGTTGAAAACCTATGGGAAATTTGCTTAGCAAAAGTAGACATTTTAAATGCGGTGTGCAGGTGTCTACATACTATCTGCTGTAGTAGATTTTTAAAAGGCCCTTTCTGATCAGTTTTGGCCCCCAAATGTTCAAATATTCTTACAGACCGAATGTTTGAGATATTTATATTGTATAATAAATTCAATTCCTTCCCCACCATTTAAAATTTTAATTGGCTCTGCCAAGGTAAGAATAACAACAACAACAACAACAACAATAGCTTTATTTCTATTTCACCCTATCTTCTCAAAGGGACTCAGGGAGGATTCCAATTTTTTTTCATGTCAGGAATGACTTGAGAAACTGCAAGTCGCTTCTGGTGTGAGAGAATAAGCCGCCTGCAAGGTTGTTGCCCAGGGGACACCAGGAGGTTTTTGATGGTTTACCATCATTGTGGGAGGCTTGTCTCATGTACTCTCAGGGGAGCTGGAGTTGACAGAGGGAGCTCATCCGCACTCTTTCCAGATTCGAACCTCCGACCTATCAGTCTCCAGTTCTGGTAAGAGGAATAATAGTAGTAGTAAAAACAACAACTTTTAAAATAATCCACCTTATCTCCATGAAAGGATTCCAATCACAAAAAGGCAAACATTCAATGCCTGAATACAACAACCAGTACATACATAATAAGAACAAGTTATAACGTAACATCTAAAATTAAGGTACAACATAATCTATCAATTTATTGATTAATGCTGGTGTCCTAAAGTAAGGAGTAATTAAAATAACTAGAAAATAAATTGCCTTACGTCATAACATGGTATATAAAAGTTAGATCCTTTGAGGATTCCTATGGGTCCCTTAATGCTGAACATTCATTCATTGCTTCATAGAAAATAATTATTGTTCCTCATTTCAGAACATTACAACTAGCTGACGAGTGCTGCAATGGAGATAGTGTCTTAGTTCCTCCATATCTCTAATGCTTCGATCATGTAATTCCAAGAGTCAGGTCCCAACACCGAAGTATTCATGTGAACACATAAGAAACTGGAGTGGGTGTCTTTTTGCTGTAGCATGGGTCTGAGATGGCTAGGACCTGATTGCTCTTGCTAGCAGTCTTTTGGCATTGTACTTCTGTAAGATTCCTGAGTCTCTGTGTTTTACCATCCTTCTCAAATCTGGTCCCCTCCAGATTATGTCAAAGCGCAATTCACGTTACTGTATTCTTAGCTAACACAGCCAGTGGATTGGGTGGTGGGAGATTATAGGCTCCATAGTCTAATACATGCCTATTTATTTAACATACTTTATAATAGGCATGGGCAAACTTCAGCCCTCCAGATGTTTGGAACTTCAACTCCCACAAATTTTTGTAACCTGCTTAATGAAAACAATCCAATTCAGCATAAATATATCTAAGTGAGCAAAAATATTCAGAGGTAGTAATGTGAGCCGTGCAGCAAAATCCAACAAAATCCAAAATTCACAAAAGAATGATACCCTTTACTGGCTATTCGAAAAGCACAGAACATACCATATAAGCTGTCAAAGCTTTCCTGGCTCTTGCTAGCAATATCTAACATCGTCATTCTTCTTCCCCTGCATGATTGTAAACATCTTTACCTGTGAAGCTCCACAAGCTTGCATAATGTATTTTGTGCATTTTGCTTGGCCAAAAACGGTATCACTATTTTGTAGATATATAAATGAGTAATCAACATCCAATGTTAGCCTAACGAACGGAGTGGAGCGTTTTAGCATATTTTTAAAACTCACAGTCATTGGTGCTTTCCTTTATTCAAAGGGTAGAGTCTTCTAGTGAGCAAGGCGCCTATGCTAAAAATATACCCACACTGAACTCTGCGCAGTTCAGTACCATTTAACTGACAGACTTGTAGTGCTTTAGCTGATACTTTTTTTGTGTAGTTTAGGAGCAACTTGAGAAACTTCAAGTTGCTTCTGGTGTAAGAGAATTGGCTGTCTGCTAGGACATTGCCAGATGTTTTACCATCCTGTGGGATGCTTTTCTCTTGTCCCCTCATAAGAAGCTGGAGCTGACAGATGGGAGCTCACCCCGCTCTTCGGATTTGAACTGCCAACCTTTCAGTTAGCAGTCTTGTCGGCATAAGGATTTAGCCCATTGCGCCACCAGGGGCTCCTAGATGATACTAATAGTAATGTTTTCGCCATTTTTTCCTTTGCCTCCAGCAGTTTTACTGCCTGGGAATTCATTCTCATACCAGTAGAAATTATAGGAGATGCAGCACCAATATACAACTGCATGGCAGTATTTCCTTGGAATAACTAGCCTTACCAAGGATGTATTTGTTCTGGTGTGCAATTTTTTTATAAGAATATTGTGCTGAAATGAAAAAGAAGAAAATGTTAGCAGTCACTCGGATATCTATTTCTGCAAGAATATGCTAGATTTCTCTGAAATTAAATCTTGTTCTGTATATCAAATTGGACCTGGAGCCCAATGACCTCATCAGACTATGGTTTCAGTTATTTAGAAAACCTAATTCATTTAAAATACAAATATAACCTGTAAAAGTGAAAAGTAACTTTCCCTTTTTTCTTAGATTCAGAAGAGAAGCACTTAAATTATGCTAGGTTTGGCTTCCCATTGAGTGATCTTCATTTTAATCTACTAGCAGTTTTAGTCCTGGAAAATGGCTGCATCAGAAACTAGTCCTCTAAGTGAAGGGACAGAAAAGTCTTTCATTTGGTGCTGCTGCTGCTGTCTCTGTTACTTCATTTTATTATATACCTCATGTATAAAACTCCCATCTGTGGACCAAGAACAAGAAATAATATGGAAAAATCAGTTTTCATAATGGAAATCTTCACCGATATGCCAGGTGTATCTCATTATATTAATCCTGTTATTTCTTCAATTCTAAGATGCCTTTGGTTGTAATACACACACTAATTTCAGTATCACCAACAGAAAAAAAAGCTTTATGTAGATGTAAGAAAAGGATCTCTAATTCTTAGACTCACCTCATTTTAAAAGATGTTTATATGAGCGAAAAGTGCATTTTAGAATTGAAGAATGGGCGTAGCTTAATATACTTGAGAAGAAGCAAGTTACAAAACCACCTCAGAATATTCCTTGCCTATAATAACCCTATAAAATTCATGGGCTCACCATATTTTGGCAGGCTGCTTAAAGGAGCGCGCGCACGCACACACACACAGCATTTAAAAGGATGACAAAGTTGAGGCAAAGCGACCTTGCTAGGAAAAGTGTCCATAGTCAAAAAAGTAAAAGCAGGTTTATGACTGGAGAGTCTGAATGAAACTTAATAGTTTTTTTATTTTGTATTTTCAATTGCAACTGATATCTATTTTACATCACAGAAGACTGATAGCGAGAGTAAATTAATTTCTCCTCAGGATACATATTTTTGAAACTTGTGATGCAGTTTGGTGAAGAAAAATGTGCAGAAAACAATGTGCACCCTTGAAAAAAATCATGGCTAAGAATGTGTATATTTGGAAAAAAAATCAGTCAAATGTGTCATTGCCTGGGGGGGGGGGGGTCTGTAGAAAACTGTACAGATGCTACATCACTTGTTAAATTTGAGTCCCATTTGGGAGAAAAAGTGGCATAATATATCAAACATTTATTGGTTGGAGCTGTTTTCCTTTTTTATATATTTGAAAACACCAAGTCACGGTGAGGGATTAAAGAGATTAAACATTGTAAATGATGTAAGTCATGTATTAAGATTAATGCATTGTGGTGTTCCTTCTGGACCAAAGGGAATGAGCAAGACACCAGAGGCAGTGAAATGCAAGAGATGTCATAGACGTATTAATTGATGGGTGAGTGATCTTGTACTTAGATTTAAGATTTTCAACTGTCTCAGCTCTGCAGTGTGTTTGCTTCTCAAAGTGTGAATGCATATGTCTCTATAAACCAATTGTGGTGGACGTTTTCTTTCTATCCATTCAGATAACCTGATTGGCTACTTAAATCGCTGCCTTTGGTTCTGGAAACTTACACTTCACCGCTGCTGAGGTTTACTTACAAGCAAGCCTCACTTTAACTGAGCATTCAACTAAGTCAGTGGTTACCAACCTGTGGTCCGTGAACCACCAGTGACCTGCAGCCTCACTATTACTATACTCATGTCAGGAAGGGAGAGGCTGACTACCCACGAAAGATTACTAATACCACATCAGCTCTAGATTATTAAATATGGTTTTCTGTGGGCAAGCAGATGGTGACTGCTGGATGGCATATGTTCTGTATCAGAAACTAGAGCTGATGTGGTCTGTCCAGTGCAACTTTCTGAATCAGCATCCCAAATAACCAAACCAAATCTAAAGTTGACCAAAAACTGATTGTAACCCTTTTGGTACTAATATTGGAGAGTGGTCCCTGGACAAAGTGGTCCCTGGTCAAAAAAAGGTTGGGATCCACTGAACTAAGTCATATCTATACTAGGAAAAAAGACCCACGTACTCACCCCAGATCCAGCACTGGCAGTCTGCATGATGCACAGGACTTGCAGTAAGTACGTTGTCGCACACAATTGGAGGGGTGGGCAGGATCATGAGGTTACAAATGGGCAACTCCTTGATATGTTGTTTGGCAGCAGCTCCTATGATTCCTCATCATTTGGCTGTGATTGTGGGGGCTGGCGAGAGTTGTAGCCCAGTGATACTTGGAGGGCCACAAATTTCCCATCTCTGTTATAAAGGTTCAAACTAGCTATATTGTGTGAAGTGCTCTGAAGACTTGAAGCTACTATTGTTGTACCTCAATTAGCAATTCATTTAAGACTGAAGCTCTATGTTATTGACCCATTTGATGCATGCCCAGCCCCTTCCCTCCCTCATCATCTTGTTTAGCAGCATGAATATTGAAAGGATGTGACAGGAAGTGGAGAAACACAGAGCTTGCATTGCCACAGCATCACTGCAGTGAACTAGATAAAGTTTGAATGGGATTCATTTCTAGCTCAGGGATTCTTAAACGTTTACCACTCACAACGTTTCCCTTTCTGTCAAAGAATTTTTTTGTGAGTCTGTTCCACCCAAGAAAATTTTAATGACTCAGGGTATATAGATATATGAAATAGGTATGAAAATAAAACATTTGCTGACAATAAATCAGCATTTGCAATACTTGCTAAGCAGACTGGTTTCCCTTTTTTATGAAGTACAGCTGAAGCAATTTTTACAAAGTCCACTATAAACACTACACGTTGTTACTAACCAATTTGTGTAAATGCCTAGGAGGTGCTGCTCAGAAAACTTTTACTATTGCAGTTTTTGCGACCCCAGCATTTAGCTAAAGGGACCCCATTTGTTTAAGTAGCAGTGTTCTAACTGATCCTAATAGAGTCATGTGTGCCTACCTACAGCAGGCAAGGTAAATAACGCCCGACAAACTAATCCCTTTTTGAGCATGCAGAAACAACAAAAGAGAACGTATCCATATTCCTTCTGTGTTATTTCTGCCTCTTATATCAAATTCTCTATGAAAGAAATTATGCCCTCCACTTTTATGGGTTTTATGCTTGCAAATTTGATTATTCGTGGATTATTTCCTTCTGCCCAAGACCAGTTTTAATAGAGATTGCAAGCCTGGTGAGACTGAAGGAGACCGCAAATGCAGTTTGTAAATCACTGTGGAAAATGGCATAGGGCGGCAGCAGAGGCACGGAGGGGGGTGGCAGAGAAAGGCACAGAAATCCAGTGCCCAGGCTTTGAGAAATCGGGCAGGGGGAGAATGAAAGGGAATAACTGTCCCTTTTTCCCCTTACTCTCCTAGCTAACTGCTTGTTGCCTTTCAAATGCTAGAGGGAGAAAGACAGTGATCAATTCAGCAGGCGGCAAAATAAAGAGGTGCCTGGTTCCTCCCTTCTTTTCTCAACGTCCCCAGTTGCTCATTTCCTTATTGGGGGGGGGAGGCAGCAAGCAATTGGTCAGTCAGAGGAAGGAAGGAAGGAAGGAGGGAAGGAGGGAAAGAGGGAGGGGAGGGGAGAAAGAAAGAAAGAAAGGAAAGAAAGGGGTGTCCAGTTCCCCCATTTTCTCTGTTCGAATACTTACTGTCTCCCTCTCCCTGGGCAGCAAGCAGTGAGGCTGGTGAAGAAAGAAAGGGGATATCTGCAAAGCAGTCACATCTAGCATGCAGCAACAGGAAGCAGTCCGCGCATGCCATCACCACATCAGCTGCTCCCCAATCCCCAGTCTGCTCATCCTCCTCTTCCTGTTGCTGCATGCCGTGTATGTCTTTTTCACTTGGGCAAGGGAAGTAGAAACTGGGAGTCCTTTCTTTGCCTGCCTGCCTTCCTAGTCTCTTTGCTATGCCCAGCGCCCCCACATGTGCACTGGCTGTGGGAGAAAAAGCAGGGAAGTTAAGCAAATGAGTGAAAAGACAGTGGGTGAGCCAGTGGGGAGCCCCACCAGGACCACAGTGGTGGTACTCTATCTTCCCCCTAGCCCCCCACTGCCCAGAAATATTTCTGGATTTCCCACTTTTGCAGGGTGGTAGGTAGATTGTATCTCTAATCCCAGATAATGTCAGGAGCTGGCTGTATAGCCATCCTGATTCCTAGTCTTTGATGGTTCTCCCGTGCTTTATTTAAGTTGCTTTAAAACAGTATAAATTTTCAGCTGTGGCTATACCTTATGTAATAAGTTTCACAGTTTCACTACGTGCTGTTTGAAGAAGAGCAGCCAGCAAGTTTTCTGGCTCTAGGCCTGCACTAAGATTTGTGATATGGTCCTACCCACTACTCTCTTCTTGACAAACTCAACTCTTGTTAATCTTCATATGTCCAAAACCTTGAAAGTTGCTTAAAATAACTGCTCACTTGCAATTTTTTCTAACAGCAAAGATGTACTTAATAACATTGTGCTACTAACTTAACAAGGAACAGCACTTCTCATTTTGGGCTATATCACTAGAATTACAGGGATTTAACTTCATTCATTGAAGGAGGAAGATTATCACATGGGTGAAAATATATTCTTGTTATGAGATTTTATGATTGCATGAAAGGGAAAGCACCAATGCCACCTCAGGGGGCAGCCACCTTTAGCCACAGCCACAATTTCGCATCCAAGCAAGACCATAGCAGAGAGAGTAGGTGGTGCCAGCGCTTGCTTCTCTTAGATTCTCCCATGATACACTCAGCTCTTTCCTTTCATCCCTGTTGTCAGAGAAGGGAATGGTCCCCTTCTCTGTATTCAGGTTGACCCAGGGAAAAGTTAAATCCAAATTTTGGGTTTATTTATTTTACCTGAAATCTCTAAACTTATACATGAATATATAAAAACTTATACTACAGTATGTAAACAATGAGCCATTGTTAATCACTGTGCTTAAGAGGCTGTTCCAATTACAACCTAATTGAATCAATGGGTACTTGGTAAGATATCCATGGGTTTGCTTTAGTTGATAATAACAATTGAATTTAGGACCATTTCTTAGGTTGTGATATTTTCCCCTTTGACTCAGATCTCTTTCTTATTCTGTTCCATTTTCTTTTTAAAGAAAAAGCTTGTAGTACTTAATGCCATTTAATGGGCTGCTGTGAGTTTTCTGGGCTGTGTAGCCATGTTCCAGACGCATTGTCTCCTGATGTTTCGCACACATCTATGGCAGACATCCTCAGAGGTTGAGGGACTTGTTGGCCATGAAAGCCTTCGACAACACAATGTCATTTACCTTTTAGTGCTGCAGTAATTTAGATTCTTCATCCCTTTCTCCTTTTCTAAGGAGTTGACACCATTTAAATATTTGAAGTTACAGCTAGGTCATTGAGTCACCAAGATTGTGGAAAATATATCCCTTGGCAAAGGAGGCAAACACTTCTCTCTTTCTTTCTTTTTAATCAACATTATTTGTCCTGTATACACAATGCACATTAAGCAAATCTGTGATACAATCTGCCTCTGCTTGACAGAAGGTGAAAAGAACATGGAAACTGTCTCAGTCTGAAATTATTCAGATAACAAAGGGCTCAAGAGACTACCGTCTCTTTGCACTGCTGTTCATTATCAAACTCAACCAGATTCTGTTTGATATTGAAGATGGCTGAAAAAGGAAATATTTATTTATAATACCGTATTTTTCTATGCTTCACTTGCTTTCTTGTGAACCTGGTATATTTTTAGCAGGAGGTTGAGCATGTGGAATGTGCACTTCAAAATTAGGCGATAAAGGGTGCAATTGTTTACCTAAGAGAATATTATTTTTCAATTGGCCTTCAGTGATAGAAAGCTCACAAAATATTCAGAAGAATGAACTGAGGAGAACAAACTCATTTGTAGGTTTCTGTGAAAGCCCATTTGGGTTATGGAAAGCCTAATGCCAAGCCTAAAGAGAAGAAGGTGTGTAAACTGGAAGTATGAGTATGTTAGTGTCAGAACTCTGCATTCATAGGTATCTGTCAGACAGGTCCCTATAACACTATGTAGCACGATTTTTGTTCCTGGGTTATAAATGTCATTTCCTAATTGGTTCTATCATTAAAGCATGGGAAAAGTTTATTAAACTGCAAAAACTTTGTTTTTGAGGGACATCCTGCAGCATATTTTTCTATAATTTTTCAATGAACATTGTATAGTATAATAAGGGCACCATCAGCATGATGCTCCAAAGGGCTACGGCAGACCTACAAGAAGAAGACGGCATATATATACGCTATTGTACTGATGGCAGCTTGTTCAAAACATTTTCAAGAGCCGCCTGAGGGCTCGCACAAAGACTCTAAACTATCTAGTCCGTGAGCTGCTTTTTGCTGACGATGCTGCCCTTGTCGCCCATTCAGAAGCAGCCCTGCAGCGCCTCACGTCCTGCTTTGCAACAGCTGCAGAGCTGTTTGGGCTGGAAGTCAGCCTGAAGAAAACGGAAGTTCTCTACCAGCCCACACCACAGGAAGAACACCATCATCCTCACGTCAGCATAGGCAAATCTGCGCTTAGGTCCGTTCAGCAGTTCACCTACCTGGGAAGCATCATCTCTTCAGACGCCAAGATTGACAAAGAGATAGATCACAGATTATCAAAGGCATATAGTGCATTCGGAAGGCTTCACAAAAGAGTCTGGAGCAACAAGCACCTGAGGCAAAGCACCAAAATCAGTGTGTACAGAGCTATCATACTGTCTATTCTCCTATATGGGTCTGAAACATGGGTCACCTATCGCCAACACCTACGACTCCTCGAACGCTTTCATCAGCGCTGTCTTCGCACAATCCTAAATGTACACTGGACCGACTATGTGATGAATGTTGCTGTCCTTGAGCAAGCAGGGATCACCAGCATTGAGGCCATGCTATTGAGAACACAGCTGCGCTGGGCAGGGCACATCTCTAGGATGGAGGACTACTGCCTCCCAAAGATACTACTCTATGGTGAACTCGCCACGGGTCAGCGCAAGAGAGGCGCCCCCAAAAAGAGATATAAGGACTCCCTGAAACAACATCTCAGGCTCGGCCAGATTGATCACCAACAATGGTCTACCCTGGCCTCACATCGGGAGACATGGAGAAGCACTATCCACAATGCTGCGGCCTCTTTCGAGAAGACACGCCGAATGGGTCTCGAAGAGAAATGACAATGCAGAAAGAACCGCAACTTGGAAACAACATTACCCAAGAAGACTTTCTGCTGTGCTTTCTGCAACCGGACTTGCCTATCTCAGATTGGCCTTTTTAGTCATCAACGCGCTTGTAAAAAGCGTGGGATGAGTCCTTCCTGAATCTTTGTTCGCGAAGTAATGCCGAGAGAGATAGCAATAGAGTCTCAACCAATTCAGCATAGTTTGTGGCAGCCACAAAAATGAAGTAAGTACTGTACAGTTAAGAAGGAAATAACATTTTCAAACCAGGAACAGAACATTTTTCAAACTTTGTTACATAGTGTAATAGAAGCCCTCCAGTCAAGACTTCGACTTGCTGAGCAGTAATAGCAGCAATTGAGAGCTATCATTAATAGCTTACTATACCCAGGCAACAGTATATTAGAAGATTGTGGCTTGTAGTTGCTTCACTACAGAGAGAAGTGCTGCTGTCCCTCATGACCCTCGCCAACATCTCAGGTGATGTAGTTATGCCAGAGGGAGCAAGCCAGGTTCCCTTTCCTCATATCAGAATACCAATTTTTTTTTCCAGAAAACAAACACATATTTTGAAGGCCCAGGAGGCAAGATGTCTGAAGGAAAGAGAACAGAACAGAACAGGCAGTTCCCTGATAAGGGACATAAAAATGAGTGAAAGGTTGAGGGAGATTACTGTGGAACTTAATGACACGAGAGACTATCTGCTCTAATATGGAGAGGAGAAATAAAGACTATGGGCTGGGCAGATGCCAAATTTTGCATGTTGATTTTATATAATTAGACAGGTCTCTGGTCACAAATCAATGTATTAAAGGCACAGATGTCCATGCCTTTGGTCTTTGGCACATTTCTTTTCATTATGCTTCACTTGAAATTTGAAGATGAGATTAGATGGTAATAGGTAAGACTACTTCGAAAAAGTGATAATGTCTTTGTGATATGCTTATATTAAAAGTGGCATCCACCAGCTTGCAGTATTTTAATAATTTCTTGCAATCTGGAGGAATTTGGATAATTTGAGTCTCCTGAAAAACATGCTTCCTCTGAATCACATCTGATCGTCAGGTCTTCTATGGCTCCATCATGATGAGGGTTTTCTTGAATCAAAACCTTTCTGAACACAAATGAATACATACCTGTTTACACTTGACCATTCTGATTTGTAGATGTGACTGGGCAAACATGAAATATGATGCTATACTTCATGTCTTCTTGGGGCAAACCAAGAATGGGCAACTTGGAAATCCCTGAACAGACTCAGAAATGGAGTGGGCAGATCAAAAACCAACCTGGCAAAATGGCACCACCCTAGAAGAATCCTCCACCTTGCATGTCTGTGGAGCAGAACAGACAACTCCACAATGTCTTGTCTCATGTACAGATGAAGAATTGTTTGAGGCTACAGACAATGTGGCTGCTGTTGCCTGTTTTATATTTTGTTATATTTTATATGCTATGTTTTAACTCTGTATGACCGGGCTTGGCCCCATGCAAGCTACCCCAAGTCCCTTCGGGGAGATGGAGGCAGGGTATAAAATAAAGTTGTTATTATTATTATTATTATTATTATTGGTCAAAATGTATTTAACCACTTGTGCTCCTTTTATATTTATCAGTTTTATACTAATTTATGATATGCTTTGGATACAAAATAAAATAAATGTCCTTACCATTTCAAGATTTGCACTAGATACACTTGAACATTCAGACCCCAGTCATTCAGCGAAGCCAGCCCAAAAGTAGAATCAGATCTTGGAAAAAATTACTTTTGGGATTACAGCTTTCAGAACATCTTAGCCTGTAGTCTAAAAATGCATTTCCAAGTGCTGGAAGCAACATAGCACCATAATACCAATTGTCGTCATCTACCTGTTATTTGCATGCTGACTCCTCATAATTTTTTGTGCCTATTTTTAGTGCTCACAGCATGCAGCTGCCTTGGGTCCCATGCAGGGACAAATGTGGCATATAAAATAAAAATGCATTTCCTTTAAGAAAAGCACAATTTATCATTCCCTAGGAGTCGTAGATTTCAAATCTAACACAACAATTGGACAGCACAGTATACATAGCAGAATTACTGACTCATGGTAGTAACCATAGCCCCATGCTGGCTATCTGTGGGGCTGATAATATTTGTCTGGAGGACCAGTCTGAAGAGCCAATACATCAGGAGGACATGATGTTGGGAAAGGGGATAAGTTGCCAGTTGCTGTGTTCACTCATATTCTGCACCAAATCATTGAATATCAGATTCCAAAATTTTGTATACTGATATTTTTTTTCATCCATGTATTCGATGAAAACTGCAGAGCTGATACAAAGTCATGTTGGTGCTTAGGGCAATGTACCTATATCTATATATCTCAAGCCCTCCTATTCCTTAATACGAAAATTCTGCTTAACTGGTAACAGAATGTCATCCTCCGCTGTGCTGGAAAGTATCATTTAGGAGATGAAGTGTAGGCTAGTTTAGAAAGTTTGAACAATAGAAGGATCTGTCACCATTGTCTCCTCTCTCAACATTTGCTGCCCAATATACATACAACCAGCCTTATTAGCTTGCAGATCATACATTTAATGGTCATGTTACCTGGTCAACTTTGCATTACTTTTAATTCAGGCGTACTTTTCCTTCTGCAGCCAGTCTGCAGTGCTGCATTGTTCATCTTGTATCTAAGCACTGTAGGACATACAGCTGCCAAAATAGGTTGGCGTGTTGCAGATCTCTAAGGGAAAGATTCTTGGTTTTGACTACTTTGGCAGAATAACCAAAGGTCAGGGGTAATAGATTTAAGTAACATACTTAATGTAAATTTCTCACAGTCACTTCTTCCATCTCATTGACTCTCAACAGGTATTGTAATACAAAAAAGAAGAGCCTGGGAAAAAAAACTACTGTTTTTGATGAGACATTTTCAAAATCCCTCAACTAGGAGTCGGGGTGCTTGGAAGATTTTGGGAGCTACTGTATATTCCAAAAATGTTTTTCCCTAGAGTAAGTCTTTCTGTTCTGAAGGGGAAATCAAGGAAAGGGCTTGCATCCACTTCTCCCTACTTAGGGAAAGAGACGCATTCTATTCCAATCATTAAAATGACTTCCACTGAGAATCAATCATGAGGTGGAATAAATACCTACTGTCTCAGAATTCAGCATTTGTACCCTGTGCATTGTCAGGCTATAGAATAGATGGATTTCCCCCTTTTAAAATGTATTACTTAGGGACAGGGCCGTAGCCAGGATTTTGGTTCGGGGGGCTGAGACTGGGTGGAAGAGGGTTTACCCTAGCAAACCTTTTGTATTGTTATCCCAATAACCCCATGAAGGTGGGATATAATGAGCATGGTGATCAGATCATGATATGAATAAACATAACAGTTTAAATAATGTACCAGTAAGGCCTTCTCGCTGACCACCCTGAGAATTTCGGGGGGCTGAAGCCCCTTAGCCCCCCGGCTACATGCCTGCTTAGGGAGAAAGGTGTCTTCCCTCTGCTTGAGATTCGGCAGATCTTGACTGGCCTTGGTAACTACTAGCCATTTACAGTTGCTACTGGTGCTTCTTTGCCAGCATGTAAAAAGGTCAAAGCA
The DNA here is from genome assembly GCA_030556195.1 of Anolis apletophallus. Taxonomy (NCBI): domain Eukaryota; kingdom Metazoa; phylum Chordata; class Lepidosauria; order Squamata; family Anolidae; genus Anolis; species Anolis apletophallus. The sequence continues at coordinate 63,807,679 of JARBWK010000008.1, read as the reverse complement.
GAAGAAAAGCATCAGTCTTCAAAGACAATTCTTGACCAGCAAGTATCTCCCAAACATGTATAAGCCTGTCTTTGCCATGAGGAATATGAAACCAAATTTGGCATGGGGTGGATTCAGATATATAGTCACTTGATGACCTTGCCACTAACCCAAAAAAAACCTGGCTGTGGAGTGTTGTGTGCTGGCTGAAAGCATTTCTTAGATTGCAAGCAGTCTGGCAACTGGTTGTGGCCCCTGCCTAGAACTACAGCTTGTTGTATCACAATACTAAAATGGTTTAAATAGGCTGTGTGACTGCAGTGGCATTCCTACAGCTAAATCTCTTGAGGCCATCTCAGATCCCATTCCACAATGCTTTGCTCAGAGGAAAGCTATAGAAAAAAGAATGGCAATTGAATGTCATTCGCTAATCACATAGTTGCCAGAATAGCTTTAACCAGCTTGTTCTCTGACATTTTGTGAGAAGCTGACTGCTGCTTACTCTCAAGTTCTCTATACATGACCAAGACCTAAGGAGAAGAATCGTGTTTTTTCCTCCTGTCTAGCAGGGCATGAAAAATAGATTGCATCTTCTAGTAACTCAGCAGTAAAGGAACAATCCGACATCCCCAAGGTTTTCTTGAGTTTAGCAGCTTTAGAGTCACAGCTATATTGGAAGTAGTCAAATTATTCTTTATACTTGGCTGCAAATAGCTTTTGTATATGTTTATATTTTGCAGATTCACTAGAGTGTGAGAAGAGCTACACAGAATGCGCACATGTTAACTGGTTGAAGCACACTGAGTGCTACTTGTAAACATTTGAGGGATGAGGTTGGACTAGAGCTGGTTGGGAATTCTAGAAGCTGTATCCATCTCCTGAATGTGACATTCATCACCAACATCCATCCATCATTCTGTTTATGCTCTACATTTTCCCCACACTAGGACACCAATCGGTTGCTGACAAGCTTCAGATACTAAATATTGTAATCTGAGTATGAGGTAACTTGATTGTTAAATACCATGAATCTCGGGGGAACCTTAACATGAGCTGATGCCTATTTGCAGTGTAGTGTGAAAAATACAGTTGCGATCGGAACTAAGAAGGAGGGGAGGGACCTATTGCAAACAAAATTTGATGTGCCTGAAGCTGTCTAGTAAGTACAGCAGAACTAGAGGGGGAGGAAATGATGATAATGATAGCAGCAATGATAGTCATAGTAATGAGGATGATCTGTAGGTCCATTTGGAATTGCTCATAGCGTACCTGTTGTTACTAGAGCCTCAGTTATTTACTTTTCCTGGAGGCTTAAAATCTGTTTGCAGATTTTGATGTTTTATTGTCTTTCTTCTCTCTTTGTTTTCCATTCTGTTGTCTCCAAGATGTTACATCTGTAAGCCAAACTTTCTGTCCCTCAGCCACAGTAATGTCTGCCATATGATGTTCCAACTGTTTACCAGTTTGAATCTGCCATAGGATTTTTATAATTGTCACTCTCTGCAACTTTTTCAGGCTTATGTTACCACCAGCTCTTTGTGGATGGTACTGTATATAGTCATGTATAAATCCAGAAATTGGAATAAAAATTGACCTGCCAAAATGGGTTGACTTATCTAGGGGTCAGTGTGACTACTCTACCTTAGTTCTTACCAAAAGAGGAACCATCCCTTTCTCAGAGTTGAGTGGTGAAAGAGCTTAATCTGTACTGAAATATCCTAAAAGAAGCATTGACTTCCCCTATTGTTTTCACTGTAGCACAGCTTCTAGATGTTTTGAGTGTCTGAGCAGGGAAATGGTGGTAGTAGCCATGAGCAGCTGGCTTGCTCTCTCTCTCTCTCTCTCTCTCTCTCTCTCTCTCTCTCTCTCTGCTCTCTCGCTCTCTCTGAAGAATAACCTTTGACTTATCTGTAAGTCATACCATAATAATTATAATACCATGGTAGTGCAGTAGGTTAAATCTACTGACCGGAGGGTTGGCAGTTCGAAGTCAAGAGTCGGGGTTCATTCCCGCTGTTAGCTCTAGCATCTGCCAGCCTAGCAGTTCGAAAACATGCAATATGAGAGCAATAGCTACCACATTAGCAAGAAGGTAAAAGGGCACCCCATGCAGACATGCTGGCAAAACACGATCAGAGATGTCTACAGACAACAGGCTCCTTGGCATGGAAAAATGGAACAACAGCACCTCCCCATGGCTGGAGTTGAATATCGACTCCTGTATTGTATTGTATGTTGTTGTAGTTCACTGTGGAAAAGGCACTGAATGTTTGCCTTATATCTGTATATTGTAATCTGCACTGTGTCCTTCCAGGGAGGTAAAGTGGAATATAAATGAATTGTATTATTATTATTATTATTCCAAAATCCTTAATGTTACCCTACAGAACGGCCCATGATTTGTACATGGGATGAATTTTTATACACGAGTATAACAATTTTTTGTATAGATTTCAATGCATCATTGCAGTGACATTTCTTATATTCTGTCACAATAGACTGTGGAATCGATCACATTTTTGGTATTGATCACGTTATTGGTATTGATAAAATGTAAACAAGTCGTATGGAATTATTAAAATTTTATTTGATGAATTTGGAATGACTAGAATATAGGGGGACTATAATTCTGTGGTGAAGGACATGTTCTTTATGCTGAAGGTCCTAGATATATTCTCCTGCATTGACAATTAGAGCTAGAAAGAACCCCTGCTTGAAACTGGGGAGTCAATGCCGTCTGGGTAGACCAGGGGTGGGCAATTACCAGCCCTCCAGGTGTTTTGGACTTCAACTCCCAGAAATTCTAGCCAGTTTACCAGCTGCTAGGATTTCTGGGAGTTGAAGTCCAAAACACCTGGAGGGCCAGTAATTGCCTACCCCTGGGTTAGGCTATGCTAGACTGTCCTCAAAATTGGGAGCATGGACTCTCTGGCTAATGGAAAGAATTTTATAGCCCCAGATTATTGCTGTTTGTGGTGGCAGGGAGATAGCAAATTTTCAGCAAAAAATATGTTTTGGTGCTGCATGGGGAATTGGTGCTGCAAATTGAAAAAAGGGTTTTAGGAGAATGTGTGTGGTTCACAGGTCACATTTTACCCACCTTTACACTAGTTAGACTAGTGGTTCTCAACCTATGGGTCCCCAGATGCTTTGGCCTTCAACTCCCAGAAATCCCAACAGCTGGCAAACTGGATGGGATTTCTGGCAGTTGTAGGCCAAAACATCTGGGGACCCACAGGTTGAGATTCACTGAGTTAGACCAAAGAATGCAAAACAAATTAGCCAGGATGGCCAAGGGCCAGCTGATGCTGTACTGAATAGAGGCTCTGTCCAACCCAGGGATATTGAAAGTTCCATAAAGCTTAAATTTGTATGTTGGTATTAGGACTGTGTTCTCAGACTCAAGGAGAGTTGGGTCCTTTGTAATTCAGTTTCTCCATTAGTGTATACCCTTCTCTGCTTCTTTTTTGATTCTTCTACAAACGGATGTTCTTTTTGAAGCTCTTTTTGTTGGGTGACCAGCTAACAACTGGTACTGCCAAGAGAATGGCATTCCTGCAGTGTTCATAGAAGAGACCTAGTTTTAAGCCTTTCCAGTGAAGCCTCTTAGTCTCTTTGAGTATAGATTGTTCTATTGTGATCCATAATGAGGAGGTAGCTTCCAGTATTTGTAAAAGCCAAAGAAATTCCACTGCTGATGTTTCCCTTACTCATGTTTATAAAGTGTAGATCTGTAATATGATGAACAGAAGCACTTTTTTCAAACCTTTTTTTTTAAAAAAAAAGATTCTGTATTCTATAATCTGTATCTGTAAATGCCAAATTAAACAATGGCGGTGGGCATTTTGGTATGGCAGGGTTTTTGGTGTTTTTTTTTTAAAAAAAGGATATGTAAGTTGTATGAGGAATAGGAGCATGTCTTCAGCTCACATAATGTCTCGCATGACTAGTGATGGAAAAAAATTCATTGCAGTTGACAGACTCAATTAAAGTAGCCTTTTCACATCTCTTGAGGCTTATTGTGAAGAGAAAATTCATGCTACTTCAAGAATTCTTACATTTTTCGTGTTTATACATTATTTTAGGGAAATAAAGAATGTACAGAATAGTCCACAGAATCTAAAATGCAAATGGCTAAAATGCAGACAGTTGAAAACATACATGCTTTAGTGAAGGGAGACCTCAGTATATTAAGGGAAATATTAAATAAATTTGCATGCCAGGAGAAATCTGTGAAAGGGAACATGAATTTCAGTGGGGGAAAAAGAACCTTTGCCATGTGATAGGAAACAAAAAGAAGAAAATCCAGATGGGCTCTGGTGAAATGCAACAAAGCGGAGTGTATGAGATTTGTGCATCACTCTGCATGGCATATACGACTTTCTACATAAATGTAGGGAAGTGGGTCCTGGCTGCATAATCCGTACTGCAAGAGAGACTAATTTACATTTTGTTTCTGCACTTTGCAAGAAAAGGGCATTAGTCCATGTATTGTGCAGAACAGCCTTCATGCTTGACCAAGGTGTGAATTGTCCTCATATTAGAACTGGATTAGTTGATTGGTGAACTCCTTGTGAGTAATGATTTCTCATATCAGTGGAAAAATCAAATGCCATATATGCCAGGCTGTCTGCAAGCTGTTTGCATGAAGAGGCCACCGTATATGAAACTAGGCTCTGCGCAATAGTGATAAACTAAAAAGGAACACAGGTGGGGAAAGGAAGGAGGGAAAGATGGATGTGGTGCACTTGGTCGCATTTCCATACCACATGTTCAGATTGTGACCTTGCAGATGAATTTTGAGCACAGACTATTTCCTGGAAACATGCAGTGTTACTATTGCAAAAATGCTGTGAAAAAATCTCATTGCTATGGATGAGGGTGACGGAAAGAAGGCAGCGCTGAGAGGAAGTCTGTGCTTTGTATGGACAAAAGGGTGTGGCTTAGGAACCAAATGATGGGAGAAGAAATGCTCTTTGTTCTGCAGTTAGGTAATGCAGGTGGCTCTGCTAATTAGCTTCTTTTGGCATCCAAAACATAAATGCAGCTCACCTCCAGAGATCAAAATTAAGACAATGAATGTGTTAAAGGTAGTAATGGGTATCATTTACAATAATGACATTACTTGCATACACTAGGTTTCAGGCTACAGGTTTCTTTCTTTTTTAAAAAAAATGCTGTATTTTGCTGCTGTTTTCTTTATTGTTAGATGTTTTGCTGTGATATACTTACATACGACTGCATTTTCTAATACTTGGCGTTTAATATTTGGCTTAAAGTGGGACCCCCACCCCACCCCACTCAATTTGGCCTAAAATATGTATGGATGAATGGATATAAGTTTGTGGTTCATGCTTTGTCATTTCTGCATAGTGTAAAACAGCATACAAGATGGGTAATTGTGCAACCCACCCTTAATTTGAATGAGGAGGGGGAGAAATAGTCTGAAGGAAACAAAACAGTTTGAATCCAGCAGCTCTTGTTAGTGGGGGAAATGAATATATGCATGCCTTTGGCAGTCCTGAAAGTGGGAAATAGAAATTGCTTAGGATTTTCTTTAATCCAGAGCTGGAGTTCCAGGTAAGTAGGAAATATTTCTGTTGTTTCGCCATCTTTCATATCTCTGTACTTGATGTGAAGCAGGGGTTAATTTTTATCTGATGGAAACAGTAATAAGTAATAGAACAGGGCAAATATTCGCTGTAGAATTAATGTTGTAAAAAATGAAGTCTCTTTGTGTAAATCAGGATTATACATTCTCTTTGTTTGCAAAGAGCAAATGGAAACGCATGCACAAACCATTACAATGCGAAGTATCTCTCTTTTCCTCTGTTTTACTAAATCCTTCTCAGATAGATAGTTTGTGTGATTTTAAAATCCTCCAGTTCAGGTATTTGTCTCCTCTCCCTATTCCTCCCCCCCCCAAAGGATGTCAAGTTCTCTTTCTAGAGATGAATGAAGACTTAACCACTCTAAATGGAGTCTTATGCTGTCCCATCCAGTGACTTGCTAACCTTAGTAGTACCAGCACTTTGTAATTTCTTCCTCAAAAAGAACCTTTCAGATCAGTTACCTCCTGTTGAGAGCTAATTTTCCAGCAGTCAAGCTTTATCTGGATAAATAATTAGAGAGCAAGATGAAGACTATCATGCTGAGGCTGTCTGTCTGTAACACACTTCATACAGTCGATCCTTGTGATTCTTCATTTCTTCAGGATACTTGCACAGTCGTCGCTCTCTAAAATCTGTAGAGACAATGGGCAACAAAGGCAGTCGCTTTGCATTTGTCTTGGAAGATTTAATGACACTTCTTATGTATTTGTCAGAAGTAAGCAAACAGCTGCCTCTTGCATCCGCGGGCAGGGAGGAAGCCTGGTTTCCTTACTATCAGGGGCCTCCTGTTCGGTCAGGAAAAGCTGTAGGGTCAATATTGTGGAGAAGCATTTTCCAATTTTATAAGAATATTAAATATAAGAATTTTTGGAAAAAAATGTTAAAACACATTCTCTTTTCTAGATTGGATTTATGGGTTTTTTAAAAAACTGTTTTCGGATGCTACATTTAGCTGGGATAATTAAACATGACACTCGAGCGATGGAGAGGGAGAAGCGCACATGTGCAGCAATTTAATGAGTAGACAGTATTGTGAACTATCTTCTGCTCTAGCTGCCCCTCTCTCTTGTAGGGTCCTCAAGCAATCACATTGTATTATTGATGCAAATCCCCGAGGAATATGTAGCAGTACATTGACACCTGCAAGTCCTTCTATGAATACTGCTATTTTTAAACAGCGCTTTGGAAATCCTTTAGTGCAATTTATTCTCCATGGGTAACTTCACAGCATTCTTAGGGAGAGCTGATTTGAAGTCACTTGTATGAGAGCGTATCTTGGCCACTTTGAAGTGTGCTTGCCAATGCCCCCCTTTCTCCCCTGCTGCTGCACATTTACCTTGAGGGGGCATGACGCTTCCTTAGAAAATCCAGACATTAACAAAAACACTGCCTGGAGGTGCTGCAAAATCTCATTCTTTTACACATCAGCAAAATCAGAGGGCTGGGGGCATTTGTCCCTGAGTTGAACTAAATATATTCTTTCTGTCTGTCACAGACAATACTGGGTGTTTTTCCTCCCTCCTACTAGAGCAGCATGCAGTGAAACCACCCATACAAAGGGAGATTTCCATTCTCAATTCTTTGCATTTGTTCATATAGTGAAGGAAAGGTGGTCCACATTATCATTGCAATACGTATATTTTCAAAAAATAAATTTATTTCATGGAAAAACAGCTTTGTTGGCGGAAAGTCACTGCCGGCGTGCTCCCTTGGTTGCAGCGGCTTTGCTCCCTTGAAATGAATTTCTGGCTACCAGATTGGTATCGGGAAGGGTGGGGTAGCAGCAGTGGGTCTGTAGAGGGGATGGTGATGGAATGTGACTTTCCTGCCTGAAGAAGGACCGCTGGAGATGGCTACTATCTCCTGATTGAAACACACACACACACATTCAGCTCTGGATTTCCATATTATAGGAAAGGGACGGGCTTCTCCTGTTCAATATAATGGAGCCATTAACATCTATTAATAATGCAGACAGGGTAAGTAGCTGGAGTTGGAGCCTCCCGAGGGGCCTCGCGAAACAGATGTGTACTGTATCTTCCTGGATTTGATGGCTGCTGGGGTCGAGGGGGTCGCTGTGGTTCCTGTTTATTTCCTCTGGCAGTGGTTTTCTAATTTAAGCACCTCTGTCTCCTGGCTACAGTAGCCTGCTGTGATGCAGAGTTGGGGAGGGGGGGGAGGCGGAAGAAAAAGGAGGATGGTGGTGGCATGCCCCGTAGCTACTAAGCCTGGTGCCTAAAAAGGGCATGCTGGGTTTTAATCGGTACACCTCTGTGTGCACCTCCCAGGCTGACTTTACTCTTTGTGTTTTCTTTGTAGAGGCATCTGCTGTGCAGAAGCAACACAGAGTGAAGGTCTTTTCTTTTGTTACCGGCACTGAAAGGTAAGCCCCTTCTTCCTTCCACCTGATTTGAAAGGGGGCTGTTTGTGGCTGTTGGGGGGCCGGGGTGGAGAGCGGAATAATGCCTCTCATAAAGGAGCCTATTCTCGTCTATATCATTTGACACACACAGCCGGAGGCAGCCTGGAAGTGAAAATTACCCCTTATCTCTCTCCCTCTCCCCTCCGCCCCCATACAAGAAGATTTTGCATTTCAGTTTGCATTAAACCTCCTCCCCCTCTTTCTCTCTTTTTCCTTTCTCCCTCTGCCTTTTTCTGGCACCTGTTCTAAAGAGACATAGATGCTTGCAAGAATTTCTTTCCACACTTTTCCTTTAACTGTTTGAGGTTAAGGGATGGTGACAATAGGTTTCTACAATAGGTAGAAAAGTTCAGAAAACGTGTTTCACTGTGTTGTCTTAAAGTCGGGTTTGTATTTCCTCGGACCGCAAATCGTTAGCATGGCTAAACAAAAGCTTTTGTTCCAAGCGCTAATTTCTCGTGGACAATATACAGCAGCACCATTATTTGCATGATTCAGGGTAGGGCTGGCGTGGGGGGAGTGTAGGCTGAATGTAAGGCAAACAGCGGATGTAAATGCTTGGGCTTAGCCACAGCTGGGTTGCAGCATTGTCTTATGTGCTTTTACTAGAATGCAGAGGAATGCATTTCCGGAGAGATTGTCAAGAGACATGTTTTAAAACACTGCAACTGTTTCCATGACTCATTTCAGTCCCCTGCAGCAACAGAATAATGCTGGAACTTCAGAACTGTACAAGGCAATAGCATAACTACTTTGAAATCAGCAGAGCAATTTCCATTCCTATACAGGCTATTAAATACGGTACTAATCTTTTGTTACAAAGAAAGCCACAATATAAAGGGAAGTCTGCTGCATTCACTTATTCCTTTTCTCTTGTACTTGCGTTTAGTCCCAGGGATGTATATTAAATAAGCACTAGGAAGAAATGCTAGGGACATGACCAATGTGTCTTACTTTCTTTTAAGGTGATGCAGGAGTTGGCCATATGTAAAGATATCTGCATTGTGTTGCCCATACACTGCTGCTAATTGGAACCATCAGCATGCTGTTAAAGTAATAAGGAACTGCTGTGATTGTTCCATTCACTTCATTCATGTCCTTCCTTTTCTTTTTGGCACCGATAAGCATAAATTATTCCCATGTCTCCTAGTAAATCCAATGTGGTGGCCTGAGCAACAAATGTATTTGGCTTCTCTGGTTTTTACTCTGATATTATTTTACAGTTTTAATTTTTTTCCCCAGACTTCTGTATTGTTCTAAAGCATTGGAAAGCTCTGGACTCTCAGAGCTATGTATGCTTTGTTCAGTTGCTAGATTTGTGATTCAAATATAATGTTTCAATGGTGTTAAATCAACACTAGTAGTATATCAGAGACATGAAAATGTAATATTTCTGAAGGAAAAGATACACAAGAGACATTTTTCACCTATAAAAATTACATGCACTATTACTGGTTTGAGGATGAACAATTGGTATATGTAAATACAATAAAATATGCATCTCTTTGAAAGTGGAAGTCGAATTGTGCTTTATTGTAAGTGTCAATGATGGATAATTTCAACATGAATTCATAATGCGCAAGTATTGTTTTTGTTGATAACTTTTGCTATAGAGGAGTGGTAAGAATAATGAAAAGTTTAAAATTTGGATAAGTCATCTATGATAACGAAATGACATGGAGTAAAAACTGTAGTCATTTATCTGTACCACAAAGGGTGTGGGCAACGTTACAACGTGTGGATGAATTCCAAAGCAGAATTTAAATGCTTTGACTTTGAATAGTTTTCACTGATGTCTCATATTGAAAAATGTGTTTTACAAACTTTGCTGTCTATTGGTATATATATTTTTTCAAAACCAGGATTACTAAAATTATCCCTTCATTTCACGTCGATGAATGCTTTGCACTTAATATTTTCCTATTGTTCCTAAAAGAGCAAATTTGCAAATACTTTTTTCCAAAGGAGAAACTGAACCTAAAATAACTAATTAGTGTTCCTCCAAAAATATTGGATTAGATTTTTTTAAATAAAAAAACCCGTTTTGTTACCTGTCTAGACATAAAATGCCTCGGTGGATTGCTGAGGTATTGAGGTCAAAATTAATAAAAGTTTTAATGCATCATTATTATTATATTTACATTTTGTAGTACCATCTGCTTTGTAGAGAATCCAGATACAAGTACTTCTTCTTTTGTAATATGAGCATATTTTATGTTATGTCCAAAACAGAATATATCTTGATATACATAACATCCAAGATGTTATGTATATCAAGATATGTCTATAATAACATCCAAGATTTAAGAAGAAATTTGTAAAAGACAGTGAATGCTAAAGCAAGACGTGAAGATAGTATCTCTTGATCATGCCAGCTTCAGCTATGTACACCTACCAACCGAACGTATTTTACGTTGTGCCTTGTGTGACACACCTATTGTCGAAAGTCTGTGTTCTAGGGGGAAACAAAGGAAAGTTGCTCTTTCTTTTGTTATAATTCCTTATCATCTTTTAACTCGCTGCATGCTGCAGATGTTACTTAATACAGTCAGAATTTCTAGATGTAATATGTAGTAGTGAGAAGATTTCTATATAATACTACATATTTCTGGAGAAAAACAACAAAGAAATGTGTCTTAATGTCCCTTGAGTACAAATAAATCTGAATTTTCATGTGCAGAATATTTGTGATGTAAGAATATTAAATTATGTAAAGAGAAAGAAGAATTGAACGGTGTATACTGTAGTGTCACCACAATAAATAGTATATAACATTAATTAGCAAATCTTCTTGCCAGTGTGGATATGTATGTGTGTGTGTGAGAGAGAGAGAGAAGTAACAAGTGATTGGTACATTAGAAATAACCTGCTATTTATATCGCATATACTGTAAATAGGGGCTTTCTCTCAGATTCAGGATGACAGGCTACTTTTAAATGCAGGATTCACTGCTTCTGTATGTTTTAAAATGTAGAGTCGAGTAAAATGCCTCCAGCAACTTTCTTTGTTGGGTTTTATTTTTGAGTGTCTGTTGTATGTGGTTCCCACTACTCCTTCTATGCATTGGATGAGTAAAACCTCATCTCTTGAAAGCCATTTTAATCTTTGAACACACAGAATCACTGAATGTGTTAGTACCACATTTCACAGGTTGTATGAAACACACATTATGTTAGACTTTCAAAATAATCATATAAAGTGTACTTTGATTAAGATTGCACTTTTCCTCTAAGTGTGCCTCAAAGGGGGAAAGGGTTAAGGGAAAATTCATGGCCACTATTAGCCTCTTTTACCATGAAAGTACAATCAAACACTTTTTTTTATAATGTCACTTACAATCTGAAATGGAAATACAGAAAAGATATTTGTCTTCAGCTTAAAACAATTACAAATTGCCCACTTTGTTTTATTGCTACACTCCTACCAAGCAGTCGGAACATCACAAAAATAACAGTAATGGTATCTGGTATTTGGTTGAACTGGTTTAATGTATCTTTACCATAGAAAACTGAAAAGTAGCTCACTTATCAGAATTATTCCATGGTAGAATTGAATGCCATCTTTTCTATACCAAGAAGTATGGCATTGTTATGAATATGCATTTTGAATTTTCTAATTAATGAAATTGCAGTTAAACAATATATTCTGTCTCTTTTGTGCTGTGTGCTTTGAAAGGTTAAGACAGACAATGACAGCAAGAGATCCTTTATAAATTCAGCCCTTCTTTTATAAGTCTGATTCCTACTTTATCTGTAGCAAATATAATCCTTGCCGAGAATTGCAGTGAGGTAAGGAGAATTTTCGTAGTAATTTGATTACCGAAAGAGATGAGTTGTAACTTGCATATCTGAAATGACTGTCATAGATTTCTAACTGCTTCGTATTATAATTTTTGGAGGAGGTGATTCACATGATGATCTATTGAAAGGGTGTTTCACCTGCATAGTCAACCTGAAGTGACCCCACCCACTTTCCCCAACAATCCAGTTAATCTGCTGGAGAAAAAACAGAAGCTGCCATTTTCAATAAAATTGCAATCTCAATAGAGGTTGCAGGGGGATGGGAGAAGCTTTTGCCTTTATGCTGAAATGTGCATATCCATGTGCACACATATATACAACAGAGAGAGAGAGAGAGAGAGAGAGAGAGAACGCAATCAATCCCTAGATTTCACTAGTAAGAAGACATGCTTTAAGCTACTCATATCACTCTACTCTTGAGGTGTGCTGTGGAGGAATCTCTGTATTCACTCATGAATGTGCCCCCTGTCCCCATCCCCAAGCTTGGATGCAGCCTACACGATTGAAAACACTAGGTACTTCAGTCTATCTATTGATAAGCCATGAATCAGCATCAAGTGATTACTTGCATATTTGGAAGAGCCACTCACAAAACGAATGTTACAGGCAGTGTTGTCTGTAACATTGACTCTTGTCTCCTTGCTGCAAGTGGAGTTGTGAGACATCAAGTGATGTATATTAATGTATTGTCGAAGGCTTTCATGGCCAGAATCACTGGGTTGTTGTAGGTTTTTCGGGATATATGGCCATGTTCTAGAAGCATTATCTCCTGGCGTTTCATCTGCATCTATGGCAGGCATCTTCAGAAATTGTGAGGCCTTTTGGAAACTAGGAAAATTGGGTGAAATGTCCAGGGTAGGAGAAAGAATTGGCCACCTCGATTAGCATTTGATGGCCTGACTGTTTCCAGGTGACAGTTTCCATATGTGGCTTGTTACTTTCAGGCCATCAAATGCTAATCAAGGTAGCCAGTTGAAACATTCACACCTAGCTCCAACAGACAAGAGTTCTTTCTCCCACCCTGGACCTTCCACAGATATATAAACCCAATTTTCCTAGTTTCCAACAGACCTCACAACCTCTGAGGAAGCCTGCCATAGATGCAGATGAAACATCAGAAGAGAATGCTTCTAGAACATGGCCATACAGCCTGAAAAACCTACAACAACTCAGCAATGTATATTAATTTGTGGGTCAGTGCCCATATATGAACAGAGCTTGGAAAAGTTACCCCTTTCAGCTACAATTCCTAGAATCCCGTAATGCCTGCAAGAGAGTTGCCACATATTCATCCTCTGTTTGTGAAGCATCATTCATGTATATGACATAAGAGAATTAACCATAGACTGAACATGAGCAAATTCTGTCTCATGTATTTAGTATTTCGTTTAGTTTTGATAAGAACTATGGCTTTTAATCAAAGGATTTGTTGAAGGTGTGTTTGTAAAGAATGAAGAACTACTTTACTGAAGACTGAGAGGAACTGGAGGGGGAGAAGAAAGTAGCATCAAGTATGAATTTTAGTGAATTGTTTGCATGAAAATAGAAATATATAAAACTACGGTATCTACCTACATCAACCTTTTGCATCAAAGCACTTCTGCTCTTCTTCCAGGATTCCAGAAAGTTGCTTCCAGTAAGTGTAAACTCTCAGTTCTCAAGCTTTGGTCCTCCAGATGTTTTGGGACTTCAGTTCTCAGAATTACCAAGCCTTGGCCATATTGGCTAAGACATTGGGAGCTGAAGTCCAAACCATTTGATGGACCAATAGCTGAGAACTGCTGATGTTAACAACATTGGGCTAGATCCAGTCTAAGCTTCCCATGTATATTAAATTCATTTCAGTGGTACTTACACAGGATAAAAATGTATCTCTCCAAGATCTAAATTGGACTCCAGGGCACAATTAGAGTAGAGTTTGATGAATTAATTGCTGAATGGCCCAAGTCAACATTCATGTAAATTACATTCATTGAGATTATTTTATTATGCATTGTTTTATTATGTATTCTTTTATGTATTTTATATTGTTGTAAATTTATGCTATTATAGTCTATATGTTTACGTATTGTTTATTTTATGTTCGGCACTTGCAGTGCTACTGTGAGCCGCCCCGAGTCCCTTCGGGAGATGGTGGCGGATATAAATAAAGTATTATTATTATTATTGATTATAATGATAATTTATACCCTCCTTGTCCTAGTGATAGGCATCAAGATTATTATTTTATACAAATTATTAATGCAAGTAATATGGGTGAAGTCACTTCAGGCTGATCATGCAAATTAAGCAACCTTTCTATGAATCATGTTGAATTTTTTTTATCCTATGTAAGACAATCTGAAATTAACTTAAAGTATATGCATTGGAAACTTATATTCCCAGTAGTGTCTACACCAGAAGTTTCCAACCTTTGCTCCTCCAGCTAAATAAAATAAAATCATGTCAAGTTCATAGAAATATAACATGGATCAGAACTGTGGACAGCTCCGGGTCAGTATGAACTGGCTGGAACTTTACTGAACATGATAGGGAGAATGCTGCCTTTGCAAAAAGTTGTCACTTTTGCAAAATGCTTAAAGGCAGACACGTTCCTGTTCCTTCTGCATGGGTCACTGTGTTTTTTGAAGAACCTAGCCTGATTTTGTGCCTTTTGATTTTTGTGAAATTAAAAATATGACGAAATATAATAAAACCATGTCCTCCAGCTATAACTAAGAGAAGGTACTGGATATCTTCTTTGGAGAAAGCTGGCAGAGACTTGTCTTCAAATAGGTTGGAGCATGGTGGTACTATTTATTGTGTTCCTACCCCAGTATGTGCAGAGGACTCTGGAAGGGACCTAGCGTTGCCTTTGTTGGATAGTATCTTGGATACTTGGATAGCTACCTGGATGAGAGACTGCCAATGAATACCAGGTGCTGTAGCTAATGTTTCAGGGTAAGGAATTAAAACCACCTCTGCATATTCCTTGCCTAAGAAAACCGTATGAAATTCATGGGTTAAGTCATCAGGTGACTTGGAGGAACATAGACATACAGAAGATAACATGCAGGAGGCTTCCTCTTTCTTAGCTCTTCTATAGGGCTGCAACAGTGAAAAGATGGCATCCGGGGAGGCCCTGCTCTCGCTCCCGCCGACCTCTCAGATGCGGTTGGTGGGGACGAGGGACAGGGCCTTCTCGGTGGTGGCCCCCCGCCTGTGGAATGCGCTCCCTACGGAGATACGGTCCACCTCATCCCTCCTGACATTCAGGAAGAAGGTGAAATCCTGGCTCTGGGATCAGGCATTCCCTCACCAGCACTAGGCAGCATGTGAGACGGAATTTTAATGGGAGGGAGGAAGAGGGTCAATGTTTCTAGGGTTGAATACTGTTTTAATTGGAATGATTGTAGATGTGTTGAGGGATTGTATTTTAATGCCTTAATGTTTTAATGGGTTGTGGGGTTTGGGGTTTTACGCTGTTGATGTGGCATCGAATTGTGCCTGCTGTAAGCCGCTCTGAGTCCCCCCTCGGGGGTTGAGAAGAGCGGGGTAAAATCCTGAAATAAATAAATAAATAATAAATAAATGAAATTTGTCTCCTGGGCCTTCTTGTCAAATATACAAAGCCTGAGGGAGGATTGGAGTTTTGTCTACACATGTGGCCAAGAGGAAGAAAAGCTGGAGAGCAGTTAGCTTTCTCTTTTTTAATGCAAAAAGATTTTGGTGTGAGGAAGACCCCCCACACCTCATGCAAATTTTCTATGAAGAGATGTCCAGAACACCCTCAAAAAGGAAAAGTGGGAGTACAATACCTACTCTTTCCTATCAACTAAGTGACAGAAGTTACAGTGACTTTCCACTGAGACTGAGAGAGTGTAGCTTGCCCAGGGTCACCAATGGGTTTCAATGGCTGAGTGAAGATTTGAATTCTGATCTCCCAGTGTTCTAATCCAGCATTCAAACCACTATAGCACATTTAATATAAAGCAACATTCATCAGGTTAAATCACGGAAAGAGCCTCCTCGAAGACTGGGTAAATACAGTCGGACGTCCCCTGGGCAACATTTCTTGTAAACGGCTAATCTATCCAACGCAAAAGCATAATAATCATCATCTTTATTTATACCTTGCCACCATCTCTCCAAAGTGGACTCGGGGCAGCTAACATGAGGCCAAGCCCAAAAATAATACAACAAAGTTAAACACAAAACAACAGAAAAATTATATCACAACAAAATACATAAAATAACAAAATAAAATAAACAGTGCAAAATAACATAATAAAAATGAAACACAAATGGCGGGCCAAATGCATAAGATAAAATGTTAAAACCCTGGGTGAGGTAGGAATAGAAAAAGTGTATTTGTGAGGGACGAGCCCAAGAAGGAGGAGCAATGGGGGAAAGTGCATCATGAGGACAACTGTAGATGGAAACAAACAAAATGGGTTGAATGGTCACTCTCTAAAGGCACAGTGGAAGAGCCAAATTTTTAGATCTTTCTTAAAGGCTGTTAGGGTGGGGGCTTTTGACACGAAATAAATAAAAAATCAGTTTAAATCACTTAGTCACTTAGATGATTAATTCCTCAACTTTCACGCAGATCACAACATCTTCTCTAATCACCTCAATTCATATCTATTTCAAGCATGAGTTGATCAGTGTACCATTGTACGACCATGTTCGTTTCTCATATTATATGCCATACAGAATGAATCAGACCATCGGTGAGAGGACGACCAAGAGGTCGCGTCCATCCCCACCAGGTACCATGTTGCCGTGGCATTGCTCCAGCGCCCATCTATCACATTTAAATTGAACTCAAAATTCTGGAAGACTTGATAAGTAATAACTTTGCCTGATGAAGAAAAGATATCAAATTCTGTATGTGGTCAGCCTCTTTGCATAGAAAGCAATCCAAAGTGTTGCCGCTACTACTGATATAACTCCTTCTGGGTCATCACTTCTGGCCTTCTCTTCCTGCCAGAGGTGGGGAAACTCTGAGATAGCAGGTTTCCAAAGGAGTGAATATATCACATGGAAAAGGTACCTCAAATGGTGTACAGCTACCTCCACCTGTTGATTTTGTACATAACTTTCAGAAGTAGGATATGAAATTGCACTTATTTGCAAATGGATTAAAATATTAGTATAAAAATTAAATTGCCATTGCACCATTAAACACCAAAATATTAAAGTGCATTAAAAACTATACAAGCAGCCCAAACTCACAATCACACCATCCCCAGCAGCCTGCCTCTGCAATCCACAAATGCCTGATGGCAGAGGTTCCTTTTTCACCTGCCTGAGAAAGGTAAACAGGACTAGGGCCACCCTGGTGTCTCTAGAGAGAGAGAGTTTCAGAGATAGAGCAGTCACCAAAAAGGCCCTCTTCCTCATTCCCACCAAATGAGACTGAGAAAATAAGTGGGACAAAGAGAAAGTCTTTTTCAGATGATTGTCATGTTCTAACATGCTCAAAAAGAGATTATATGGTCCTTCAAAGAACCTGGACCCAAGCTGTACAGGGCTTTGTAGGTTAAAGCCACACTAAAAATGTTACCAGCATGAAGTTACGAACATAAAAGGAGTCTTTCTGAATCAGACTAAAGGCCTGTGTGTTCTAGCATTTTGTCTCACAGTGACATCTCTGATGTTCAGCAACTGATATAAAGAGGCCTCTGATAGTATATCTTGACTATGTAAGTCACAGATAACCGTGTCTTCTATACATATGGATAATCTTCTTTTAAAGCCACTGAAGTTGGCAGCCATCACAGCTTCTTGCTCTGTGTGTATTGGGACTGGGAACATCCAGTCATAGCTTTATTGAGCTATTGTGCCGCTTCATTCGTGGAATTTAATATTTTCTAAATTTTTTCTCCATCTTTTTAAATGGATAATATCTTATCTGTTAAGGAAGAGAAATGGATTAGTTGCACCATGCATAATTCCTTTTAATTGTTAACAGTTCCATAATGTAACTTTGCACTGTGCGAAGTGATTCCTTTTGTCAATTCAGAGTCTCAGACTGACTATATTGAAGCAATAGCCTCTTCTGTGCCCCCCTTTCCAGTATTTTGAAAGCTGTTTGTCATCTCTGCACTAAATATGAAACCATTTTGAATTTATAGTGGAATTCCCTATGGAAAAAGTGGTGGGGGAGTGCAGAGATTTCCATTTCAAAAGTGGAGTTCTATTAAGAGACATATCAAATATCATAGTGGGTCTGTAATTGGGTTAGTTGGGCTAAAAATAGAACAGGTGACAATACAAGTGAGATTACACTAAATTGCTTCTATTCTTAGACATTTCTTTGCTTATCCCATATGCCATGAAGCCCAGTTTGCAACAGTTTTGAAATTAATATGTTGTGTACTCAAAGAAACTATTTAATGCAGGGCTCCTCAAACTTTTTCAGCAGAGGGCCAGCTCACTGTCCTTCAGACTGTTAGAGGTCCAGACTATAGTTTGTAAAATAAAATAAAATAAAAATTCATATGCACACTAAACATACCTTATTTCTAATGCAAAAAATTTAAAAGAATGATATATTTAAAATAATAATGTTGACCAACACAAACAGTTTTTCACTGGGAAATGTGGGCCTGATTTTGGCTGATGAGATAGTCAGTTAAGATTGTTACTGTTAGGGCGGGGACTGGGCAGATAACCCTGGAGGGCCTTAATTTGTGGTCCCCTGGTATAATGTTTCATTTCCCAAACTGCCCCCCCCCCCCATTGGTGGAGTACAGCTCCCACAGACAGTGCATACATGCTACCATCAATTTTCTTTTAAAATAATGAAATTATTATTAAGTTATCTTAATAACACCCATACATGTAGGGAATGACTTGTATTAATGTGAAATTCAACTTTAAATCATGTATTACCCCCCTCTCCCAGTTGATTTTTAATATGGTGTTTTACAATGTGGTGTAAACCCAATCCTCCATGCAAATATTGTGCCTCTGGTGGATAAAGTGCAAAACTTCAGCCCAAAATGGTTACTTGGTAAGATTAATTAGAAGTAGAACTAAGTCTCAGTGAAGGGAAAGGTAGGATTTTTAAGAAGAAAGATAAGGGCCCTCTTCTGGGAGTAGATCTGGGTATAGTTGTTCAGATACAATTGCTAGAAATGTTGGGTGAATGGATGTAACATGGATGAGTGCAATACATATCAAGGGAGGCATGTGTTGGAACTGACAGGGAGAAGATAGATAAAAAAGCAACAGCCTAAGGAGGCTGTTCAAGTCCTGAACCAGTGCTTAGCCGCTGTAACGGACTCAATGAGGGCGAACAAATTGAAACTTAATCCAGACAAGACAGAGGTCCTCCTGGTCAGTCACAAGGCCAAACAGGGCACAGGGTTACAGCCTGTGCTTGACGGGGTTACACTCCCCCTGAAGGCGCAGGTTCACAGTTTGGGAGTGATCCTAGACTCATCGCTGAGCCTGGAGCCCCAGGTCTCAGTGGTGGCCGGGAGAGCTTTTGCACAGTTAAAGCTTTGCGCCAGCTGCGCCCGTACCTTGGGAAGTCTGGCTTGGCCACGGTAGTCCATGCTCTGGTTACATCTCGAATAGACTACTGCAACGCTCTCTACGTGGGGTTGCCTCCGAAGACTGCTCGGAAACTGCAATTAGTCCAACGCTCGGCAGCCAAGTTACTAACAGGAGCGGGGTACAGGGGAGCATACAACTCCCTTGTTGCCCCAGCTCCACTGGCTGCCAATTAGTTTCCGAGCACAATTCAAAGTGCTGGTTTTGACCTACAAAACCCTATATGGTTCCGGCCCAGTTTACTTGTCCAAACGAATTCTCCCCTATGAACCATCAAAGACATTAAGATCCTCAGGAGAGGCCCTGCTCTCGATCCCGCCATCTTCGCAAGCGCGTCTGGTGGGGACGAGAGACAGGGCATTCTCTGTTGTGGCCCCTCAGCTGTGGAACTCCCTCCTAAGCGATGTTAGATCTGCCCCCTCCCTGTTGTCCTTCAGGAGGCGGGTGAAGACTTGGATGTGGAATGAGGCCTTCCCAGAATAAACTGAGATTGATTTCAATCTGAAATGAGTGACCACTTTTATAGACCGAGTTGAATGTGGTTTTAATGGCAATGTGGTTTTTATGTATTTCTGTTTTTATGTATTTTAATATGCTGTTTTAAGATGTTTTAAATTTGTATAGCATTGAATTTTGCTGTAAGCCGGTCTGAGGCCCTCCATGGAGGTGAGAAGGTCGGGGTACAAAAATTTAAAATAAATAAATTTTAAATAAATAAATATAAAATGACTGCTGCAGGAACAGAAGGAACTGAGGTAGTGTTTGTTAGTTTTGTTTTGTTTGCATGGTGTTTGGGACACTAAGTAAGCACATCACTTCCTGGACTTTTGTGCCATAAGGTTCTACCTTTCCATCCCATTTTTTCAGTCAACAAAATCTCTCAAAACCTAAGATCTCATGCATGTTCTATATAAGATATGGCAGCTAGAAATTATTACATTATTATACATTGGCCTTGGTTCCTTTATATTTCTTCCCTATGTTGCTTTACAATATTCTGATCCACATTGTAGATAGATTTGAATACTGAAAAACAACATAAGGACAGCACCTCTGAATATTATTTACCTAAGAACACCATATGAAATTGATGCAGTCACTGTAAGTCAACAGGTAACTTGAAGACACACACACACACAGAGGGAGAGATGGACCAAAGCCGATGCACCATGGGACATTGCTTAGATCTCCCAACTTTCAGATCTTCCAACATAAATCTAATTACTGCAGAACAAATCCACTGAATCAATGGAACATAGTTAAATATTGACTCATTGAGTTCCACTGAAGCAAGTTGAGACTGGCTATTTGTTTTAGGCCAATGAGTTGGGTGTCTGTGTGAGGAAATATCCCCCTTCCCTTAATTGCATTGTAACGCTCAACAGCCCATTTCATCTCCGAAATGTTCATTTTGAGTAAGAGGTCCTTTCTTAGTACAGCATGTTGAGAGTAGTCCCTGGAGAATGCTGCTGACACTGGTTACAATAAAGGCAAATAATGTGTCTAAATTATGTTAAAGTTTCAAGGCTTATGAGTCAAGATTGGTATCGGAGCAAGAGTCTGGTTCCAAGGCAATCATAGGCAAAAAGTTTTCAGCTTATATACTCACCAATAGGAGGAACTGGGCAGGAGAGAATGGATTTCTCTGATAAGATGCTGTTCAGCAGCAATGGGCCTGACCATTGTGCACAAATGTATCCACTTTTTGCTGTATCATAATTTAAAGTAGCTTTCTAGGGTTTTTTTTTTAAAGTAAATTTAGATTTATTTATTTATTCAAATAGACATACATTTGTAAGTGTTTGTTGCCTACAGTGAAATACTTTTCAGCTATTAATGTTCTATAATCATTTCTCAGATAATATATTTTCTTTAAGGGGTCACAGGCTTCTATAGTACATATAAAGATATGATAGGCTCCAACTTAATGTCCGCTTCCTCCTTGTCTACAGCCTTATAGGATCCTCTATATACATTTTTAGTTTAACTTCACATTGAGATGTTGAATAATTGGTTCTCCTCTTAAGAGTACAGTTATTTTTTTCAATTATCAGAAAATCTGTAATGTATTTTTCCCATTCTTCTAAAGGAGGTATCTCTGAGGTTTTCCAATATCTAGCATATACTATTCGAGCCGACCACTATCATGTAAAACAATTTTTTTCCGAATTTTAGTCCTTCATCTGGCATGTTCTAAAGGTACATTTGTGGTGTCATTTTGAAATTCATGTTTAACATCTTTTCAATAATCTGTTTCCAGTAGTTGTTTGCTTTGTTGCAAGTCCACCATATGTAGTAAAATGTGCCTTTTTCTTTCCCAAATTTCCAACATTTGTCAGTGCAATTATACAACTTGGCTAGTCTCTCTGGAGAGAGAGATACCATCACAGATGCATTTAGTAAACATTTTCTTTTAGGTTTTGACATTAGTGTATTTCATTCTTCTCTTCCATGTCTTTTCCCATTCGGCCATTTTTATCTCTTGGCCTCTTCTTAGTTTTAAGGGAGGTAGCAAGAGCCTTACACTCCGTTCATCTCCCTTTTCTCAGAGTTGAGATACTTCACTTCTGATCTTGCCTCTGTTAAATGGATAGTTATGACCATCCTCAGGGACAACTGAAAAATAATTTTCTCAACTGTCACTAGTACAGGCAACAAATAATTCTAAAAAGCACATTAATTGTGTGCAAATAATTATACCTATGAACCTAGTCCTTTTAGGCATGGGTTATGCGCTCTGTGTGTGTGAGAAAAAGAATTTGTAGGCTGTATTGTATTACTATTAGTTCCGTTCTAACCTTGTTCACCAAATGCCTTCCTGTTCTGGCCTTCAGGAATTGTATTTAAAGTGGTTTTTAGTCTGTTTTGTTCATTCTGTTGAAGATATTAATTATGCTCCTATTACAGTACAGTTAGGTTATCGTGTACCAAAATTCATTTGACATTTTCAAAAGGAAAGAAAATAGCATGTCTTTTGAAAAAATACAACACTATCCAACTGAGGTCAGATTGCCTGGTTGTTGGATCAGTGTGGGAAGAACAAAGAGAAGGAGGTTGAATAGGTGTTGCCACAAGCTTTTCCTTACTCCTGTTTCCTTAGCCAATGTTAGAGTGTTGCAAAATTAATTTAGCTTCAATAAAAGTTGGTTTCTACACTAAGAAAAAGCAGGATTCAGCGACGTCTTTGAATTATGCAGATTTGTACAATATCTCTTACTTGTTTGTCTTTCTGGTATATGGTAGTTTTGAGGCAAATCTGTCATGAGGTTTTCTCAGGAAGATTTGTTTAGAGGGGGTTTGCCATTGCCCTTCTCTAAGGATGAGAGAAGGCAACTTTCCCAAAGTCATCTAATGGGCTTTAATGGCCAAACAGAAATTTGAACTTTTGTCTTGGAAGTCCTAGTCCAGGGGTGCTCACACTTTTTCAGCATGGGAGCTACTGATTAAAAAACCAAGTCCCAAAGATCACCTACCCAGAAATGTAAAACGTATAACTATTTTCTTATTTATTTATTTATACTTATTATTCATTTTTATGTACCACTCCTTCCAGCAGGCTCGGGGCAGTTTACATAAAACGAAGTTAAAAAACATCAACATTTCAATTTAATAACAACAATATAAAACAGAGCATAAAATACATCCAACCACCCCATTTCTCCTACACTGCCATATTACCACACATATCAGCCAGAAAGTAAGAAGAGAGGCTGTTGAACTGCAAGGCCATTTAATACGCAGCAAGGTAAACAAAGGGACATGCATAAATACATCCAACCACCCCATTTCTCCCACACTGTCATATTACCACACATATTATCAGCCAGAAAGTAAGAAGGGAAGCCTTTGAACTGCAAGGCCATTTAATACTCAGCAAGGTAAACAAAGGGGCATGCATAAATACATCCAACCACCCCATTTCTCCCACACTGTCATATTACCACACATATTATCAGCCAGAAAGTAAGAAGAGAGGCTGTTGAACTGCACGGCCATTTAATACTCAGCAAGGTAAACAAAGGGGCATGCAAAAATACATCCAACCACCCCATTTCTCCCACATTTCCATATTCCCCAACATATATTTCTCAAGGAACAAAGCAAGCAGAGAGGCTTTGGAGCTAAAAGGCCATTTTTAAACATTAAAAATAAACAAAGAGACATGCCACAGTACAATCAAGTACCCACCCCATTTCTCCCACATTTCCATATTCCCCAACATATATTTCTCAAGGAACAAAGCAAGCAGAGAGGCTTTGGAGCTAAAAGGCCATTTTTAAACATTAAAAATAAACAAAGAGACATGCCACAGAACAATCAAGCACCCACCACAAAGTAAAAAAGACCGACCTTTGAGATGCGGCAAGGAAATTACCCCAAAGTGTCCTTCTTCTCCTCCTCCGTCGTTGCTCCTATTTCCACGCCGCCAGCATGCGTGCCGCCTCCAAGAGCTCACGAGAAGTCCGAGAAGCAGAATGGGTGCTTCTTCGCATGCGCGCGGGGTCAGCCATGCATCGGGTCATCCAGGCCCACCCCCTTTGGTCTCCTATGACTCTGAGTGGCTGGAGAAGGACAGAGGGAGGAGGAGGAATCCAAACGAGGGGCCCATTCTGCCTCTTGGACTCTGGAGCTTTTGAGGAGGCGCGCGAGCAGGGAGTGGGGAGGAGCACTGACGGAGGACTTCTTTGCACCGTGCAGGGGCAGGTGAAGAGGACCAACCGCAAAAAAAACCTGGTCAGGGGTCTGAAGATCACCAGGATGAGGCCTGAAGATCACCCTGGTGATCGCGATCACCATACTGAGCACCCCTGTCCTAGTCCAACACTCAAAACTGTAACACCATGACAGCTCTCAGTACAACTAGACATGGTTTTTCATTTCAGCTGTTGTGGAAAGTGAGTCATAAACTGCATTTGTATTTATGTGTGATGGATATTCCACATGCAACTGGTTGGACACTGCGTGGGTAGAAAGCTCTCCTAGCTGTAACTCTGCAGCAACAGCTCTATCTTCTGTGATCCCATCAGATGTTGACTAATGTAATTTCAAGCATGGTTTCCCTCTTAGCCATAAGAATTAAACACTTTCCTTCTGGCATAACCAGAGCTTGGAAATGTTACTTTTTCGGATTATACCTTCAGAGTTCCCACACCTATGATCACTCTTTGGCGTGAGGTGTCCTGGTTTACTCTGTGCCACTACAAAAAGTCTCACTAGGCTGGAAGCTTGGATTGTGTATTCAACTCATTCTTTTAAATGCCTTGCAACTATTTTAAGAGATTCCATCCTTTTCCCCTAATGCAAAGACATCAACTGCATAGTAATGGAGAAAAAGGGATTCCCCATTCTTCCACGCTATACTTTCCAAATATGCTAATTAAGTGTTGAGGAATCTGGATAGTAGTAAACATAAGAGGGTGGGAAAGGAAGTAAAGGTGCATTTTAATAAAGAGGCTTTGGTTTCTCTGGCAGGAAATAAACCTATACAGGTTTTTCAGAATATGACAGGATCAAGTATGTGTTGTATATTTTGAAACAATTGCTCCCCACTGTTTTTAGGGGTCAGGTTTAACAGGTGCGCTTCTCCAAAAACTGTTCCACCACATTTCTGGTGTTGGCAAAATGCATTTAAGTTCTTTTCTGAACCTTGGGCGCTATTTGCTTATTGAACTACTGCAACAACAAAATATATTCGATACTATCACCTATCTCTGTCTTTTCCTCTCTTTAATAATGCGTTTTTAAAAACGAAACTGTTGAGGGGGGAAATTGTTGCTGTTCTCTTAGAGAGTGTATCGTTACGCAGAAAACAGGATCTTTGGGGAAGAGCCATAGCTTATTGATTTTGCCATCTGTTCTGTGTACACAAGATTCAGTCACTATCATCTTCAGGTATGACAAAAAAAAAACCTGCCTGATTTGTATAAGGCAGCTTATGTTCTTTTGTTCTTATGACTGCAACAGAGAACATACCCAATCTTACAAGAGTCACCGTTCTCTGCTTCCCTGAAAAACAGTTTGGATCAATTTTATAGAAAAGTATCTATTACTTGTGACAAATAAGAACATAAGAACATAAGAAGAGCCATGCTGAATCGGGCCTCAGCCCATCTAGTCCAGCATTCTGTGTCACACAGTGGCCCACTAGTTGTACACAGGGATCTCTAGCAGAAAGGAGGGCAAAACCCTCACCTGCTCCCGACCCCCCACAACCAGTACCAACCACACGTGTGGTTGGTACTCCACCCCCACCCTACTCCCACCTGACTTAGAAGGACAGAAAGTGCATAAATTGGACTAGCATTGGTAATTGTAGTAGTACCGTGTTTCCCCGAAAGTAAGACAGCGTCTTACTTTCTTTTGTCCCCCAAAATCCCCACTATGTCTTACTTTCGAGTACGACTTACATTAGCCGAGGGTACCCCGAAAGTAAGATGAAAGCAAGAGTTACCTCGGGCGGCAGGCATGGCGTGGCTTCCTGGCCGGGCGAAGAGGCTTTCAGAGGGGCTCAAAAGGGGCCCGGAATCCTCCTCCTCTTGCTCTTCTTTCTTCCAGCGGCGCCTTCCATCCTCCTCCTCTTCCTCCCAGCAGCGCCTTTCCTCTCGCCGGTTCCGCCCCTCTCTTCAGTGAAGGGAGGGGGCGGAGCCGCCGGCGGCAGAGGAAGAAAGCCGTGGAAGTCCCGCGGCACGGGCGGCTCAGGCGTCTTTCCCCCGCCGCCCGCTGCCGCGCTCCAAACGGGAGCCGGGCGGCGGAGAAAAGCACCTGAGTCGTCCTGGAGGCGGGACTTCCGCCGGCGCCTTCTCCCTCTCGCTGCCGGCTCGCGCTTTCCCATGGCAACCGGGTCCTCAGAGAAGGGAAAGCAGGCAGGCGCAAGGGCAGCCCTCTTGTGTTTACCTGCCTTCCCTTCTCTGAAGACCGGTTGCAAGGGAAAGCGCGAGCCGGGCGACGAGAGGGAGAAGGCGCGGCGAGATCCCCTTGCAACCGGGTCCTCAGAGAAGGAAAGCAGGCAGGCGCAAGGGCAGCCCTCTTGTGTTTACCTGCTTTCCCTTCTCTGAGGACCCGGTTGCCATGGGATCTCGCCGCGCCTTCTCCCTCTCGCTGCCGGCTCGCGCTTTCCCATGGCAACCGGGTCCTCAGAGAAGGGAAAGCAGGCAGGCGCAAGGGCAGCCCTCTTGTGTTTACCTGCTTTCCCTTCTCTGAGGACCCGGTTGCCATGGGATCTCGCCGGCGCCTTCTCCCTCTCGCTGCGGCTCGCGCTTTCCCATGGCAACCGGGTCCTCAGAGAAGGGAAGGCAGGCAGGCGCAAAAGGGCAGCCCTCTTGTGTTTACCTGCCTTCCCTTCTCTGAGGACCCGGTTGCCATGGGAAAGCGCGAGCCGGCGGCGAAAGGAGAAGGCGCCGCAGATCCCATGGCAACCGGTCCTCAGAGAAGGGAAAGCAGGTAAACACACGCGGGCTGCCCTTGCGCCTGCCTGCTTTCCCTTCTCTGAGGACCCGGTTGCCATGGGAAAGCGCGCGCCGGCGGCGAAAGGGAGAAGGCGCCGGCGAGATCCCATGGCAACCGGGTCCTCAGAGAAGGGAAAGCAGGTAAACACAAGAGGGCTGCCCTTGCGCCTGCCTGCTTTCCCTTCTCTGAGGACCCGGTTGCAAGGGGATCTCGCCGGCGCCTTCTCCCTCTCGTCGCCGGCTCGCGCTTTCCCTTGCAACCGGGTCTTCAGAGAAGGGACGGCACGTCAACACAAGAGGGCTGCCCTTGCGCCTGCCTGCTTTCCCTTCTGAGGACCCGTTGCCATGGGAAAGCGAGCCGGCAGCGAGAGGAGGCGCCGGCGAAGTCCCGCCTCAGGACGACTCAGGTGCTTTTCCGCCGCCCGGCTCCCGTTTGGGCGCGGGCAAGCGGGGCGACGGGGGGAAAGACGCCTGAGCCGCCGTGCCGGGCGGGACTTCCACCGGCGCTTTCTTCCCTCTCGCCGCGGCGGCTCCGCCCCCTCCCTTCACTGAAGAGAGGGGCGGAACCGCGAGAGGGAAAGGCGCTGCTGGGAGGAAGAGGAGGAGGATGGAAGGCGCCGCTGGAAGAAAGAAGAGCAAGAGGAGGAGGATTCCGGCCCCTTTTGAGCCCCTCTGAAGCCTCTTCGCCCAGCCAGGAAGCCACGCCATGCCTGCCGCCCGAGGTACGTCTTACTTTCGGGGTATGGCTTATATAAGCCGACCCCTCTGACACCCCCGATACGTCTTACAATCGGGGGTGTCATACTTTCGGGGAAACACGGTAGTAATAACAACAGCTATTTCATTTCTTATCCGCCTCTCCTCATGACTCGAGGCAGATTACAGAATAATCAAAACACAGAAACAGTGTAAAAATACCACAAATACACATATTAAAATGTGTATATTAAAATATTAATATACACATATTAAAATACACATACATATTTAAATATATTTCTATAGAATATATATTAAAATACACAAAACAGAGATTAAACAAAGTTTTAAATTTCTGCTCAAAAACTTGCTGGATAGGCCTGCTGAAAAAGATAGGTCTTTAGATGGTTTTAAAATTCCGACATCTCATTTAGCTGTTGGAGCTCTTCTGGCAGGTCATTCCACAGTCTTGGGACAGCTGATGAAAAGTTCCTCTGAGTGACAGTCTCCAACCAGGTTCTGACTGGTTGGAGTAACCACCCTCCAGAGGACCTAAGTGTTTGAGGCAGATTGTAGGGGAGAAGGCAGTCCTTTAGGTAACCTAGACCCAAACCTTGTAGGACTTTAAAGGTCAAAACCAATATCTTGTACTTTGCCCGTAAACTAATTATCAGCCAGTGCAGTGATTTTAGGATAGATGTAATATGCTCACTCCTGTTCCTGTGTAACCAATCTGGCTGCCGTATTTTGAACCAACTGGAGTTTCCGAACTTGGTAAAAAGGTAGCCCAATGTAAAGTGCACTGCAGAAGTCCAACTTTGAGGTTACAAGCACATGCACTAGTATCTTCAGGTCCTCCACATCTATGAAGGGGTGCAGCTGGCATATCAGCCAAAACTGGGACCCCAAATTAGGACTCTTGATGGCAAGCATCTCTGCTTTGTCTGGATTCAGTTTTAATGTGTTTTTCTCATCCAGCCCATTATCTCCTCCAGACATTCATTCAGTGGAGACACACTATCCTTAGTTGAAGTTGTTTTTGAAGGCATGGAGAAATATATTTGAGTGTCATCAGCATACTGATAATTACCCGCCACGTGTCTATGGATGATCTCTCCCATCAGCTTTGCATAAATATTGAAGAGCATTGGGGATAGAATGGCACCTTGTTGGATACCACATAATAGCTTCTGGTTTGAGGAGCAGCTATCCCTTACTGCCACTACTTGGAACCTGCCAGAGAAGTATGACTGGAACCACTGCAGTACAGTGCCTCTGATTCCCAGCCCCTTCATGTGTTCCAGAAGGACACCATAGTCAATTATATTGAAGGCTGCTGTGAGGTGGAGAAGCACCAACAGTGACATGCTCCCCCTGTTGGTGTTGAAATGGAGGTCATCCACGAAGGTAACCATAGCAGTCTCAACACTGTATCCTGCTCTGAAGTGTGCACCATCCAAGACTGTCTGGAGTTGGAGAGCAACAGTCATCTCAATCACCTTGCCCAGAAAGGAAGGTTAGACACTGGTCTGTAATTATAAGGTCCAGGGGATTCAGGGAGCACATACTACATACTAGTATGTGCTTTCAAGTTGGCTATTGATTTATGGAATCTGCATCAATTTCACAGGGTTTCCTTAGAAATATTTATTCAGAGGAGGTTTAACATTGCCTTCCTCTGAAATATAGCCTATAGAACCTGGTATTTCCCCAACAGTCTCCATTCCAATTATTGACCAGACAAGAAAAGTACCTAAGTTCAGATGGGTCATCTTTCTCCCCCAACTATTCTGACACTAGAAAATAACTTGAAGGGTGGTGGTGAGGGAAGTTGCCACTGCCTCTTACTGGTTAGAGAATTAATTTATGACTTTTGAATCTTTGTAGCTGCTGCAAAGGCAGATAATCCACACCTTTGAGATTGCCCATCTCTGTTCTTTCACAAATATTAGAGGCCTTCCACTTCTACTTCAGTTCTCTGCAGTGCTCTGGGATTGTAAGGGAGGATGTATATCAGATCAAATAAGAAACCAAATCAATTTTCATGTACATTACAAAGGTGTCAAAAAGTCTTGGCAGACTAGTGATATAAAAGATTTTACTGCATATTATTTCCTATTCCTGGTTCAGTGGTGTCACTGGCATGCAGTCTAGTAGAAGCTAGTCTCCTCTCCATAGAAAAATCTTACAACCATTTTTTTTACTTCTATGTAAGTGGCAAGGGACCGTTTTAGTTAGGATGCACCAGGGATTTTTGTTCAATTCCCCATCTGATGTCAGTCTCAAGGTTCCTTCAAATTTAATTTGTAACTTTGCAACTTCCTAAGCAGTTACCGTATTTTTCGCACCATAAGACGCAGTTTTTTTCCTCCCAAAGTAGGAGGAAAAATCAGCTGCGTCTTATGGAGCCGAAAGAGGGGAGGCGATAGAAAGCCTTTCCCTGGCCGCCTCCTCCTCGGTCTCGCCTCCTCCTCCGCCTCCTCTGCCTCCGTCACCGCCCGCCGCTTTCCGCTGCCACCGCCGCCTCCGCCACACCGCCGCCTCCCTCCCTCGCCGCCGCCGCATGCGCAGTAGGTCCCAAGCGCGCCTCACGCGTCTGACGCCTGACGCTGGCGCGCTGATGCAGGCACGCCCTGGCGCACCTGCGTCAGACGTCCAGACGCCCAGACGCGCTTAGGACCTACTGCGCATGCGGCGGCGGAGGCGGCGGTAAGTGGCGGAGGCGGCGGAAAGCGCGAAAGGGGCGAAAAGCGCGGAAACGGGCGGAAACGGGCGGAAAGTGGCTGAAAGGGGCGAGAGGCGGAGGAAAGAGGCGGTAAGTGGCGGAGGTGGCGGAAAGGGGCAAAAAGCGGCGGAAAGGGGCGAGGGAGGCGGCGGAAAGCGGCGGAGGCGGCGGTAAGCGGCGGGGGGGGGCGGGCGGTGGCGGAGGCAGAGGAGGCGGAGGAGGAGGCGGGACCGAGGAGGAGGCGGCCAAGGGAAAGGCTTAGGGATGGCGGAGGCGCCGAGGAGGGTCCACCCTTCCAGAAGAAAATTGGAAAAAATATTTTGGGCCAAAAAGTGGGCCCCGCGCTGAAGCACTTTTTGGCCCAAAATATTTTTTTCCAATTTTCTTCTTCTAAAATCTAGGTGCGTCTTATCATCCGGTGCGCCTTATGGTGCGAAAAATACGGTACCTTGAGAAGGATGACCTTAAAAATCTGATTTACTCCTTCTTACTTTTGAATTCAGCTTTGCTGCTCTTTGTTAAACCTCGT
This sequence comes from Anolis apletophallus, assembly GCA_030556195.1. Taxonomy (NCBI): domain Eukaryota; kingdom Metazoa; phylum Chordata; class Lepidosauria; order Squamata; family Anolidae; genus Anolis; species Anolis apletophallus. Next base: position 63,776,923 of record JARBWK010000008.1, on the reverse strand, counting down.
GGTGATTTTTGGTTCTTTGGCACACAGGATGCTTCCCTTCAGGGAGAGGAAAGGGAAACATGCCTTTTTTTAGTTAGTGTTTGGATAGGAGACCATGAAGGAATATCAAGTTTTTTAGACTATATTTCAGGGGCAAGAACTGGCAAAACCACCTCTTAATATTTTTTGCTTAAGTAGATCTTATAAAATTCATAGGGTTGCCATAAATAATCAAATGACTTGAAAGCACTTAGCGAATGAAACTCTAGGTGTCCTTGGGCAAGTCACACTCTCTCAGTCTCAGAGGAAGGCAGTGACAACCCCCTTCTGAACAAATCTTGTGATATGTTCACATATTCTCTTCATGAAATGGAAATGCTATAGAATCAGGAGAGTTATTATTTTACATAACCTTTGGCCTTCTCTGTCAAAGAGTGCTGTTGCCTCACCAAATCCCAAGATCCAACCGATACGAACAAATTATAATGGCAACGGAGGAAATATTTCAAAAGTGGAGAATGGATATGGAAATTAAGAGGGCAGATAATCCAAAGGGAAATAAGAAATATATTAAAAGAAAATATAATGTACTAAGGGAAGTAAGAAGGAAAATGCTACAAAAATGGTATAGGACTCCTGCACAACTTTCATGCTTTTTACCAGAGGTAAAGGACAGGTGTTGGCATGGATGTAAACAAAAAGGTGTGTTTCATCACATTATATGGGAATGTGATAGAGTACAGGCATACTGGGGAATGATTGAAGGAGAAATTATTAGAATGTTAAATCTTCAAATAATAATAGACAATAGAAATGTATTACCATACATGCAAGGATACCAGGAGTGTATAATGTGCAAGTGAGGGACTGGAAAGATAAAACAAAGTGCACTCTGACAAATTGGTAGTAAAAAGTAAAGGTAAAGGTTGTCTCATGACATTAAGTCCAGTCATGTCCGACTCTGGGGATTGGTGCTCATCTCCATTTCTAAGCCGAAGAGCCAGTGTTGTCCGTAGACACCTCCTAGGTCGTAACAAATTGGTATAATTATATAAATAATATGTTAAATGTGGTATTAACAAATTGTAAATTGAACAATATAGATTAAATCGAAAACCTTATAGTAATCAAGAGTATGTGGAATCCAGTTAGGAATTATTTAGAGAATATATTTAGACGTGGAATAGAAAAACTGAGATTAAGACTGATATTTCAAATGTCATTTCTGTAGTTTATTGTACAAACTATGTCCAGGGGGAGGGGAGGAATGTGGGAGTGGGGTAAAACAATAAATAAAATATTAACAAAAACAAAATCCCAAGATTCCATATAGCATTTAGCCGCTGCACTTAAAGTAGTGTCAAACTGCATTAAGAAGAGATGAACTAAGAACTAAATTGAGTTCAGTTGTGTATATAAACATCCCGGGTCTCTTAGGAACTCGGCTTCAAGGGCAAGGGCAAACATTCCTGCAAAGAACTTTGAAGCATCTTTTGAAACTACAAATCTCAGAGGGGTTGGATTTTTTTAAGAATGGTGCTGTGACAATCAAAATAGTTTGAAAGTGAAATCTCTGTTTAATGAAGATGCATCCATTGTGATTAATTGTTAGTCCCAATTGCTTTTTCCACAGCCTCTTCTCCCTTCTTAATGAAATGGTGTAATTTAAAAATAGCCTTGTTATTAGAGGGGGGAAATGTTGATAGTCACTTAGGGCAACAGAACATTTGGGACTACTTTGGTGCTAATGGGAGTGCATTGAAGCTGGTGCAAATTTCTTCTAAATGAAAGCAGAGGGAAGTAATGAAATCTCAAAGGAAAATGCAGCATAATGAACTGGTGCTACTACAACCCTAAGGAAGGATGGTCTGGAGAACAGCTGTTGATTTCCAAGTTTGTTCTGGCCAAAGATGATTCTGGGTTGCTGTGAGTTTTCCGGACTGTATGGGCATGCTCCAAAAGCATTCTCTCCTGACGTTTCACCCACATTTATGGCAGGCATCCTCAGAGGTTGTGAGGTCTGTCGGAAACTAGGCTTATATGTCCAGGGTGGGAGAAAGAAGTCTTGTCTGTTTGAGACGTGTGAATGTTGTAATTGGACACCTTGATTAGCATTGATTAGCCTGGCAGCTTCAAAGCTTGGCTGTTTCCTGCCTGAGGGAATCCATTGTTGGAAGGTGATAGCTGGCCCTGATTGTTTCTTGCCAGGAATTCTCCTATTTTGTGAGTATTGCTCGTTATTTACAAACACGAATCAAGGAACATGAAAAGCACTGCAGACTCATTCAAGCAGAGAAGTCACCCATATCGGAGCACTTGATAAATCAACCTGGACCCAGCATACTATTTGAGAATACAGAAATGCTGGACCTCTCTAACAACTGCCATGGCAGACTACACTGATAAGTTATTGAAATCCACACGCATGTGGACAACTTCAATTTCCCTGCTATTTGGCAGAGGGTTGGATTGGATGACCCACAAGCTCTCTTCCAACTCAATGATTCTATGATTTTATGATTCCGCAGAATGGAGGAAGCCATGAAAATGGTGAAAATCTGGCTACCAGTATTGAAAAAAACTCTAAAATCAGGTCAGTAAATAAAGAGCAACACTCAAAAAATGGGAATTCCAAACAAAAAAACAATCAGGACACTACCTTTTACTCTATTGGTAAAAAAGGAGAGAGAAATCATTGTAGTTGTGAAAACAGAATGAGAAAGAAATTGATACTTGGAAAGATCTTTCAATAGGCAGCATAAGGTGTATGAAGAAAATTGACCCAATTTGAAATTGCTGTATCTCTGCAACCATGAACCATCCAAGAATGAAACTCTTACCATTTGAAAGAGTGGGATATAGAGTTTCAAATTATTACTGCTAGATGCCTCTGCTAGCGGACAAGCTGCCCCTAGCCTCAGTCATTCATAAGATGGTGACCCCACAACATGAGGCATAATGAGATACTTTTCATATGCAGAGTTAGTTTTGTAATTAAAAAACAAAAACCGTGGTTCCAATAGTGGTGGGCTCTCTGGGAGCAATTCCAAATCAACTCACAAAACATGTGATTTGTGACACTTCTGGGAAAATGCCACATTACAGCTGTCTTAGATTCTTGCAAATCATTGATGGACCAACAACAAAAACACCAGATAAGCCATAAAATGATTGGTAACAACAATGACAGCAAGAACAACAATATTAATTCAAACTTGTATCACTAAAGTGGAAACCCTAAGAAAACTAGAGACTGTTTTCAGGATGCATTTTGGAAAGGAAAAAAAGCTTTCAACTGGTCTATGAAAGATTTATAGTGTTTTTCTTTACTTATGCAAGGCTTACCTGACCTGGTTGTTTCATTTCACATGTGCCTAATGTTATCAAAAGTTTGCTAAAACATGCTAAACTTTTTGTGGCATAGGAACCTATCTCCATTCGTTCCATGTCATTTCTACCTGTTTTACCAAAGCTCTTATTAAAGAATTAACATAGCTACTTCGTTAACAGAGGTATACATATGATCAAATTCACAAGCAGAAGCTGAACAACAATCAGTCCCATGAGCCCCCAAGGTTAGCAGACAATAAATAAGCTTAGTAAGGTAAAGGTTTTCCCTGACTAGTGGTGCTCATCTCCATTTTTAAGCCGAAGAGCTGGCATTGTTCGTACACGCCTCCAAGGTCATGTGGCCAGCATGACTGCATAGAGCGCTGTTACCTTCTTGCAGAAGAGGTATCTATTGATCTACTAACATTTGCTTGATTATGAACTGCTAGGTTGGCAGAAGCTGGGGCTAACAGCAGGAGTTCACCCCATTCCCCAGAATCGAACCTCCAACCTTTTGGTCAGCAAGTTGAGCAGCTCAGTGGTTTAATCCGCTGCACCACCAAGGGGGCCATTAGCTTAGTAATCTTTGTAAAACTTATAAAAGTCACTTTACTTATAGTTTATTTCTCCGTAATCAAACACATGATTTAATGGAGGAGAGAGGGGACTAACAAAATGACTAAAGGTTATTTTTCTTGGCTTTTCTTCGCAAACAAAGATTCAGGAAGAACTCATCCCACGCTTATTCTACAACCGCGTTGATGACTAGTTGGATGTGTCCTTCGAGCCTGTGCATTGGATTTTTCTGGTGGAGCACAGCATGCACAGAACTGGCTTCACCCTTTAAACCAAAGGTTCGTCTGCCGGGGCCTAGCAAGCTTGGACGGTGGCAGCGAGGTCCTCAGGTCGTAGGTTTGATTTGAGTTTCCTTCTCTAGATGGTTGACCTTACAGGGTTAGACAAGCACCATCTTCCCGGGTTTGAAATCAGAGTTGTCCTTCTCCTAGGATGGTTGCCAAAAGGCTAGAGAGCCCATCCTGCCCGTTGACGCTCTTTGTCAGACCCTTCGGTTGTAGTGAATCACGATATATATGTCTGTCTGTCTGTCTGAGCATGCAAAGGTTGCTAATTCTAACAGTTGGGAATTCTGAGAGTTGTGATTTTAGAAATTCATATGATAATAGCCTCTCTTCAAAATCTATAGCACCCGAATTACTGGGTTGGCTGAATTCCTCAGCAGTGGGACATACACTATGTGTTACAATCCATTTGGTCGAGAGTCCTATGCCCTATTGTCCATATCATTGTACCCTGCCCTGGAGCTGCCTTTTATTTTCTGTTACTCACACTTTTATTACGTTAAGAATTCACCCACTAAGCTTTAGTTGTATTTCAGAATTGAATGTTTTGCTAGGCATTTGCACTAAGTAGATGGCGGCTTAGCTGAACAATAAAAGGTAGGACAAAGCTCCCTCCCCTATTCTTATTAGAAAAGAAAGAAAGCTCCTGTGTATTAGGAGAAAGATTGGGAAAGGAACAAGAATGACATTCATGAACCAATTCCCAGATAACAGCTGATAATAGTTTCGTGGCCAGACTGCTGGGAATGAAGGAGCTTAGTGGAGGTATTATTTGAGAAATCAGGTGAGTTTTAATCAGTTCATGAGTGCTACGGAGTCCCGTGAGGGGAAAATAGAAACTGGAATTGTTAGCCTGAAACAGAAATTACAATCATCGAAAAATGAATCCAAGAGGAAAAAGGCATATCCTCCTCATCCTTCTTCATTTATTTTTATTTTTTGCTAAGGGAAAGCTCTGTGTTAGCATGCTCGTATTTGAAACAGAATGAACCCAAGGCACTGAACTGTCTGTGTTTTATGCTTATTTCCAATTGAGTTTACCTTATCCTTGCGTTCATATTACTCTTCTAGCAAACCCATCCACAATTAGCCTTGAAGATCTTATTTAAGAGAGAAGCAGATAAAAGGCTATGAAATAGGTTTCAGAACCCTTAGTTTCTCTTTTTTTGGAAAATAGCAAAGAATAAAGAAGAGAGCTAAATTCTCCCACGATGCATTCCTACAAATTCTTTAAGGCAAGGGCCGCATTTGGCCCACTGGCCTTAGTTTGGGGGCGCCTGGTATAGAATATTTGGTGATGACATCATCCATTCTGGAAGGACTGTTTCCCATCATGAGTGCCAATGCTTGAGGGAGACTATTGCACTGGTTAATTGTTTGTGGGAGTTGTTATTGTAACATTGGTAAACTGAATGAATATGTTTATTCCCGATTAAGCTTGGAAAGGTTCTGTTTTGGATTATAGCATTCAGAATCTTTCAGCCAGCATGGCCAGTGAAATTCTGGAAATTGTACTACAATTTTTCCCCCCAAATGCTGGTTCATCTAACTTAATACTTGCTACATTAACTGGGGGCAGTTCTCCAGGTTTTCAGGCAGTGGTCTTTTACTATACTTTGGGAGTGTATAATATTTATTATTTTATTTATTTACCTCCTTTATACCCCACCCATATCAGCCCGAAGGCGACTCAGCTAAGAACATAGATAGCAATAGATGGCAATAGTTATCACCATTGATTCTCTGCTACCGTAATTGGTTCTTGTTTTTCTTGTAAAGGCAACTGTCATTGAGATATTATGTCTATGTGTCTTCCTAGTATACTACCAAGCAAATAGAGACCAAAAGAACTATGGCTATATATTGCTAGGTAAAGGTAACGGTTTCCTCTTGACATTAAGTCTAGTCAAGTCTGACTCTGGGGGATTGGTGCTCATCTCTATTTCAAAGCCGAAAAGCCAACGTTATCCGTAGGCGTCTCCTAGCTCATGTGGCTGGCATGACTGTATGGAGCGCTCTTACCTTCCCACCAAAGCAGTACCTATTGATCTACTCACATTTGCATATTTTCGAACTGCTAGGTTGGCAGAAACTGGGGCTAATAATGAGAGCTTACCTTGTCTGTGGATTCAAACTACCGACCTTCCAATCAGCAACTTCTGCAGCTTAGTGGTTTAACCCGTTGCAGTACCGCAGCCCCTCATATATTGCTAAGAAGGGATAAATGAGCTGTTTAGCCACTTGCATTACATAAATTTGTTGCTTTGTGCCTTCACATTGTTTCCGATTTACAGTGATCTTAAGGCCCCCTGGTAGCACAGCAGATTAATCTGCTGAGCTGCTGAACTTGCTGACTGAAACATCAGCAGTTCGAATCCGGGGAGCGAGGAGAGCTCCCACTGTTAGCCCCAGGTTCTGCCAACCTAGCAGTTCGAAAACAGGCAAATTTGAGTAGAGTAGTAAATATGCAGGAAGGTAATGGCGCTCCATGCAGTCATGCACCATTGACTAATGTCAAGGGGAATCCTTTACCTTTACTTTAAGGAAAACCTATTATAGAGTTTTCTGGGGCTGAGAATGTGTCTTGCCAAGATCACCCTGTGGGTTTTCATAGTCAAGCGCGGAATTGAACCCTGGTCTCCCAAGTCATCCTCCAATGATCAAACTACTAAACACACATTTGTTCTACTTAAAATCAGTTTACCTACCATTTTGTAATGGTGTGTAATTTACAGAGGATTCAGGGAAATGTTGGGTCCCATTATACTCCCACTCCCCAAAGAGTTATACCCCAGATTTAATTGCCACCATACAAACTCCAAATATGTAGGGACAACACCAACAAATATGAACAGCACACCTCCCCCCTCCAAATCAAGAGTCACTGAAATGAAAAATATGTTTACACAATTTTGTACTATGAAGAGGAACTTACTAGAACTGTTCAATAAAATAAAATAATTTTTCCTTCTTTATCTATTATCATTTGAGGCTGATTTTTAAGTCCTTCTAAGGGACAGTTTTGGGTTCTCTTACCCACTTGGCCATTTTTCTGCAGGTAGTTGCTTGGAAAGTTAATTACTCTATTCTTTTACAATGACCTTGACTGTATTTCATATCTGAAGGAAATGGCATTTGGGGTTTTCTAATTTAGGAGCACAAAAGAGGTTGGAGGAGACCGGACTAGTACCTGATTCACTCTGTGAAAAGAGCCACTCGAGTTAAATTATGGGCTGCAGAAGCTGGAACCAAAGATAACATTATTGGACTTTGGCATTAAATATGATTTATGGGGCAATAGGAATACCATTTGGGTCACCTCAGGTATATATTTTATTTTCACATTAAAGGATTTCACAGCATTTCAAAAGTGTGTGATGCTATTGGCATTTTTAAAGGCTTGTAAATTACTATTTAACTTTTCTGTGTTTGCATGCTTTTGGTTTCTTCATATCTTCCAGCATCCACTGTGACACGATGTCATGATAGCCAGTACTGCCAGTTTCTCCACATTTCTGTCCATCATTCAATCACATAGTTTAGATAGTCAGAAGATTATGATATATTCTTATAACAAGAAATCTCATTTAAGAGCAGCAGTTCTAACATATTTGGACACACAAAACACTAAGCAGAAGCAAAAGAGGCCGTTACTGGATGGCTGCGTGCCAGTAGGTTGAGGGTGAATCCGGCGAAGACGGAGATCTTGTGGTCGGGCCGCTCAGGTGGTGTAGATGTCCAGCTTCCGACCCTGGACGGTGTGGCGCTATGCCCATCGCCTTCCGTTAAGAGCCTGGGGTCCATCTGGACTCCCAGCTGACCATGGAGGCCCAGGTCTCCGCGGTCAGCAAGGTTGCTTTTTTTCATCTGCGACAGGCTCGGAGGCTGGCCCCCTATATCTCCCGGAATGACCTGGCCACGGTGATCCAAGCTACGGTCATCTCAAGGCTGGATTACTGTACGCGCTTTACGTTGGCCTTCCTTTGTCGGTGACCCGGAAGCTCAAGCTGGTGCAGAACACTGCCGCCCGGCTCCTGTCTGGAACCCCAGCAGGCCGCCACATCACACCTGTTTTGCAGGATCTGCACTGGCTCCCAATCGAGCACCGGATCTCCTTCAAGGTGTTGGTTCTTACCTTTAAGGCCTTGCATGGCCTGGGGCCAGCGTACTTGAGGGACCGACTCACCCCACACTGTCCCCGAGATCACTACGCTCCGAGGATGCTAATTTGTTAGAGATACCCTCGCGAAATCGGCTAAACTGACATCTACTCGCCGGAGGGCGTTCTCCGTTATAGCTCCTATGCTGTGGAACGCCTCCCGGCTGGAACGCTGGCTATAAAGGACCTGTTCCCGCTTAGACGCGCCTGCAAAACTTATTTGTTTAAGCAGGCCTTCGGTGAGTAGGTCCTGCCCATGTTCCGCTTTAGCCGCTGTCCTGGGGTGTCACGCTATCTAATTTCTGAACTGTACCTGGGGGTTTTGTATTTTGCTGTTTTAACTGTTTAATTGTCTTAGAGGTTTTATCGCATTGCTTGTGTGTAGTTGTACCTTCGGTTCCTGTGAGCCGCCGCGAGCCTCAGGGAGTCGGCGGCATAGAAACCCGAATAATAAATAAATAAAATAAATAAATAAAACAAATGTGCCTAAGGTTGCTGGATACATATACAGATTATAAGGACACAACTTAGTAAACAGAAACAACAAAATGTACAATAGACTAGGTGGCTGTAAATTTTTTGGGCTGTATGGCAATGTTCCAGAAGCATTCTCTTCTGACGTTTCACCCACATCTGTGGCAGGCATCCTCAGAGGTTGCGAGGTCTATTGGAAACTGGGCAAGTGAGGTTTACATATCTGTGGAATGTCCATGGTGGGAGAAAGAAGTCTGGGTTGTTGTAGGTTTTTCGGGCTGTATAGCCATGTTCTAGAAGCATCTGAAGGTGCCTGCCATAGATGCAGGTGAAATGTCAGGAGAGAATGCTTCTAGAACATGGCCATACAGCCCGAAAAACATACAATAACCCAGTGATTCCGGCCATGAAAGCCTTTGACAATACAGAAAGAAGTATGTTTGAGACAAATGTGAATGTTGCAACTGCCTATCTTGACTAGCATTGAATGGCCTTGCAGCTTCAAAGCCTGGCTGCTTCCTGTACAATAGGATTATACCTCATTCCCCCCCCCATGCCTCTGAGATGGGAATATACTAAGAGCTTGCATGTTATGCACTTGCCAGAGATCTTCGGAGGAAACCCTGTTGCATATCCCAACATTCATGAAGTTAGGTTGGTGGTTAGACATAACAGGGTTTTTTCAGTAGCACTTCTTCCCCAGAGCTGCTGGATACTAGGGGTTTCCTGCAAACTCCAAAATATGCCCTTACCTTGCCCCAAACAGGGCAAAGCCAGTTTAGAACAAACATCCATAGGATACCCATCAGATGTAGCTGTACATTATAAAGACAGACAGCCTTCTGAGATGAGGTAAGGGTTTTTGGCTAGTATAGACAAGCTCTTGTATTGTTTTTAGACTGTGTCTAGGAACTTTAAGAGAGTATGTTAATGTTGGGGTTTTTTAAAAAAAACTTTAATTTTATGTGGTTTTTATTTGTTTATCTGCATCCCTTGTGGGTTGGAATGCTTCAGATAAAAAACAAAATAAGAGAAGCCTCAAAGTTTCATAGGAATTAACATTGTGAAGATTGGCAAGGTGGAGGAGTTCTTGTACAATATGTTTGCATGGTTTTAAAGTCATTACTGGTTTGTTTGTTTTTTTATACAGGTCCTCCATCAAGATTTCTCTATCAATTCAAGTGTAAAAACAATACTTCTCAGTGTGATCCAGTGAGTGGGGAACTATTTTCACCTTACACTCACATTAGTTTCCATGTAGTCCATCTTCTCCAGTCTCAGTAAGTTGCTTTTGTTATCGTTTTGGGATTTCCCTTTAATTTTTGTAATCTCCACAAATGAAGTTGGCATGTTGGCAGGGCTACATTGAATGTAATGGATTGATGTTTGGGATAGAATCACTAGGTGGTTCAAGCCATGTTTCACAAATGCAAACATTTTAAATGAAATATTAAACCTTATTTACTTATGCATTTCTCTGCTCCTGCGTCTCAAGAACAGTCACAAGATTACAGCAAGGTTCTGTACTATTTGGCACCACTGTTTTAAATAATATTTATATAAATCATATAAAAAAATTGTGAATTGACCTCTACGAAAAGAATGAAACAAATACAGCATGCTCATTTATATCTTTTCCTCTTTAAATTAAATATTCTCATTATTTGGTTTTGGAAAATATTTCCTGAAGGGGAAAACCTGCATTATTTAAAGAGATGAAAAATGCATAGCAGATGTACAACACTGGCTTTAATGAAAGGCTAGCCTTCGCTGTAGTCTTCCTGTCCCCACACTCCATTTTATTGGGGGTTGTGGCAGATTTTACATGGTGATGCACATTGAACATTACTTATTCTCATATTTTATTCCAGCTCAGAACATGAAGAATTCAGGCATGATATATACATGGTTACATCATTTAAAATGCCTGCCTTACAGCTAGCAAGGTTAAATGTCGGTAATACTATTTCAGAAGCAGTTTTTTTATTTTAAAAAACCCACTAGTAAATAGTACAGTGAATGTGGTTTCATATGCAGCTTTCCTCCCTGAAGGAAATCTGTTGGAGATAGAAAGATAGATATATCACCCCACACACACACAAGCATACCAGCACCCCCACGATATCCCCCCCCCTCTCTATATATATATAGAGAGAGAGGTGCTAGTATTCCAAGTATTGTATATTAGTTTGCACAATAAACTAAGACAGGTATATTAGTCATTTGAGTTAGGCTTAATAGTAAGAGCACATTATTTGCAGAAAAAAGTCCTAGGTTTAGGTATAATTAGTAATACATTGTATACCTGAATGGGCAATTTGTTGCCCTTCAGATCTTGTTGGGTTGCAACTCCCATGAGCTCTATCAAGCATAGTATAGCCAAGGTGTATCTCCCTCTGTGATCCACCTCAGAGGCTAAGATTGTCAGGGAAAGCCCTTTCTCAGTCCCACCCCCACCCCCCTTGCAAGCACAATTGGTGGGGATGAGAGGCAGGACCTTCTCAATGGTGGCCCCTTACCTATGGCACCTCTTCCCCAGTGAAATGAGATTGACCCCTTCCCTCCTGGCCTTGAGAAAAAAACTAAAAACATGGTGTTGCGATCAGGCTTTTGGTCAATAATAATGGGAGCAGTGCAATAAGAGACTATACATTAACATAACGACAGCTTGGACTGGCACTGGAATATGACCTGGATTATGTGATTTTGATTGTTGTTTTAATATTATGCTTTAATTTGTTTGTTTTTAATGTTTTTGTTTTTTTCATTTGATGTGGCATTGAATTGTTGCCTTTGTAAGGCCGCCCTGAGTCCCCTTCAGGGTTGAGAAGGACAAGATACAAATATGGTAAATAAATAAATAAAGTGGACTGACCGCAGTTTCAATCAGGCTTAATCTGACAGTTTACCCTGGTGTAAGCATTACTAAGACACAGGCCTTACTTGGCACAAGGTAGTTTCCTATGTTTCTGTACTGCAGAGATTGGCAATATCTCATTTATCAGATGTTGTTGGAGATCAGTTTCCTCATCTTTAGTAAGCATAGAAGATGATAAGGAGTAATGAAACAACAATATCTGGAATATAACGAATGGCTCACCCCTTCTATAATACCTCTTCTTCACATGTCATTTTTCTTTTACATTAAATCCAAGTTATGTAGCATCTTGCTTGATTTGTTTTTCTCAGTTGTGACTTAATCTATTTAATTCCAATAAAGCTCAGTAAGGAGCTCTTCCTGAACACAGGAGGGAGGTATTTCCCAACATTGCAGCCCTCTTCATTTTCTTTTTACAGTGTTTGTCTGTGAAATTCCAAATGTACTAGCAACAGGATTCATATCCATAGTGATGATTTGCTTTGTAAACTGACCTGGGTTTTGGTGGTGCTGCGCAAAAGGGTTTGAATTTTGGGAGCCAATACTAGCTTCCCCTCTAGTATCTTGAAACTGCTGCCATTCACATTTGCTATCCATGTAACTATCGAGATGGGTAGAGATCTGAAGAGGTATTCTTCCTGTGCAGGGAAATGCAAGTCTTTTTACATGCAAGTCTTCTGGATCAGCTTCTGAGATACAAATGTGTATTTCTTCTAGTAAATTGTTTGAAAATCTCTGGAAAACCAATTTTTTGTGTTTCCTCCAATTGTTGAAAGTCCCGTTGATGACTTAAAAAGTTATATATCTGCACTTTAGATCAGTGGTCCCCAAACCTTGGTTCTCAAGATGTTTTGGATTTTTGATCCCAGAGTTCTTGTTGGTTGGCCCATTAGGGCATTGTATGAACTACAGGGCTGAAAGTTTTTTCCACGCATTATGTTTCCAGTGATGTGTAATCTGAATGTCTAGGTAAAGCATGAAGTTGCTTTTATTGCTTTTGACTTCATTGTTGGTCCACTTAACCAGGGACCTCTTTGACCAGGGACCACTTTGACCAGGGAGCATTTTGACCAGGGACCACTCTCCAACATTAGTATTAGAAGGGTTACAGATCAGTTTTGGGACAACTTTAGATTTGGTTTGGGTATTTGGGGTGCTGTTTCAGAAAATTGCATAGACCACATGAGCTCTAGTTTCTGATACCCAGCAGTCGCCATCTGCTCACCCACAGAAAACCATATTTAATGAGCCTCGGCCAATCACTCGTTGCAATGGTGTAGTAATAGTGAGGCCGAGGACCATATTTTAGTTATTGCAGACCACTGGTGGTCCACGGACCACAGGTTGTGAACCACTGCTTTAGGGGTATCCTTTGAGTAGAAGTTATAATATGTTTCTCCTGACTAACTCAACAATACATGATTTACAAAATATGCAGTCTTAATATTTCAGATAAGATCAAGTATTTACCTGCAGTGATTACAATATCAGATGTAAGATTATTTTTCTCCTCATATAAGGTGATATTGAAAATATATGATAAGATTTTACCAAGTAGTTAAGGGTTTTTTTTATTCAGCATAAGCCATTGCCCATATTAAACCTAAATGTGGTGTAATTGGTGTGTATTGTTGTGATTAACTTGTGGCATTACTCACAGCCATCACAGCTGAATTGCTCTTCAGTCAACCACATTTCAGTTGTAACACATTATGAGCTACAGGAAGAGAGATACAAGTGTAAATCAGCCCTGTCAAGCATTGTCTGAGCCCATTTTTAATCAATGGTTTATTTATTATCTCTCCCCCCACACTTGCCCTCCCTAAATTGGAAAACTGTACAAGTCCCATAGTCACAAGAGCTCATAGCTGTACTCCAATATTTCAGTGGAATCAATGGAATTAATCATCAGCTTTCCATCTTATATTGAATCTGCTCAGGTACTGGAATGATAAATGACTTTATTATCTGTATGGAATCAACATGAAATGATAACTGAGGCTTGGTATTAAAAATGCTTTCGATTTCTGTACACTCAACACTTGCGTTTTTCAATATTGCTTTCTTTCTCCTCCCCACGACTACCCTTGTATATATCTGTGGTGGGGTGGAGGGGACATATTAGCACTGAAACTGTTCAGTTGCACAGAGTCAGCTCAAAAAACCACAAATAAATACACACTGTCCAGTGACAAATCAATCCTGCAGCCAGAACTTGGCTGAGGTACTTTTCTGGATTAGAACTCGCAGGATCTACCAGCTAGCATTGCCATGGGGAATTATGATTGTGTGATTCCCCACTCTCCTTCCTGAAAAAGGATGAGCAAGAAAGCGGCAGTAGCATCCGTTAAGGTGAACATTGGCTCTTCTTGACCAACCTTTTCCTTCAAAACCAGCCTGTGGTGGTTTGCTGCCTAAGACAGAGGAGAAAAATGCATCCTCCATTTCACTGAGCTCTGTTTAACCTCTGAGACAGGATGGTACCTGCAACAGTGGCTGAAGACACAAGGAGAGCAAAATGTGTGAAGTCCTCATTAGGTCTATCATTCAACCCAGGGATGTGGTCAGAGGCTCAGGGCAAACAAGTTAGGGTTGCTGTTGCCCCAGAATCCAAGGTGATGCCTTCATTCTTCCAATGGTAGAGTCTTGTTTCTATCAGTAAGTGAGTGCCCAGCAGTAATTTCTGTAAAGGAAATGAGGGCTCCGTGAATATTTGCTGTTTATTTGTTGAGTCACTTCCGACTCCTCATGACCTCATGGACCAACCCACAACATAACTCCCCCAGCTCCTTCAAGGTCAAGCCAGTCACTTCAAAGATAACATCCATCCATCTTGCCCTTGGTCAGCCCCTCTTGTTTTTTCCTTCCATTTTTCCCAGCATCATTCTCTTCCCCAAGCTTTCCTATATTTTTATTATGTGGCCAAAGTACTTCATCTTTGCCTCTAATATCCTTCCCTCCAGTGAGTAGTCGGGCTTTATTTCCTAGAGTGTGGACTGGTTTGATCTCCTTCTGGTCCAAGGCACTTTCAGAATTTTCCTCCAACACCATACTTGGTGAGTGCGGAGGGGCATGAAAAAACATCTTGCCCAAGGAGGTTCTTGGTCTTAGCACAATGCCTCTAAGTATTGCCTCTGAGTGTCTGTCTATATATGATGTGTGTCTATGGCATTGAATGTTTGCCTGTATATGTACATTGTAATCCGCCCTGAGTCCCCCGCGGTGAGAAGGGCAGAATATAAATGATGTAAATAAATAAATAAGTTAGTTATGGGCTTGTGTTTTTTGGCCACCAGCTTCCTACATCATGAGGCAAGCTATTAAACTATTGGGATTTTACAACTCAATTTGCTTATATAGAATGAAGTGCAATAAAAATGAATAGACTCCTGGCTGGCGTTCCGACGTCTGCCCATATAACACCTGTCTTGCAGGAGCTGCACTGGCTACCAGTGGAACACCGGATCACCTTCAAAGTGTTGGTCTTGGCCTTTAAGGCCTTGAACGGTCTGGGGCCAGCGTACCTTAGGGACCGCCTTATCCCATACTGCCCCGCTAGGTCACTACGCTCTGAGGTGGGTCAGCTATTAGAGGTGCCTGGTGTCAAATTGTACCACCTGACGGCTACAAGGCGGAGGGCTTTTTCAATAATCGCTCCGACATTGCGGAATGCCCTCCCTTCCGGAGTCCGGGTTCTTACGGATCTAGTCAGCTTCCAGAAGGCGTGTTCCAGCAGGCCTTTGGGTTTTAATAATAAGGTTGGCAGGCCCCTGCCTTCTGGGTATATCACATTGATGTACTTACGGCTTTTTATTGTCTGTTGTTCTGCCCTGTTTTAATGGTGTTTTACTCTGTTTTTATTCTGTTGAATATTCAACTCACTGTAAGTCGCCCCGAGCCATCCGGGAGTGGCGACTCACAAATTTGAATAAATAAATAAATAAATATCCCAGCCTATTTATTTCTCAAATACCAGTGCGTAGATGCAGCTTCCGATCGTGACTTGCCCTTTGTTTAAGAAAGAGTTTGTAGTTCATTAGAGGCTACCATAAATCATAGAATCCTAGAGGTGGAAGAGGCCACATGGGCCATCCAGTCCAACTCCATGTGATGTGGGAAAAACACAAACAAAGTACTCTAACAGATGGCCATCCAGGCTCTGCAGAAAAGCATTTAAGAGGGAGCTTTCCACTGCACTCTGAGACAGAGAGTCCCACCATTGAACAGCTCTCACAGTCAGGAAGTTTCTTCCTAATCTCCTTTCCTGTAATTTGAACCTATTGCTCCAAGCAGGGGCAGATCGAGCGTTATGTGAACTACATAGCAATGCTGGGCGCCACATGATCAGGGGCACATCCGGCCGCCAGGTTACATGCATGCGCATTTGGTTCGGCGGTGCCTCCGTCTGCAAAACGCTCCTCCTTTTTGGCCTCATGGAGGGCAATTCATGTCTCTGGCCTGCTGGAGTTGCTCACGCCGCACCAAATGCGCATGCGCGGAACCAACTGGTTATTATAGCTTGCATATACCATCACAGCCTAGTATATACCATATAGCCTAGTATATACCTAGTACATACATCATAGCCTAGTATATATCACATAGTCACTATAGCTTGTACTATACCACCAATATACCTTGTATTCTTTACCATATAGTCATTATAGTTCTGTACTTTACTATTTTAGTTCTGTATTATATCAATAGCCAAGTATTTTAACAAATGACTTACCACAATTATAGTCCAGTATTTTTCCTCATGTTTTACGAATATAGTCAAGTGTTTATTGCCAGTGTAATTAAGTTCAATCAACAAACTTCGTCTTTGTAATACTTTATTTAGATTCGCCTTTCAAGAACCCTGACTGAAGTTAACTTTGTCTTTGTTTCCAGTAAACTTATTTGGTTAACTTTAATCCTGTCTCAAGAGTCTTTATTTTAAATAACTGAAGTACATCATAGGGTATACTGATAGCCACCAGGAATAGCCAGACATATAGACATATAGTTATCCCTTCACCCCGGCCTGCCATCACAGCTATCTTGTCTCCCCTCAGCCATCTTTTATGCAGGCTAAACATGCCCAGCTCTTTAATTCGCTCCTCATAGGGCATGAGTACATTTTACCAGTCTGCCTTGCTTTTGCATCTCCCATCTGCAGCAGCATCCTCCTGTGCTGAAGAGGAATTGGGGGCAGGGGGGTACTTTTCCCCTCTTCTACCAGCACAAGTATCCCATGAGTTGAGTTCCAAGGGATCCAGTACAGAATAACTTTCACCTAATCATTGCATTATCCTCATAAATAAAGCTTAGAAAACTATACTGTTCCTATACCCGCATTGCAAATGGTGGAGCAGATAGAAAAACATCTACACCTACTGTGTTGTTGAAGGCTTTCATGGCTGGAATCACTAGCTTGCTGTGTGTGTGTGTTTTGGGAGGGGGGCTGTTTGGCCATGTTCCAGTAGCATTATCTCCTGCGTCTGTGGCAAGTTTCCTCAGAGGTTTGTTCAAAAACTTCAAAAATGGGAATTCCAGGCAGCAAGCAATGAAGGGCGGCGAGTGAACACCTCCCAAACAGAGGATGCGTCCGGGCACAATAGTCAGGACTGCACATCTGAAAGGCTACTCAAGTTTGCTAATTGCAACATTCAGGATTGATTAAAACAGACAGGGTTCTTTCCCACCCTGGACATTTCACAGATATATATATATATATAAACTCCAACTGCCTCATTTCCAACAGACCTCTAAGCAAACCTCTGAGGAAGCTTGCCACAGATGCAAGTGTAATGTCAGGAGAAAATGCTACTGGAA
Organism: Anolis apletophallus; assembly: GCA_030556195.1. Taxonomy (NCBI): domain Eukaryota; kingdom Metazoa; phylum Chordata; class Lepidosauria; order Squamata; family Anolidae; genus Anolis; species Anolis apletophallus. Next base: position 63,759,426 of record JARBWK010000008.1, on the reverse strand, counting down.
GATGGCCATACAGCCCAGAAAAAAACACACAGCATCTACACCTGTTGTTCATGAAGGAGGTCAGCAGTAGGGGAAATACAGATACAGGGCCCCGTGGACCCCTCATTTTTTAGAATTGTTAATTTGATAACGGCGATCCATGCAGTCATGCTGGCCACATGACCTTGGAGGTGTCTACGGACAACGCCAGCTCTTCGGCTTAGAAATGGAGATGGGCACCAGTCCCCAGGGTCGGACACGACTGGACTTAATCTTTACCTTTACTAATTTGATTTTGAGATATTAAAATGCCTTCTCCCATAATTTTGAGGGTAGAGGGGGAGCCATAGCTGTTCCCAAGCCATTGATTTCTCATTCTAGAGAAAAACAAATAAGAAAAACAAATGCTGAAAAGAGCCATAGCTGGCAAACAATTCCAGTTCTATGAAGTAGACTGAAGCCTTTGTAAACACAGGCGAGAACACATACACAGAGAAAGAGAGAAGGGGGGGGGGGGACGCTGCTGAAGAGGAAAGCCAGGAAACAATTATTCTGGTTTCATACAAGATGAAGTATAACTGTCTCCGCTGCACACTATAGAGCCATTGCTGTCTGACTAAATTCCATCTATTTGGAGGAGCCATATCACTAATCAGGAGGGAAGCAGTGTGACAGCTAGATCTAATGAAGTTTATGCCATTTTAGCAAGATAAATTGCAGTGGTTCAGCCAGGCTCCATTCAGTTAACTCTGTAGCTGCACAAACAGGTCTATAATGTTCTCTTAATGCACAAAAAGGACACAGATTTGCCACATTCCTGACAAATGGAACACCGACCTGTTGACTCTTGGTCCATTTCAACTCTAACCTCTTGTCAGGCATGTTGCCTCTGCTGACCAGTGAATTTTTTTTCTCCAATGCTGGGGAGACAGCAGGAGAGATGTCAGGTAGTTGATTTCTTAGCCTTAAGTCTGCCGTTGTTTCACAGCTGACTTATCTGATCAATTTTTCTCATTGGTCCCTTTCACCTTGAAATGGGGATCAGGGTTTAAGAATATACCAAAGTACCTGTAAGACTATAACAAAGCCAAATATTACTCTGTCTGTTCTGATCTTAGACATGTTGTCAAGGCACACCCTTGTTGGAAGATGCCGAAAATAGGAATGCCAAGGTCTCTGTCTGCATCTCAATCTCTCTCTCTCAGTTCCCCCCTCACTCCCTTGAAAAAAGCAGTAAAGTGTGCTTTGCGCATTTTTTCTCTCTCCCCAGAATACTTAAATATATGAGTGTAAGTGTAGCTGCTTCCTATGCTTTCATTCATCTTCAGGCAATGGTGTGTGTAACTTTCAGAACTGGTATCATGAAAGAGTAATGCAAGAACTGCCTTGGAGAAAAACTGTGACGTGGTTGCCATTTTTTGGTTTTTTTTATTTTTATAATTTGTTTTCCTTTACACCCAATCCCTCCCAGCAACCTTGACCAGCACAGCCAGTTCATAAAGTTTGGGAATATAGGTTTAAGGTGGAACTACAGACTGCCTAAATACTCTAAAGAAGTGATTCTTAACCTTCCTAATGCCAAGACCCCTTAAAAAAGTTCCTCATGTTGTGGTGATCCCCAACCATAAAATTATTTTCGTTGCTACTTCGTAACTATAATTTTGCTACTGTTATGAATCGTAATGTAAATATCTGATATGCAGGATGTATATTCATTCACTGCACCAAAATTGGCACAAATATCCAATATGCCCAAATTTGAATACTGGTAAGGTTGGGGTGGATTGTCATTTGGGAGTTGTGGTTGCTGGGATTTATAGTTCACCTTCAATCAGAGAACATTCTAAACTCCACCAATGATGGAACTGAACCAAACCTCACACACAGAACTCCCATGACCAACAGAAAATATTGGAATGGTCTGGTGGGCATTGACCTTGGGTTTTGGAGTTGTAGTTCACCTACATCCACAGAGCACTGTGAACTCAAACAGTGATGGACCTGGACCAAACTTGGCACAAATACTCAATATGTGAACACTGGTGGAGTTTGGGGAAAACATTTGGGAGTTGTAATTGCTGGGATTTATAGTTCACCTACAATCAAAGAGCATTCTGAACCCCACCAATGATAGAATTGGTCCATATTTCCCACACAGAACCCCCATGATCATCAGAAAATACTGTGTTTTCTGATGGTCTTTGGTGACCCCTCTGATACCCCCCTCATGACCCCCCCTCAGGGTCCCGATCCCCAGGTTAAGAAACACTGCTCTAAAGGCACCAGATCTCATCTGATCTTGAAAGCTAAGTAGAGTCAGTCCTGGTTATCACTTGGATGAGAGATTTGCAGTGAATGCCAGAGAGTGTAGACTATATTTCAGAGGAAGGCCTTGAAAAAACCTCTGAGTATTTCTTTCCTAAGAAGCACCTATGAAATCCATGAGGTCGCCCTCACTTGGAGGCAACTTGAAGACATATATATACTGTATATATACACAGAGCACCCAGGATCCCCCACCCCACATGCTGTCTGAAGAGTTTTGAGTGTTATAGTTTTTAAAAAACAATTCTTTCCACTCTGATGTAGTCCCTATACCAGGGGTGCTCACACGTTTTCAGCATGCGAGCTACTTATAAAACAACCAAGTCAAAATGATCTACCTACCCACTACAAAAATGTGAAACATATAACACAATATCTGCTTTGAACTGGGTTTTCTGAGTCCACACTGCCATATAATCTGATTCAAAGCAGATAACATGAAATTTTATTCAACTGTGTGGAAAGGACCTCAGATAACCCAGGGCCGGCAGCACTTGGGTGGCGGCGGGAGCCTTCCTCCCACCCTGCCTGCGATCTACCAGGACGCCCTATCCGATCTACCAGTAGATCGCGATCTACCTAATGAGCACCCCTGCCCTATACCAATACTGATCACAGTTGCTCCACACTATCATGATCACAGCTCATGTGCCTAATACATTACCCAGTGGCCAACAATATGGTGATGAATATCTCCAAACTTACAAGTGTCAGTCTACCTCTGAGAATGAAAAACACAAGCCAACAACTTTTTTTTAGCAGATATAATTTTAGGTAATTATTATAGGGGTTTTTGCGCTGAATTCAGATCTGTGTTTATTTTTTCTCTATCGTGTGTCGTTTTTGCGATGAGGCTAATTGAATAATTGATGCATTTATGCACTGATATCAATAGAATCTAACTAATATCAGTGCACATATGCATTAATTATTTGATTAGCCTCATTGCAAAAACTACACGCGATACACATCTGAATTCAGCGCAAAACCTCTTTAAGAATGACCTAAAATTATAACTGATGAAAAATACTTGTTGGCTTGTGTTACACGAATATGATGTGAAACGTGCAGACTTTACAGTAGCCATTCATGTTATTTTTCAAAGTTGACATGATGGGAAAAAAATAAAGACATATTTAAAATCAGCATAAAAATTGATTTAAACTGTGCTACTCTCATTTCTGATTATTACAAAAAGTTTGGTTTTGTTGGCTTGTGTAATCAGCATTGTAGAACGTAGCAGAGCTTGTGTTACAAAAGTAAAGCCTTTGAGTCCAGGTTCAGTTTTGTGCCACTGAGAGGAAGCAGAGTGGGGGGCAACCAGGTTGTTAACTTACCTTTATGACCACCTTGGCAGGGGGGCTCAGATTATCTCCAGTTTTTAACCTGTTAGGTTAGTCATGGCAACCTCACTTACAGGAGTATTTTTGAAATATGCGAATTGGCCCTATGAAGAAGCCTTCCAGATGTCTTGACCTACAGCATCCATCACCCCCAAACATTAGCCGGGTTGCCTGGGTTTCGGAGGATTGTCCAAACAATTTAGAGGGACAATCTGGTTGGAGACGGCTGCTCTATAGCACTCTACATATTCTGACATTGAGAGGAAGCATTTGCCTTTGTTTCCCTGTAGCAGGGCAGAAGCTGTTTAATGGAATCCAAGAGACATGCATATTTAATGGGATTTTAGTTGCAACCGTAACATCTCATAGCCTACAGGGATGAACATTTTGCTACATTGTGTGGGCACATAAACACATCCAAGAAGACAAAAATGACATGGAAATCCATGTTAAGCATGCTAGTCCTACACAGGTTAAGATTATAAATCCCCACCACTTGCTTTTGTTACCATATTCTCAAGGTCTCTGAAACTGGAGTTGAAGATAGAGGAGGCCTTGTATCACCACATGTTGCTTTGCTTCCTCTGCGCATGAAGGACTTGGCACCTGGTTTTCTTTTCTGCTGGCAATCACTTATGTTGGACTTCTAGGGAAATTAAAGCCTTTCAGGCCCTTTGTGCTACTGAACTCGGCAAGGAGTACAGATGCACAAATAATAGGAAAATAAAGAAATGGGGACATTGAAGAGGTGTGTGAGAGACACGTGGCCCTCTGGATACATTTGGAATGTCACCAGCATAGCCCATGGTAACAAATCATGAGAGTTGCAGTTTCACACATTCTCCATCCCTATAAGAGAGGCTAAAACATGAAGGGCTGCTAACCCTCCGATCAGGAAATCTGCTGACTGGAGGGTTAGCTGTTCGAAGCCACAAGTCAGGGTGAGCTCCCGGCTGTCAGACTGTGCTTCTGCCAACTTAGCAGTTCGAAAGCATTACAGAAATCCCTCGCTACTTTGCGGTTCGCTTTTTGCAGACTCGCTGTTTTGCGGTTTTTTCTTTCTGAGGTCTCAGAAAGGGAGACTGGAGTGCGGGCCGGGCCTGAGGCACAGTGGGGAAGGCCTGCTTGTCACAAAGTGCGGCCTACTGCACTACCGCGGCCCCGGAAGTGGCTCCAAAGGCGTTTATTGGGTGGACTCGCAGCAGAGGCAGGTAAGGAAGCATGAGGGCTAGATTGCGCATATTTGCCCAATGGATGTTGGGCGCTTTCTAAACGTTGCTGCTCAACTAAAGTGACTGAAGGATTTTGTTTATAAGGTAAAGGAAAAGGACTGTGTAGTGTATAAGTGTGTCAGGAGGGTCTATAAAGACTAAAAATAGTGCATTACTACTACAATCTGTATCTGTATACCTTTATAAAACGGAATGTTTGTATGTGTGTATGTGTGTATGTGTGTGTGTATGCGGAGGGCGGAAGGGCAGATATGTGGCAGCTATTTGCATAAAGTCCTTTGATTGGACAGCCTCGCCACTCCAAAATTCTAAGGCACCAGACAGAGGGCATTGATAGCCACTGATTAGCCAGCAACCCAGAATCCAGGCCTCTACATTCAAACAACAGGATTTCTTCCCACTGAGGGGAAAAAAGCCAGCATCCCAGAATCCAGGCCTTTACATTCAAACAACAGGATTTCTTCCCACTGAGGGGAAAAAGCCAGCAACCCAGAATCCAGGCCTTTACATTCAAACAACAGGATTTCTTCCCACTGAGGGAAAAAAGCCAGCAACCCAGAATCCAGGCCTTTACATTCAAACAACAGGATTTCTTCCCACTGAGGGGAAAAAGCCAGCAACCCAGAATCCAGGCCTTTACATTCAAACAACAGGATTTCTTCCCACTGAGGGGGAAAAAGCCAGCAACCCAGAATCCAGGCCTTTACATTCAAACAACAGGATTTCTTCCCACTGAGGGGAAAAAAGCCAGCAACCCAGAGTCCAGGCCTCTACATTCAAACAACAGGATTTCTTCCCACTGATGGGAAAAAAGCCAGCAACCCAGAGTCCAGGCCTCTACATTCAAACAACAGGATTTCTTCCCACTGAGGGGAAAAAAGCCAGCAACCCAGAGTCCAGGCCTCTACATTCAAACAACAGGATTTCTTCCCACTGAGGGGAAAAAAGCCAGCAACCCAGACTCCAGGCCTCTACATTCAAACAACAGGATTTCTTCCCACTGAGGGAAAAAAAGCCAGCAACCCAGAGTCCAGCCCTCTACATTCAAACAACAGGATTTCTTCCCACTGAGGGGAAAAAAGCCAGCAACCCAGAGTCCAGGCCTATGCATTCAAACAACAGGATTTCTTTCCACTGAGGGGAAAAGCGAGCATCCCAGATTCCAGGCCTCTACATTCAAACAACAGGATTTCTTCCCACTGAGGGGGGAAAAAGCCAGCAACCCAGAGTCCAGGCCTTTACATTTAAACAACAGGATTTCTTCCCACTGAGGGGAAAAAGCCAGCAACCCAGAGTCCAGGCCTCTACATGCAAACAACAGGATTTCTTCCCACTGAGGGGAAAAAAGCCAGCAACCCAGAATCCAGGCCTTTACATTCAAACAACAGGATTTCTTCCCACTGGGGGGAAAAAGCCAGCAACCCAGAGTCCAGGCCTCTACATTCAAACAACAGGATTTCTTCCCACTGAGGGGGGAAAAGCCAGCAACCCAGAGTCCAGGCCTCTACATTCAAACAACAGGATTTCTTCCCACTGAGGGGGGAAAAGCCAGCAACCCAGAATCCAGGCCTTTACATTCAAACAACAGGATTTCTTCCCACTGAGGGGAAAAAAGCCAGCAACCCAGAGTCCAGGCCTTTACATTCAAACAACAGGATTTCTTCCCACTGAGGGAAAAAGCCAGCAACCCAGAATCCAGGCCTCTACATTCAAACAACAGGATTTCTTCCCACTGAGGGAAAAAAGCCAGCAACCCAGAGTCCAGGCCTCTACATTCAAACAATAGGATTTCTTCCCACTGAGGGGAAAAAGCCAGCAACCCAGAGTCCAGGCCTCTACATTCAAACAACAGGATTTCTTCCCACTGAGGGGAAAAAAGCCAGCAACCCAGAATCCATTCCATGCAGGCCTTTTCCATTTTTTTACTCCTTTCTGTTTTACACCGGTATACTTTCACAGGCCAGGGCGGATATGTGGCAGCCACTTTCACAGGCCAGGGCGGATATGTGGCAGCCACTTTCACAGGCCACAGCGACCAGCGCGGGTGATGGACCTGCACCAAACTTGGTACACATAACCCCCCCTATGACATGACCCACGTATTATGGGATTTGTAGTACTTTCCAAGACTTTGGTTCCCACAGACCACTGAGGCCACCAAAAAGGACCAATACAGACCACACTCAGCACACACAGCCCCATGACCCACTCTACGTCCTGGTGCAGTTCGGAGGAGGGTGGGCCATGGATGATGGGACTTGAAGTGCCTCTACTCACTTCCAAAGTCCGCTGCAACCCTCATCCAATCACTGATCGAGACCAAACTTGCCATACATAACCCCCATGACTGCCTTCACGTCCTGGTGAGGTTTGGGGGAGGACTGACAATGGATGATGGGATTTGTAGTACTTTTACACCCCTCTGTTCCCACAGACCACTGTGGCCCCCAACAAACACCGAGAAAGTCCACACTTGGCACACAGAGCCCCAGTGACCCACTCTACATCCTACTGAAGTTTGGAGGGGACAGAACATGGATGATGGGACTTGCAGTACCTTCCCTCACTTCCCAATCCTGCTACAAACCTAATCCAATGACTGATCAACACCAAATCTGGCACACAGAGCCCTCATGACCCACTCTACAGCCTGGGGCAGTTTACTGTGAGACGGACCACGGATGATGGGACTTGAAGTACCTTCACTCACTTCCGAAAAACAATGCATCCCTCATCCATTCACCAATACAGACCAAACTTAGCACACAGAGCCCCCATGACCCAATCTACATCCTACTACACTTTGGGGGAACGGGACACACAGAGATTATGGGACTTGCACTACCTTCAGTAATTTCATGATACCACTGCAACTCCCAATAATGATGGATCAAGACTAAACTTGGCACACAGAGCCCCCCATGACCCACTCTACATCCTGCTGCACTTCTCAAATGACCCGGGCAGGGCCGGGTCCCCAAGCTAGTAATGTATAAATATTAAAACAAATATAGCGTCCCTACTTCACGGATTTTCACTTTTCACGGGTGGTCCTGGAACGTAGCACCCACAAGTGAGAGAATACTGTAGTATGAGTAGATCAATAGGTACTGCCTCAGTGGGGAGGTAAAAGGGTGCCCCATGCAGACATGCAGGCAATACGGTCAGACAAGTATATGGACAACAGGCTCTTGGAAAAATGGAATAAGACTACCTCCACATGGCCAGAGTTGAGTGTCGCCTCCAGATGCCAGAGATAGAAGGGAAGGCCTTTAGCTTTGTATTGTATGTTGTTGTTTACTGTGTAAAAAGCATTGAATGTTTGCCTTATATATGTAAATCTGTAATCCGCTCTGAGCCCCTCTGTGGAGAGAAAGTGGAATATAAATACAGTGTATTATTATTACTATTGCAGCAAAAGACAGACAGACAATTGAAACAGGAGGAAAGAGAAGAGAGTGCCACAGTTTTGCATAGAATAAAGTCTAATAAGTGAGAAGTACAGCTGAGGAGCTGATGAAGAGTATATTAGACTCTGTCATTGGAAATACGGAAAGACAAACAGAGAAATAGACAAGGAGATAGCAAATGTTTACCGAGAGGGCTTGATGCTCCTAGGAGGAGGTGCTGTGGAGTATAAACCCTGGCAGTGAGCTTTAATTTGACTTTGCAGAGGGCTTTGAGAACTCCACATGTCAGCAAGAGATACTGCCGCTTGGGTATCCCTTTCTGTTTAGACAAACAAATATATCTCCTTCTCAGAAAAGCAGGTTCACTCCAGGGAAGCATCTATCCATGTTACATCCGCTGTGTTTGTGGCTTCTGTTTTAATGGATGTTTTGCACACTCTTTGTATCATGATAGAACTGGGTGGTCACAGAATAATGGAAAAAAACTGTTGCCAGGTTTGCTAAATCATTAGGACCCACCTTTCTGGAGCCTTTTCTGTTAATTCAGCTGTGATATTAAAGTGATATGACCAAATGATGTTCGGTCTTGGGTTGCTGTATGGCCATGTTCCAGGAGCATTCTCTCCTGACGTTTCACCCACATCTGTGTCAGGTATCCTCAGAGGGTGTGAGTTCTGTTGGAAACTCGACAAGTGCGGTTTATATATCTGGAATGTCCAGAGCGGGAGAAATACTCTTGTCTTGTTGGAGGCAAGTGTGAATGTTGCAATTGGCCAGCTTGATTAGCATTGAATAGTCCGACAGTTTCAAAGCCTGGCTGCTTCAATTTTGTTCCACGCCAGAAATGCTTCATGGATTCAATTGTGAATTCTGATTTTAGAAAACCAACCTGATTGTCACCTAACAGACAGAACGATCTGACAATCGTATTTCACCCTGCTCCAAATGTTGCTCTGCAGTCCCTGACACAAAACAGCATCAAAGGGCGAATTCTACTGAATTCCAACGAGTGGAAGTTCTTCTGAATTCCCTTGGGAATGCCTTCCTGGGTGTTGAGAGTGCAGAAATTTGTGGTTTAAAAAACCTCATTTCTTTTACATTCCACGATAGAACATTACCAGACAAAATACATATCTCTTCAACACAACAAGTTGGGGAATAAAAGGAACTTGTGATGAATGAGCAGGATGCTGGTGCCTGGTGCTGAATCATTTCTGTCTGTTGTGGTTTATTGTGCTATCTATCTAGCTGTTGACTGCTGTCCTTGTCTACTTTGTCCCCTTGTTACAAACCAGAGACCATAGCTCGAACTGTATGTCTATGGTTTGTAATATATATATATATATATATATAGAGTGTGTGTGTGTGTGTGTGTATATATATATATATATATATATATATATATATATATAGGAAAGGAACAAAACTCAAAAAGGAAGTTGCCTGCTGCTAGGTAACTTGACAAGCCAACTATAGTTTATCAGATTGAATGGCCAGTGCAGCCACATCTTAAGCAAGTGTTTGAGGAGCATGAAAACATTTATAACAAGGTCAAGGTGCCATGGATTCCTGGATTGTTATTTCAAGTGAGTGCACTCAAGTTTGTTAAACGTTTGAGTCAAAATCTAGACAAAATGGTTTGGAGTGGTTTCATTGCAGTCCTTTGGATCTAGTAATATCAGAGAACCAATTTTGGTATGAATTGTGCATCCAATATGAAAACAAAGTTTGTGTGATGTAGGCTACAGCTGGATCTACACTACCCTATATGCCAATATTTGATCCCAGATTATCTTCTTTCGACTGGATTATATGAGTCTCCACTGCCGGATAATCTGGGATAAACAGATAATCTGGGATCAGTTCCTGGGATATAGAGCAGTGTAGATCCAGTCTCAATGTTTAGATTACAGATTTTGTTTTACATATGTTTGGAAGGTGAATCAGCACAAGATACTCCTATTTATATGAAGTTGAATTTTGCCTTGATTTTCATCTTCTCCCCATGTTTACCTATATAATTAGAGAGTAGTTGTTAGCATTCAGCACTTTTTGTTGTGTGTGCATTCAAGTCAATTTTCAGCGTTTGGCAACTCTAAGCCAAACCTATCACAGGGTTCTCTTGGAAAGATTTATTCAAAAGAGGCTTTGTCTTTGCTTGAGGCTGCAATAATGTAAATTGCCTATAGCTTATAGGCCAAGTCATGAGGTACCAGGTTAGGAAACACCAATTTATACCATGAAAGAACTACTGGCAATCTCCTTAATATGCTAAGGTAACTATTATTAATATACCAAGGTATTAATACTTTAATTTCCTTCACCTCAAATGCTACTACTTCTCCAACTATAACCCAGCCTCCACAACCTCCTGCTATATGTTGGTGGGTCAAAGATTTCTTGGTCTGGGACATTCATCCATGACATTGGCCTTTGAATGTCTCAGACCAAGAAATCTTTGACCCACCAACATATAGCTATGGAACAAGAACATCAGGCAGGAGGCTGGGTTATAGTTGGAGAAGTAGTAGGATTTGAGGTGAAGGAAAAGTATTGTTAGAGACCTTTATTGTTTATTTTAAGAATCTTGTTAGTTGCTGATCCCTCAGCTCAAAGCCAACCGAATTTTGAACAGACCATCTTAGGGCCCTTCCAGATCCTATATGCCATGATCTGGTCCCAGGTTTTCTGCTTTAAACTTGATTATATGTCCCCACTGCCAGATAATCTTGGATAAATAAAAATCTGGGATAGGATCCTGGGATATAGGGCATGCCTGGAAGGGCCCTTAGACATTTGGAGAGCAATTGATGTTTCCATTTACCTGTGGCACTCAATGACAAATCAGCTTAACAGAATAGAAAACTGAAGAAAATCAGTATCTTTTACAAGCAGCAATCAAGGGCAAAGCCTTCTTGAATTGTCAATGCAGTTTATTTTATTTGACTTCTCGGTGCTTCAGTCAGGTATTTTTTTGTTATATCTGATAAGCTTTAGATGAGCACTAGTCAAACAAGGTTAACCATTTCCTTTTCAATTTGAAGCTTTGTATTGTGAGCATACACAAATGTCAAATAAAAAAATCAGTGTCTTTCTGTCCACAAACTACTAAGGATGCATCTGCACTATAGAATTATTGCACTTTGATACCTCTTTGGCTGCCATGGCTCAATGCTGTGAAATCATGGGGGTTGTATTTTATGAAGTATTTAGCTTTCTCTGCAAAAAAAAATGCACCGTTCCCTCACCAAATTGCAACTCCTTTGATTCCATTGCATTGAGCCATGGCTGTTGAAGTAGTATCAATTGCCTTAAATCTACATTGTCAAGATTCATCTAGGCCAGTGGTTCCCACCTTCTTTTGACCAGGGACTAATCTCCAACATTAGTACCAAAAGGGTTACGAATTGGTTTTTGGTCAACTTTAGATTTGGTTTGGTTATTGGGGTGCTGTTTCAGAAGATTGCATTGGATAGACCACATTAGCTCTAGCTTCTGATACAGAACATATGCCATCCAGTAGTCGCCATCTGCCCACAGAAAACCATATTTAATAATCTAGAGCTGATGTGGTCTATCCAATACAGTTTTCTGAATCAGCACCCAGGAGGCTTTTTGTCACGCCTTTTGTGGGTAGTCAGCCTCTCCCCTCCCGACATCCCTGGTTGCCTCGGCACTATAAGAGGGTTTTGCGAGACCAGTTGCTCTTGCTGTCATGTAGTTTTGAGGCAATGGTGTAGTAATGGTGAAGCTGCAGCCCATATTTCCATTCTTGTGGACCACTGATGGTTTGTGGACCACAGGTTGGGAACCACTGATGTAGACTGACTACTTAGGTTGATGTGTTTTCGGGTCAGCCCCCATCAGCTAAATGCATATGGGAAGATAGGAGTCAATCCCACCCTTTATCCTACTACCTCCAGAGGTGCAGCCATGTAAGGCCTTTTTGCTGACTGTCTCTAGGTTCTGGAACTCTCCTTAGAAGAAGGTAAAATGGCCTCTTATTTGCTATTCTTCCATCTGTAAGCAAAGAACGTGTTTTGTTCATGCAGGGGTTTAGAATTGAAAGTTATTAAATAACTTCTTTTGAAGAGAGGTTTATATTGTCTTAATTATACTGTTTTAACTGCTTTTTACTTAACTGTGTGTATTAATTTGTTTTAATGTTGTGAATAGCTTGCTTCTCTTTTAATGTTAACTGGGAGTTATAGAGTGTTGTTTTTGTGCTTTATTGTATGAGTTTTAATTTGTAAAACTCCTTCAGTCCCAAAGACAGGGCTTAATTATTAGGCAAAGGATAGACTTCCCTTCTCAGCCATAATTTCAGTAAAATTCTCTCCTAGGGTGGAAATTAACTCATTAATGCCAGTGGAAGGGTTTTTTTATAGTGCTGATTGTTATCAGATGGTGAGACTATAATTACAGCCAGGGTCGGGGACCCTAAACCAGTGGTTCTCAACCTTCCTAATGCCGCGACCCTTTAATTCAGTTTCTCATGTTGTGGTGACCCCAAGCATAAAATTATTTTTGTTGCTACTTCATAACTGTAATTTTGCTACCATTATGAATCGTAATGTTAATATCTGATCTGCAGGATGTATTATCATTCAATGGACCAAATTTGGCACAAATACCCCCAAATTTGAATACTGATGGGGTGGGGATGGGATTGATTTTGTTGTTATGGGAGTTGTAGTTGCTGGGATTTATAGTTAACCTGAACTCCACCAACAATGGAATTTAACAATAGAAATGGGCCAAACTTCCCATTCAGAACCCCAATGACCAACAGAAAGTACTGTGTTTTCTTATAGTCTTTGGTGACCCCTCCAACACCCCCTCGCGACCTCCTCCCCCTCGGGATCCCGACACCCAGTTTGAGAAATGCTGCCCTCAACCAAGCTCTTTGCACATTGTAGTGCCAATGAATATCAAGGTCTAATATTTGGTTTACTTTCTAAAAGAATCATGATTTCTAGTCATTAGACCATGTGTCGCCAGCCCCAAGAATTGCCAATAGAGCTGATGCAATAAATTTTGCTGCCTGGGGCAAAGACATTATGGCAGCCATTCCCGTGTAAAACTAATTTGAATGGATATTGAGATTTTTTTCCAATATAAGTTATGGGACAATGCACTCGACCACACCACAACTGAGGTAGCAATTTATTTGTGGCAGTGTCTTTGTGCCACATACAAGGATGATTTTGTGGCATACGGTCAGCACCTTGCTGCTACTTCTAAGCATCAGCTGCTTGAGGAAACTACTTTCTTTTGTCTAATAGCATGGCAAAACCTGATTACAATAGTAAACTGTAAAAGGAATAGGCAAAATAACAAAATTTACTCCATATAGATTGCTGAATTTCTGATTTTTCCATCCTTGATGAGCCACGTGGAATGGTAGTAAATTACTCATTTTTCAGATGTCTGGATGTGCATATGAATATTTCTATATGGACATTTTATATGTTCTTTTTAAAATGGGAATAGAAATACCAACCTTCAGGCATAATTATAAGTGCAAGTCAAGTGCTCATACATGCATGAGAGAATAAAATTTCCCCCCTGAAAAGCGTTAATAGAAATATGATAGCAGGTCAGCTTTAGAATGGTGTCAGTTCAGAATGCAGTATTTAGGGGAGGAATCCATGTGGTATAAGAGCAGTGGAAATCGCAGAGTGGAACTGGTCATCCAGAAAATCAATTTTGAATAACCTTTACAAGGCTGCCTAACTGTAGGCAGGTGAAATTGGGGGGGGGGGGGAGAGAAAGGGGACTGCCACAGCAATATTTGAGTCCAAATTGTGCAAAACTCATACTCTGTAAAAGAAATACCGGTAATTAAATGAAAAGGACGGTCAAGGAAAAATGCTTTGAAAGTGGATGGTTTTATCAACCCACTAAGTTTATCAGGGCCGTGGGGGTGCAGCAGGTTAAACCACTAAGCTGCAGAACTTCCTGATTGGAAGGTCAGCAGTTTGAATCTGTGGGACAGAGTGAACTCCCGCTGTTAGCCCCAGCTTCTGCCAACGTTGCAGTTCGAAAACTTGCAAATGTGGGTAGATCAATAGGTACCATGTTGATGGGAAGGTAACGGCGCTCCATGCAGTCATGCTGGCCACATGATCTTGGAGGTGTCTCGGGACAATGCGATGAAGATGTCTTAAGAAAGGGAAATATGTGGCCATCAAGATATTGTTGGACAGCAGCAGAAGCTAGGCTGGTGCTGACTGATGGGAAATGTAATCCAACGACATGTAGCCTCGCCATCTCTGCCTTAATAGCGCTGTAGAACTGTTTTGGATAAAAAGAAATGGGATGGATCTAAAAGAATTGCTGGAAGTTCTGGCTATACTAGTGGCCTTTTATAATCTGACTTGCTGTGATGGCCCCTGAGACTCAAAAGAAGTCCTTATGGAATGGCTACATGACACGAGTGAATACAGCTAAGGGAAAATTGGATTCTCTCACAGACACATACACACATCCAGGACACGACTAGACTTAATGTCAAGTGGGAACCTTTACCTTTACTATAGCATTGTTATTTATTGCTGTTTCATCAACTCCTTCCTTTAAGATGTTCTTGTGGTGCATCCTGTTCAACCACCTCATGTTATCCTTACAACAACTCCGCAGTTGTTCAATTGAATGATTGGCCATGTATTTGAGCCTCTTTCTTTGATCTGGCTACGGTCGTCCACGCTCTGGTCACATCCCGAATAGATTACTGCAACGCACTCTACGTGGGGCTGCCTTTGAAGACAGTTCGGAAATTGCTATTAGTCCAGCGGGCGTCAGCCAGATTGCTAACGGGAGCTACATACAGGGAGCATACCACCCCCCTGTTGTGTCAGCTCCACTGGCTGCCTGTCCAATTCGAGCTCAATTCAAAGTGCTGGTTTTGCCTTTAAAGCTCTATATGGTTCTGGCCCAGCTTACTTGTCCGAACGCATCAGCCGCTATGTCCCACCTTGTAATCTAAGATCATCTGGGAGGCCCTGCTCTCGCTCCCGCCTACATCTCAGATGAGGCTGGTGGGGACGAGGGATAGGGCCTTCTCGGTGGTGGCTCCCCGCCTGTGGAATGCGCTTCCTATTGATGTACGATCCACCACATCCCTCCTGGCCTTCAGGAAAAAAGTAAAATCCTGGCTGTGGGACCAGGCATTTGTACACCAGCACAAGGCAGCATTTTAGATTGGTTTTTAATGAAAGTGGGTGATTATGGCCAATGTTTTTATGGACTGAACATTGTTTTAATCCAGAGTGAATGTGTATGGTGCTAATGTAGTTGTATTTTAATGTATTTTAATGTATTTTAATTGTTGAAGGGTTTTGGGGTTTTATATTGTTATTATGTGGGCATCGAATTGTGCCGTACTGTAAGCCGCTCTGAGTCCCCCCTTGGGGGTTGAGAAGAGCGGGGTAAAATCCCGAAATAAATAAATAAAATAAATAGTTCTAGTCTCTCACTGCAACCAGTACATTACAATAGCTGTCAGGTATGAGTGTTATATATATAACTCTTCCTACATAGAAATGCAGTGTAGAACAAACATTGCCTCATATGTGAAAAAACCTGCAACTAACGTGAATCCATGCGGTCCTGATTACATGGAGCCATAATTATCTATTCATTTTACCAACTCTCACCTTGTAATGGCATCATTATTATGGGGTTGGAGCAAATGTTCTTCTTTGATCTTCAGTTCTGTTTAAAAGCAATGATGCTTCATTGATTTACAATTAGAGTACTATGGTGACCCATAATGATTGGTTTTAATGGTTCAACATTCAAGCATCCCTACATTGTTCCAGGCTGCAGCCTCCAGCGAAGCCAGTAGAATTTGTGTATTTGTGGTTCAGGTGTTTTCAAAAGACAGGAAATGTATGGTATGAAACTGCATAGTTTCTTCTGTATATGTAATTGGGGTAGAGGGGGACATGTTTGCAGACTTTGATTATGAATGTCCTGATAATTGTGGAGTTAGTCTGGAAAAATTATTCATGGCACAGACCAATATTCAGAAGATTAATTGCCAATGAATTATTCATTTAAGATCTAGAGAAATAACATATATTTTGAAATACTGCAAAATACCTAGATAAACAACCCTGTAGGGGAGTATAAATATCACTTCCACAGAGAATAATGAATTGATCTTTACCTTGTCCAGCAAAAAGATTTAAGGCCGTGATAGACTTTAAGGCAAGTTATACATTTAGTATTAAATCACTTTGGGGAGTTTATTGAAAAGGACTTAGTCCAGGAACTGGTGAGGGAACTGCTTCATCAGCGGAACTGGGAGACGAACAGTTACCTCTCTTCCCTTAAGTGGGGCCGCAGCAAGACAAATCCATGGATGAGACCAAGCCATTCCTGCAAATGGACTTTATTCATGAATAATAGATGCAGCAGATTTTTCAAAGGAAAGAGAAGTGTCTACATGCTCTTTAGCATAGAGAGATCCACCATCCCCTGCATCAGGTAGTTGGTTAAGTCCTTAAGCAGACCCCACCCAACTATCCTTGGGCCAAAACAGGTTCTCTTGGATGGGACATGCTACCCCAGAACAAGTCAGAAGAATGAGCATTAAGTAGCCAAGGGTTACACAGAGCAGATCTTACAATTAAAAGGCCATTTAAATTTTAAAATGTTCCAGAATCTGCAAAAACAACTAAGAATGAGCAGCTGGCAGAAAATTATCTGTTCCCATGCTCCTCTTTCTTGGGGTGAATCTGGGGGCTATGATGTTCTCTCAATAAAGCTGGTGATCTCAGACCCATATCCTGGTATGAAAAGCTAGGATAATCTGTGGGACATAGCTGTACTATGTGTTAAATAACACTTTCATGTCTCTTGAAGCTGTATAACAACATTATGGTTAGGGCTCTGTGTCACTCCCCTCTCCCCATTTACTTTCAAAACTTGGGTAGACTGAATAGATTGCTGCAATGCACTCTACGTGGGGCTGTCTTTGAAGACAGTTCGGAAACTGCAATTAGTCCAACGGGCGGCAGCCAGACTACTAACTGGAGCTACATACAGGGAGCATACCACCCCCCTGCTATGTCAGCTCCACTGGCTGCCTGTCCAATTCCGAGCTCAATTCGAAGTGCTGGTTTTGACCTTTAAAGCTCTATACGGTTCTGCCCCAGGTTATTTGTCCGAACGCATCAGCCGCTACGTCCCACCTCATAATTTAAGATCATCTGGGGAGGCCCTGCTCTTGCTCCCACCTACTTCTCAAATGCGGTTGGTGGGGACGAGAGATAGGGCCTTCTCGGTGGTGGCTCCCCATCTGTGGAACGCACTCCCAATTGATATACGATCAACCTCATCCCTCCTGGCATTCAGGAAAAAAGTGAAATCCTGGCTATGGGACCAGGCGTTTGCACACTAGCACGATGCAGCACTTTGGATTGGATTGTAATGGCAAGCTGATGGACCTGGCCCAATGCTTCTATTATGGACGGAATACTGTTTTTAACTTATGTGAATGTATATGATGTATTTTAATACTAATTGTATTTTAATGTATTTTAATTCTGACTGTTTTTGGTTTTCTGTTATATGTATTCTGTGTTTTTGGCATTGAATTGTTGCCGTTGCTAGGCCGCTCTGAGTCCCCCTTCGGGGGTTGAGAAGAGCGGGGTAGAAGTGGTGGAAATAAATAAATAGACTGGGGGTTTATGAGGAGCTGGTTTTCAAACAGCATAAATAAGCACAAAGGAGGAGATGGGGTTCACAGATTCTGGAAACGGCAACAAAGAAGCTCACTATATGGTTCAGATATGTGGGTGACACAATCACTATTTGGAGCCACAGAGAAGAACTCAACAATTTCCTGGACCACCTCAACAGCATCCACACAAACATCCAATTCACCATAGAAAAAGGAAATGAAGGAAAACTGCCACTTCTATATGTCCTAGTCATCCACAAACCCAAACAACAATTGGGCCACACAGTTTACAGAAAACCAACACACACTGATATACCTACATAAAAGTTCCAACCATCACCCAAGTAAAAAAAAATAAGAAAAAGAAGCAGACAGTGCAAAAAGAATCTGTGACCCCCACCTCCTCCAAGGTGAACTGGACTACGTAAATTGGGCTCTACAGGCCAATGGATACTTCGCTGTAGACATCAGAAGAGCTACAAGACCAAGAACAAGCCACAAGAATAAAGACAAAGATCCACCCAGAGGAAAAGTGTTCTTACCATACATCAAGGGAACCACTGACCACATAGGGAAGCTGATAAGGAAACACAGCCTAGGGTCTAAGCTGGTTCTCATAAGGAAAGAAACCCTACAGCTGGTAAACTGGCTCGACAAACTGTCTACAGACTTACTAAGAAAATCCAACAAATGCTACGTTCAGCAAAGGACAAGAGATATCCTCTCACTTTTGCAGGAGTCTTCCATATACCATGCTGCTGTGGACAAGTCTACATAAAGACCACCAAACGCAGCACCCAAACACAAAGCAAGGAACATGAAAGGCACTGCAGACTAATTCTACCAGAGAAGTCATGAGAAGTCAGCCATAGCAGAACACCTGATGAACCAACCTGGGCACAGCATATTATTTGAGAACACAAAAATGCTGGACCACTCTAACAACTACCATGTCACACTACACAAAGAAACCATTCAAATCCACAAGCATGTGGACACTTTCAACAGAAAGGAGGAAACCATGAAAATGAATAAAATCTGGCGACCAATATTTAAAAACTCTAAAATCAGGAGAGTAAATAAAGAGCAACACGCAAAATACAGGGAAATTCCAGACAGGAAACAATCAGGCCCAGCTAACACCTCCAAACAAAGAATCCCCAGGCAGCAACCAGCCAGGATTTGAAGCTGCAAGGCCATTCAATGCTAATCCACCCTGAGTACCTCCGGGGAGATAGGGCAGAATATAAATAAAGTTTTATTATATTATTATTAAAATCAAGGTGGCCAGTTGAAACATTCGCACTTGCCTCAAACAGACAAGAGTACTTTCTCCCACCCTGGACATTCCACATATATATAAACCTCACTTGCCTATTTTCCAACACACCCCATAGGATGTCTGCAATTGTTGTAGGTGAAACGTCAGGAAAGAATGCTTCTGGAACATGGCCATACAGCTCGGAAAACTCACAGCAACCCAGTGATTCCAGGCATGAAAGCCTTCGACAACATAATGACTTGCACTTATCTAGGCCTGGCTAAAAGCTAAGCAGTTGCAGTGTTGGACCAATATATCTAGATCAGGCATGGGCAAATTTTCTAATTTGGGGGCTGCATGCTGGGCCAGAGCAGCGTGAGCAGGCCAGGAGGAAGGGGGTCATCCAGTCCAACCCCCTGCCATGCAAGAAGGCACAATCAAAGCACTCCCAATAGACAGCCTCTGCAGAAAAGCCTCCAGAGAAAGGAACTCCACCACACTCTGAGGCAGCCTATGCCACTCTCCAGAAAGTTCTTCCTAATCTTTTGAGTTGAATCTCTTTCCTTGCCATTTGAACCCATTGCTCTCTTGGTCTCTAGAGCAGCAGAAAGTTGGTTTTTCTCCTCTTCCCCAATGGGACATCCTTTTAAATCTTGAAACATGGTTCTCATGTTCCTTCCCAATTGTTTCTTCTCCCAGCTAAACATCCCCAGGAGGAAAGAAAAAGAGGAAGGAGGGAGGGATGGAAGGGAATGGAGGGAGGGAAGGGAGAAGGAAGGAAAGACAAAAGGAAGGAAGGAGGGAAGGAAGGAAGGGAAAGAGAGAGAGGGAAGGATGGAGGAAAGAGAGAAGGAGGGGCAAAAGGGTGGGAAGGAAGGAGGGAGGAAGAGAGAATAGGGATGTAAGGAAGTGGGGTGGGAGAGAGTGAAGGATGAAGGAAAAAGAGAAGGAAGGAAGAATAGGATGGTGAGAGAGAGGACCTGAGAAAAGAGCTCAACGGGCTGCATGTGGCATCCGGGCCTGGGTTTGCACATCCTTGATCTAGATGAATATGTTTTCACAAGGCCCCTTCTACAGTGCCATAAAATCCAGATTATATGCTTTGAACTGGATTATATGGCAGTGTAGACTCAGATAATCCAGCTCAAATCAGGTAATGTTGATTACCGTATCTACTTTGATAATCTGGATTATATGGAAGTGTAGAAGGTCCTAAGTGTCTCCTGGGCAATCTCTTCCACATTACACAGCTATGGCACTTGGATGCCACTTTAACTGGCTCTACTTTATAGCATCCTGGGATTTGAATTTTACTGAAGCACTAGATCTCTCTGGCAGAGAATTCTAAATATCTCAGGCCCCTTTTACACTGAATCCTGAGGATGGGCATGTGGGGCTTTTTCAGACTTTACATGGGATAAATGGGGATCTCAAACACACACGTATAGCTGAACTACACAATAGAAATAAACAATGGCAAAGAACGGAAGCCGCCAAGTCCTCACGAAGAGCCCGGGCAGATGGCAGGCCTGTGGATGTCGCGGGCCGTGGCGGGATTGCCCCAACAGTGTCCCTGGGCGCCGGAGTCGTGGTCAGCCTGCGGTGCGTCCCTCAGTGATGACGTGGCGCATGTATGCAATACGTAGGGGCAAGGGCGACGTCCTACGTGGATGGCATGCTGGCGAGATGTGATGACGTCCTAGGGAAGCGTCGAGCGTGCTGGGCGTCGAGCGTGCTGGGCGTGCTGACGTCGTCCGGGATATCCCAATGCGTGCCCAGCGGGACTGGAGTGGGGGCTGAATTAAAGGGCCACTATGGTGGGCAAAGGAGAGCCTATGGTCCCAGGCGTGCCTAGGACAGTGTCCCACTGGGTGGTGGAGGCGCCAAATGGCGGGGAGCAAAGGCCTGGGTTGCCCCCTCCCAGGACACTGCACGTGAGCCCAGGCGCGTCCCAACGCAGGGCCGGGCAGCGGTGGGCAGACGCAGCGATGTTGTCCAAAATAAAGATGTGTGACACAGTCTGGTACGAAAATATGAAAATATAGTTTATTGGACCCACAGTCGATCACCGTGAAGCCCAGGCGGTATCACATAGACCGCAGAAGCACCAAATCATGAACGCCAGTGGATAGTACTAAGAGTAAACCCCGCAAGGGACTGGCAGCTCCCCTGCTCGGGTGTGAACGCCTACGGGTGGTGTTCTGGTATTAGGAGGGCTCTTGTGCTTCCTCCTCCAGCGGTGCCAGACTTGATGGGGGATAGTAGCTTTCTATAGCAGACAATAGATGTTACAGACTCACACTGCTGGTACGTTCTTTGCCATTGTTTATTTCTATTGTGTAGTTCAGCTATACGTGTGGGTTTGTGCTTCGGGCAAGTACCCCAGTGTATTGCATAAATGGGGATCTTTCATGGCTCATCTGCTTTAAGTGAAAACATTTTTTTATTAATTTATGTTGCAGATTCTACCTCAGACAGATTTTCAGGGGAAACAAAACTTTTTAATTCACTGGTGCATATATGCAAATTTTTCTTGAAAGTCTTTTCTGCATTTTCCTGCATATTTCTTGAAACATTTTTCTTGAAAGTCTTTTCTACATTTTTCCTAAACCAGAACAACTGACTGGTGTGTCTAGATGCTTTGCTTTGCTGTGACCACTAACATTAGCTTACTGAGCTTTTCTAAAATATCAGTCACATAATCAATAGTTGCATTGAATCTTCCCAGTATAATGTCTTTGCTGGTAAACCTGTTTGCTGCTTCTGCTATTATGAAAAAGACCTGGGTGGCCTTCCCTTTGAAGCACACGGTGGCATTTGCAAGCTCTTGTCACCACAAGTACGCTGTATGGTTTCTCTTGAGGCTTCACACACCTACCTCGTCTGCCCCAGATTTGTTTTTCTTTGCAAGAGGCAGTGAAGTGTGAAATATGTTATTTTGATAGCTCTTTGTGCTGTTCTAGAGGCATAGACGTGGTTAAGTTGATCTTGTTGTCTCTCAAGCATTCGAGAGGAAATTGTTTCTCAAGCATTCAAAAGGGAACTGTAGCAGAAATACTGGTGGAGCACCATCCATGAGCCAACTTGTGATGAAGCACATTTAAACCACCTCTCTGAAAGTACCATATAAATCACCAAGCTTGCCATTCAGTTAAGCAGACAGATAAAAAGCAGCCATTCTGTGGTTGCCGTAACTGAATGACAACCACTGAATGAATAATGATTGATTTAAGATTTCTCCTTGTCTGCCAGGTATGGGAATCATCACCCTCTTAGGTGTTGTTGGATTGCAGTTTGCAGCATTCATTGGCTGTGCTGGGTAGGACCTGGGACTTGTAGTTCAATAATGTCGAGTGGGTCACATGACTTCCACCCAATTCCGTTCTTAGTGGTAGAGTTCGGTCCATAGGTAATGCAAGTCAAATGTATTGTATTGTCTTCTGGCTTCACATCTTTGGATCCTTATATGCTAGTTGCTGCATTTTTGCTGGTAAAGAATGCCAGTTTAAGGGATTTTTTTTGCTACTAAAAGTAGCTACACTTGCCCTTCAGGTTTCTGCTTCCTGCCCTGTAAATTAAATCTCTGACTGAGAAGCACGTACCATTTGTAACAAGATAGTGTCCTCACCAATTCATGGATTTCAAGGGCATGCACCAAGTTTGTTAAACCTTTGCATTAAAGTGGTGGCAAAAACTTTCTTTGGAGATAGTAGAGTTTTAGAGTCCTTTAGAGCTAGTAAAACTATATAAATACTTTTACTTGCTCTATATAAATAGTCCCATGGAGTGGCATAAGTTGTTCACCATATGAAAATAAAGTTTGCACTGTATAGTTTAAATATGGTACTTTATCTTTTGGATCAAGATTCTGTGAGGAGTCAATGGGGATTCTGTGAGAGATCATGATGTATTTTTTTAGCTGTAGATATTTTTTTTAAGCAGACATTCCCTGAGACCTGGAATTTTTTTCAAGAATTCCCCAGAATAAAAAAGTGGAAAAGGGCTGGTTGAACCAATGTATTTTTGGAACAAATTGTTACCAATTCCATTGTGCCCATGCCTGGAAGGCAAAGCATGGTAGATTATTTATTTATTTATTTATTTATTATTCCTTCTTATATTCCGCTCCTCCCAGCAGGCTCGGGGCGGATCACAGCATAAAAACCCGGCTAACATGAGGCATTCATGTCGCCGTACAATAAAAGCATAAAACATACAACATTGTCCCGAGATTAACAGTTGTGTCAAATCCTGGCATTCCAGTGTCGGAGTGTTGGTCAGAGAATGAATACATTCGGCTAATTCAGCTAGCCGAAGGCCAGTCTAAACAGGGCGGTCTTGCAGGCCCTGCGAAATGGGATGAGCTCCCCGGCGGCACGGACATCATCTGGGAGAGAGTTCCAGAGTACCGGTGCCGCCACGGAAAAGGCCCTTTGCCTAGTCACGGACAGATGGCAGGTGCGGACCGATGGGATTAGGAGAAGATTAGACTCCCTGAACGTAGTGACCTCGGGGTACATATGGGGCAAGGCGGTCCCTCAAGTACGCCGGCCCTAGGCCGTGTAAGGCCTTGAAGGTTAACACCAACACCTTGAAGGCAATTCGGTACTCAACAGGCAGCCAGTGCAGTTGCCGCAGAATGGGCGTGATATGCTCCCTCACCGGCGTTCCGTCAGTAAGCGAGCAGCGGCATTCTGCACTAGCTTGAGCTTCCGAACTGTCGCCAAGGGAGGCCAACGTAGAGGGCGTTACAGTAGTCTAGTCTCGAGATGACCGTCGCTTGGATCACCGTGGCCAGGTCATCCCTGGAGAGGTAGGGTGCCAGTCGCCTAGCCTGTCGTAGGTGAAAGAACGACGCCCTGCTGACCGCAGAGACCTGAGTCTCCATGGTCAGCAGGGGGTCCAACTGAACACCTAGGCTCTTAACAATCGGCGACGGATTAAGCCGTTCGCCATCCAGGGTAGGCAACCGGCACTCACCCCCCCCAGGCCGACACCCCCTTATATGGAATAGGATTTTGTACGATATTCAGTGTTAGGGAAAACTACTCTAAAATAAAGCAGAGCATCCAAAAACAAACAGGATACAAAAGTTGAGCATCAGCTCATTAGCAAGCAGAGGGTGAAGTGCTGTGTGATGTGGCTGTAAAGAATTCAGAGCTTTGGAGGCAAACATGCAGAGTCAGATCTTTAAAAATAAGAAATAACTGCATTTCTTAATAATCAAGAACTGGGTCTGAGCTACTCTTCTATCTCTTCTAAGGTTTCTAGAGAGGGAAAAACTCCAGTCACTACATCTGTCTTGACACACAAGCTGAGAGAGATCTCAAAGCACTCAGCACATACTCTCCATACTAAAGTGTAAGAAGGCAGAAGGCAGATTCAAAAAGCTTGCAGTAGAAAAATATCCATTTTAAACAGCCAATCATAATGAGAGCAGAAACAGAGAGCAGAGAAGAAAAAGATAAATTCCCAACTGTCATGCAGGAGACATGAGGGAAGGGAATTCCCTCAGCCTATACTATACTAAACTAACTGCTTCTCATTGAGAACTTGAGACTTGAGCAATGTGGGGTTGAATTCCAACATTCAGCACTTCCACAACCTGGAGAAATTGCATATGAAGCAAGTGGCCAGTAGCTCTCACGAAGTATGGGTTAGTTTTCTCCAACCTAGTGTCCTCCTGATGATTTGGCCAGTATGATTGGGGAGATATGCATTGCATTCCAGTATGTCTGCAGGGCACCAGATCACTGAGGGTTTCAGTAAGTCAAACAAATAGATAAAAAGCATACCTTTGAATAGTGGTTGACTGAGACTTCTTTTTGTAAGTCAAGGATGGGAATTATGTGGGCCTCCCAAATGTTGTTGAGTACATTTCCCAGTGTTCCTCAACTTTGTTTATGTTGGCTATGGTTCCTGGGTCTAAGACATGAAGCCATGGTCAAGGCATCCTACCTCAGGCATGTCTATCTATAAATACCCCTTCATAAGCAATGCCTGTCCTGGAATTCTTTTGGGAACTTAAATATTGACCTGTCAAGAAAATATTGACCCCAGATAATGCCTTTTTAAGAACCCATAACGTATGCACAAAAGGGGGATCTTTAAAGATCTTAATCAGGAAAGATGTTCTAAAAAACAGGCTTTGGGTGCCAGAAATAAAGCAGAATGGGAGGGTTGACTTGATATTGGTGTCACGCAGTTGACAAGATCAGAGTCTTAAGATGGAATGGAGGAAGGGAGCTTTTAGAAAAATGCTGATAGTTAGAAGGCACTGCACAGCTATTTTGTCGTTCTCCTTAATGGATTTTCTCAAGTAATAAAAAAGACCGGGAAAACAATGGGAACACACAGGAGCATTACAAGTGAAAGAAGACATCTGCCCCATAAACTTCTAGAACTCCCTGTTAACATTCTGAGAATGGAGCAAGGCAGTGAAGCGTGTCAAAATATTTCAAAAGAAAGTTAACCTATTCTTCATAGATCATAGCAAAACCTTTGATTGTAAAGACCATGAAAAGCCATGGAGCACTCATAAAAAAATGGGTGTGTCACAAAAACAGATTGCTCCGATGCATAACCTGAACAAGAGGCTACTTTTGGGATGAAACATGAAGAAATGGATAGTTTACAATTAGTAAGTGGCGGGTTTTCTCCCTGCTTTCTCCTGTTTGGAGTCAGGTAGCCCCCAACTCCTCAAAATGCATTCTGGGCTCCATTTCCATGCTCCCTAGAAACAGAGTCCCACCAAAAATGCCTTTTCATCATGTGGCGGCCTCTGAGCGATTCCATTTCCGAAGTGTATTGAAACGGAACCCAGAATCCGTGGGATGAAGTCCTTAATCAAGGAAGCTGTCTCTGCCCTGATTCTGTAAGACCTGAGCAGGGCAGTTGGTGACTTGGAGGATCTCATTCATAGGGTTGCCATAAGATAAATTTGACTTGACAGAAGTTAACAACAACCAGAAGATAATGTGCTAGGTGCTGTATTCATTCCCAGTTACACTTACAGCTGGCTATGCTGGCTGGAGATTCTGCGTGTCCAAAAAGTGACATTTTAAAACACAAAATGGCTGAGAGTATTGCACCCCAGGCCTGAAGCCACCTATGACCATAGCATCAAAGAGTTCCAGAGTAAAAGCAAACACTTTATTGCAAAAAGTCAAAAAGATATATCGTAAAAAACAGAAATAAGGTATACAATCCAAAAAGTAAGCAGTCAATTGTCTCTGATAGATCCAAAAGCAATACATTTCAAATATAATCCCAAAATGCAAAGGCAATTTAAGTCCATAAGCAAAACTTGAGCAAGAATACAAAGGAAGAACATGGAGAACTCCCAAAATACTTACGTCCAAAACCAAACTTGAAACCAGAGAACTCAGGCCTAGTACCGAGAATGTGGCTCATCTGGCTAAGTGTCAGCTGCATAAGATCTCTCTGACCAGTAGGTCATGAGTTTGAGGCGTGCCCGGGTCGAGGTGGGTGCTTGACCTTTAAGTGTAGCCTGCTGTCGACCTTTGCAGCCCGAAAGACAGTTGCATCTGTCAAGTAGGAGATAAAGGTAACACATTAAGTGGGAAGGCAAATTTTGACTGATTTATGAGGCCATTAAAGAACTCCAGGAACGCTGAAAATGTGGAAGAAACAACAAGGGACGCTGGAACGCTGAGAGATGAAGAGTGCATCAGCTCCCCTGGTGGCCAGAGTTTGCCTCTGTTCATCTATATGTTCATCTATATGTGTGTATGTGTACCTGTAATCCGCTCTGAGTCCCTTCGGGGTGAGAAAAGCAGAATATAAATAAAGTAAATAAATAATAGCTGTACTTGAAAGCCATGTTGCCTGAACTGAAATTCGAGTGCCCGTTAGCGCCTAATAAATAGACATGAAAGCATTACGTCTGCCCTGAAATTTCTGCTTCCCACTAAATTGTGTTGATCTACGAAGCTGGTTATCTACTCTAATCTGCAAGCATGCTTCCTTGCTTAGATCAGTATCACCAGATACTTTCTCATGAGAATTTCTCATCAATTCATCCTTACTTGACTCCTTATCTAGAGAGGATGATTCCAACTCCTGTGACTGGCCTTGAGGTTCAGATGAATTATATTATCAGGCCCTGCGTCTTTGCCTGCATCTCTATCTGAAGCTTTCTTGGCCTGTATCAGAATGAATCCCAGGAAAGCCCATCAGTCCCCAGCTTCTGCGGACTGATGGGCTAAAAGAACAGGCAACCGTTTACCGTAGACTAGCATTTGGAACATGGACCCAATTTGTTATTTGATCTTCCGTTTGTGCCTACAGCTTTAATTTAGTTGCCTTACCTTCTTCTCTCCCCACTGTGAAAAAACCCTCTTATTTCGACTATCTTCCCTTGAAGTTGTTACATTTCTGCATGACTCCTTATGTCAGTCAGTTATATTCTATTGCAGACACTATTGCTGTTAGATACTTTGCCATTTTTTAACAGAAAGGTGGGGGGGGGGGGTATAATTGGAACAAATAAATTCAGTCATTCCACTGTACCTTTTCCATAAACTCAAGGTGGCTCTGTTTTCATGCTGCCTTCCCTTTCTACCACAAATGCACAGTGTGCTTTCTGGATGGTGTCTTTAGGAAATTAAACTGATCAAATTGCCTTTTATTGAGGGTACTGTTTTGGAAAATTGTCATCCCCTTTCATAGTGGAGACAACCTCTATAAATTGCAAACTGAATGGCGCCCAAGTGCTTTCTGTGTCTAAGTAGGGACAGCTGGTAACACAGTTTATAAGCAATTGATGTCCAAAAGGCATCCATTTGTGGTGTCTTTTTCCCCTTGGACAATTTGCCCAAATATACTAACTGATTATGTGAAATACAGTCTAGCTATTAACCAATAGAAAAAAAATGCTTCCGTTGCCTAGTAACGTAACTCGGTTGAAAAAAGGAAATAAAAATAGAAAAACAGACAAGCCCGGATGCCAAGCAAAAATATTATAACTTGTAGCAGTTTGAAGCTAGGATTTGGAAGTTAGTTTTAATAATATACGCTGCAAATGTATCAAAGTCGGCAAATAGCAATCCTTTGCTGCTCTTATCTGGCGCTGTGTGTGCGTATAGGGCATATAGCCTTGGTTCTATCCCACTGGATGTTCATACTGCCACCAAATATGTGGATGTAAAACTAGAAAGGGAATAAGTGGTTTAATGGAAAACAAATCCTTTTCAGGATGAATTGGGTTCAGCTGCAAGGAGGCCTTGTAGAACCTTATCCACATCACTGTGAGTAGGAAAAACTTAAGTATCTATTATCCAGGGTGTGATTAAGATGATTCATAGATGGAAACTAACTTGCTTGTCTGGAGAGGGCAACTCCGTGTAAAAATCACTTTATACTAGGGTAGGGGCCCCTTAGTGGCATAGCAGGTTAAGCTAATGAGCTGCTGAAATTGCTGGCCATAAGGTTGATGTTTTGAATCTGGGAAGCGGGTGAGCTCCCACTGTTAGCCCCAGCTTCTGGCAACCTAGCAGTTCAAAAACATGCATATGTGAGTAGATCAAAAGGTACCACTTTTGCGGGAAGGTAATGATGCACGCAGTCATGCCAGCCACATGGCTTTGGAGGTGTCTACAGACAACACTGGCTCTTCAGCTTAGAAATGGAGATGAGCACCACCCACCAGAGATGGACATGACTAGATTTAATGTCAGGGGAAACCTTTACCTTTTTAGGGAGTCTGTGGCCCTACAATTGTTTCTAGAACTCCCAGTATCCCTGGGCTTGATTGGGGTTAGAGTGATGATTTGAGCATTGCGCTATGCCTAGGGAAGCTAGGGTTTGAATCACTACTCGGCCATGAAACCTTGGGTAATTTACATTCTCTCAGCCTCAGAGGAAGACAAAGGCAAATCTTGCAAAGAGAGCCCTGTAATACAGCCACTATAGGACAGAAACAATTTGGAAATGTGCAACAACAACAGAAGGAACACATATATGATAGAATTGCCATACATCCTACTTTTCTAGGACATGTCCTCTTTTTCAGAGCTAGGAAGATATTTTAAATGTCTGGGTTGGGGTTTCCTTCCTAGCCTCTTAAATAAGACTCAAATCAGCTCACTATATAAACCAGGGCTGGGAAACAAACTTCCCTCCAGATATTGTTGGACTTCATTTTCTATTAACTTTAATTGTTGCCCTTGCTGATGGGAATTGTTTGTTTGTTTGTTTGAAACATTTATATTTCACCTTCTCACCCCATAGGGGACTCAGGGTGGAGTACAGCATATATACGACAAACATTCAATGCTGGGACATAAAGCAATAAATATACACAATAATTAAAATCACTTATATCCACTTTAAAATCAGTTACCTATAAACCATCTCAGGACACCATTCTATTATTGCCTCATTGCACTGCCCCAAAGGCTTGGTCCCATAGCCAGGTCTTCACCATCCTTCTGAAAGGCAGGAGGGAGGGGCTAATCTAATCTCTTCAGGAAGGGAGTTCCATAGTTGTGGGGCAATCACTGAGAAGGCCCTGTGTCTTGTACCTGCCAAATGTGCCTGTGACGGTGGCGGGACAAAGAGTAGGGCCTCCCCAGAAGATATTAGTCTTTGTGATGGTTCGTAAAGGGAGGTGCATTCAGACAGATAAACTGGACCGGGGCTCTTTGAATTGTGCCTGGTAGCAAACAGGCAGCCAGTGGAGCTGATGTAACATAGGTGTTGTGTGATCCCTGTATGCCTCCCCAGTTATTAACCTCGCTGCCCCTCATTGGACCATTTGAAGCTTCTGAAAGACTTCAAAGGCAACTCCATGTAGAGCGTGTTGCAGTGGTCTATCCTGGATGTTACGAGATCGTGTAGAATTGTAGAGAGACTACACCTTCCCAACCCTGATGTAAATATTGAAAATATGGGGAAGCAAAGGAAAATGGACATCACTTGAGAGCTGGTTGTTGATGTCCTAATTTCTGAGGCATTGATCTATTTTGTATTATGTGTAGAAGTTCATTGTCAGATAGAATATCTGATTCTGCAGATATCACCCGAGTCCCCGGTAGAGCAATGGGTTAAACCCTTGTGCTGGCAAGACTGCAGTCTGAAAGGTTGGTGGTTCAAATCTGGGGAGTGGAGTGAGCTCCTGTCTGTCAGCTCCAGCTTCTCATGTGGGGACATGAGTGAAGCCTCCCACAAGAAAGTAAAACATCCAGGCGTCCTTGCAGATGGCCAATTCTCTCACATCAGAAGTGACTTGAAGCTTCTCAAGTCACTCCTGACACACAAACAAACAAAAAACCCAACAGAACTAGGATTTGTGGGGTGTGCACAATGTGTGAAGTGTTGGGGCAAGACTGTAAAAAGCTAAACAGTATGATTATTTGCCAAACAATGGTACACAATTGTATTTTCTTAACCAGACAAAGGGCTGAGCAGTCTGAAGCCCTGACCAGCACTCAGAAAAGGTTTGTAATTTGTCATAAAAGCATGTCTAAGAAAGGGAGATGCAAATAAGCAATAAAGCTATGCCAGATTTATTTCTCTTTTTAAGAAATGAGACAGAATGTTTCTGAGCCTTTATTGCCCAGAACACAACTGATAAGGTTGGCCATGATCCATGGGCCACTTACACTGACATCTTTATCCGATGTGTATCAGGCTGAGTAATGTCCTTTAGGAAGGATTCCCTGCTTAAGATAACCAAACCGTGAAGAAAGTACATTCATTACATGATGTAGTGTAAAGTTTAGATTCTGCAAAAAGAGCCGCAAATTGTCTGGAACTGTACACTTAAGATTATCTGCTGGAATCTGTTTTCACTGTTTGTAGAGGATTTAGGGCAAAAATGTCTTTTGTCTTAGTTGTTTGTGTAGACAGCTTATCTTCAGCCATTTTCCTGTGGTGTTGAGAGAACGCGTAGTAATACAGTTGAGTGATCAAAGATGCCATAATTGTTTCAGTGTCAAAGAAGATATTGAAGGCAGAGCAGAAATTGAACATAATTTCCTTTTCTTCCACGGATGGAATCTGGAACATTTACCCTATGCAGACTTTACTACAGCGTATCGGACCCTTCTTGCTCTATTTTGTCATTTTTCATGTTCCATTCAGATTCTTAAACTGCATGGTGAAAAATTTAATATGCACCTCGAGGCTAAATGTTTTCGGATAATACACCTGTCACTAAGAAGGGTTGTATCCATTATTAGTTTTGTTTGGTTTTCAGTTCTCTGGTTATAAATGAAGCTATTATTGTTGTCCAATGAAGTGTGTGATTGCATGTATGGCTAGGGAAAGAGAAAAGAAAGAGACACCTTCATCTAAGGCTGAAAAAATAGTGGCAGATCTTGCAGGGGAGGAGAGGAGTCCCATCGGAACAGAGTTTTAATTAGCTTGGGCAATAGCGACAAAGATAAATATAGTCAACTGAAGTTATTTCAGATCCACATGATACAGTCTAACTGTCAATAGAGCAAATGTGCTTCAATGAAGAATGATTTTGTCTGAGTGGTGTGTTGTTGTTTTTGGTTTCTTTTTAAAGGCATCCATTTAAAACTAAATGTGCATTGTAGAAGCTTAGCTATTTTATTTTTAACCAAGGATGCTGGCAAAGAGATCTTTTTCTTGTCAGACACTTTATTTTTCACTTTTTAAACAACATCATTTTTTAAAATTAATATTAATTTATTAATTGTGCCAGCTTTGGTTGAGCATAATGTGTCACTGTCCTATACAAGGCCAGCAGCAACATGAAACTCCCATACAGACTTTTGTGATTTTTTAAAATTGTGTCAGAAGCCACTTAAGAAACTGCAAATAGTTTCTGGTGTGAGAGTATTGGCCGTCTGCAAAGACGTTGCCCAGGGGATGCCCAGATGTGTTACTATCCTGTGGGCATCTTCTCTCATGTCCCCGCATGGGAAACTGGAGCTGACAGGTGAGAGCTCATCCCACCTCCTGCATTTGAACCACCAACCTTCAGGCTGGCAGTTCAGCCGGCACAAGGGTTTAACCTGTTGTGCCACCACAGCTCCTTTTTGTGATGATTGAGTCAATGTAATTCAACTAAACCCTGTAGCTAAACAAACCCCTACTGGCCAAACATTATTCAGCAAGGGCTTCAATATAAACCTTCTATTCCCCATCTTTCATTCAGATTTTCAATTTGCTGAAAAGCCCTGCACTGTTTTGGGTTTTTTAACCTGACACAAATAATAAAACAGAACTTAAGGAGTGGAAGCTGGTGGTTTCCATGTCAGTAAGGCCGTGAGTTCTTGGTAGTCTTAGATTAAATTTTAAGGGACTGAAATGAAAGCTTGAGCAAATTGCCTGTCCCACTCACATGAAAGTCACCAGCATCTCCTAATTTAAGGAAGGCACTGATTTAGGTATCAGGCATGCACTAATGTCTATAGAAATCCCAATAGTGGTAGGTTTTGACCTCCATGTTAGAATGGTAAATCTTCCGCATTCCTTAGGTAACTCTAAAGGAGCTGTCCAGTGTGCTAACCTGTTAGGATTTGAGTCTAGCACCTTGGGGATTTCTTTTAAAAGCTGGAAAGGATTCACTGTCTCTCACACACAGAAAACAGCAGCCAAATATGAATTCTAGCAAATTCTACAAAACTATACACTCTTTTTGGGGACCACGTGTAGAGACAAGAGCCCATTAAATTGGTGGGACATATTTTGATGCCAACATACATAGGTTATCCTGCAAATCTCTTGGGAAGACAGGCAGACAAATGTCAGCATGCTGGAAGAAGCAAAGACCACCAGCATTGAAGCGATGATCCTCCACCATCAACTCCGTTGGACCAGCCAAATTGTCCGAATGCCCAACCACCATCTCCCAAAGCAGTTGCTCTACTCTGAACTCACGAATAGAAAACGGAATGTTGGAGGACAGGAAAAGAGATTTAAAGATAGATTCAAATCGAACCTTTAAAACTGTGACATAGACACAGAGAGTTGGGAAGCCCTGGCCCTTGAGTGTTCTAGCTGGAGGTCAGCTGTGGCCATCAGTGCTATAGTATTCGAAGAGGCAGGAATGGAGGGCGAAAGAGAGAAACGTGCCAAGAGGAAGGCGCGTCAAGCCAACCCTGACCAGAACCACCTTCCATCTGGAAACCGATGCCGTCACTGCGGGAGAACATGCAGGTCAAGAATAGAGCTCCACAGTCACCTACAGTATGTACCCACCTCCAGGATACCAAACTTGGAGGACAATTTTAGGGACTGACTTTAAATATCGAAAAGGATGTCATGTGTAAGATGGGGTGAGTTTGTTTTGTGCTGTTCCAGAGATGGCACCATGAACCATTGGATTCAAATTACAACAAAAAAAGCTCCACCTGAACTTTAGGAAGAACCTTAACTGTAAGACCTGTTTGAAAGTGGAATAGATTACCTGGGAAGGTGATGGACTCTCCTTTGTAAGTTTTCAAACTATGGTTAAATGGCTATCTCTCAAAAGTGTGGCCAGGAGCTAAACTAGATGATCCTTGAGGTCTTTTCTGAGTCTTTGATTCTGTGATCCCATCATTTAAATTCTGTCTCACGCTGGTATCTTGTGGTCTGCTGTGGATGTGGGATAAAATATTTTGTTCTACAGAAGATTTGCTTTTTTTCAGATACTGGGTATTAAATAACCGCAATACCTATTTTAATTACCTTTCAGAACTCTGTTAAGAGTTAAGGTAAAGTGAAAGTAAAGGTTTCCCCTGACATTAAGTCTAGTCATGTCCAACTCTGGGGGTGTGAGGGGGTGTGCTAATCTCTATTTCTAAGCCAAAGAGCTGGCGTTGTCCGTAGACACCTCCAAGGTCATGTGGCTGGCATGACTGCATAGAGTGCTGTTACCTTCCCGCCAAAGAGGTACCTATTTATCTACTCACATTTGCAAGTTTTCGAACTGCTAAGTTGGCAGGAGCTGTGGCTAACAGCGAGAGCTCACCCCACTCCCCGGATTTGAACCACCGACCTTTCAGTCAGCAAGTTCAGCAGCTCAGCGGTTTAACCTGCCTCACCACCAGGGTTACTTTAAAAGAACTGACAGCTGCCACAGTGACTAATATGTTTACCCCTTGTGGCTTTAATTGTAAAGATTTATTTAAAATAATATTTCATGCACTGTTTTCAACATAATGCTTGAAAACTGCTAGAAGGATAGTGCACATTATTCTAAAGCAGGAGGAATTTGAGTTCTCCATGACACAGTGGCTCTCTGTCCTCGCTTCTGCTTCTGCTTCTGCATCTAGTTAAAGAAACTAAGTGCACAGTCCTTCCCTTGTCCTGGCGTTGTCTCCCCCCCGCATTTCCAGCCACAGATCCATCCACCTTGTTTCCCTGCAGTTAGAGGAAGGCATAAAACAATGACTTTTAATGAGCCCTATTCTGTCTGATGACTCAGTAGCGCCATGAAGAGGTAAAGCACCACTCGATGCCATCTGATCACGCATCTGTTCTTCAACTGGAAAGGAAGTGCCAGTGCAGAAAAATCTGCTGACAGAGGCACAGATGACAGTGTCAGCATGGAGTAGAAGTGGCAGGGAAATGAAGACACTGCTGCAATTATCCTAAACAAAAGGACTTGAAGCACAAAGACTGCAGTACACAACGCACATCTAAGGGATGCAAGAGCGTTAGTACTTTACATTATTTGCACTCTGCATTTCAGCCTTAAAAGGGACTCAGAGTGCTTTATAGATATCAGTCATTTCCTTCAGGGCTAGAGAGCATATGCACACATAATCACGAGGCCTGTTCTGTTCATTCCAAATAACTATGTAAGTGTGTGTGTCTGGATCTACTGGCCCCATTAAATGAACAGGAGGCCCCAAGGCGGCACATTTGGGGGTGAAGCAGTTGTCATCGGCATTAGCTATAGACAACTAGTAGTTACCGTTTTATTTTTTTACAGCTAGGTGCTGCTAGACACCTTCTCCTCCCAGCCACACCTTTGAAAGAGTGTGTTAGACTCATGCTATTCCCATGACAAGTGTTTCTTCACAGAGAGCGGGCATCTTCAAATGCATTTGGAAGTGGCAAACACAATGTGTGTATATTTTCAGGCTGCATTGAACAATAGTAAATTGTGGTAGGAAAGTTATTTTTTTAAACTACATCAAACCAGCAGTATCTACTGGGCGCTGGTCCCAGGACCCCCCGGATACCAGTTCTGTTATGTCTAATGACATAGTAAAATGGCATCCCTCATATAAAATGGTGAAGAGCCTGAGGATCTGTGAAATGGTGGGAGGCTACAGCATGCAATGCTGACATGTGGTGTTCAGAGCACAGCACGATCAGAGTTTGCTTTTTGGATTTTTTCCAAATATTTTGGAACTGTGGTTGGTTGAATCTGTGGATACAGAAGCTGAAGGTATAGAGGGACTGATGAAACCAAGAAGTTAGAGATATTATTGTGTGGACTGCCGCTCTCAGAATGAAACTGTCAGCATGGCTACTGGCCATGATGGCTAGGGAATTTTGGGAATTGTAGTCCTCAGTTTCTGGCACACTACACAAAGTGGGGGCCCCGGTGAGGTAGTGGGTTAAACCCTTGTGCTGAATGAAAGGTCGGTGATTTGAATCAGGGAGCAGGGTGAGCTCCTATCTGTCAGCTCCAGCTTCTCATGTGGGGACATGAGAGAAGCGTCCCACAGGATGGTAAAACATCCAGGTGTCCCCTGGACAACATCCTTGCAGACGGCCAATTCTCTCACACCAGAAGTGACTTGCAGATTCTCAAGTTGCTCCTGGCATGAAAAAACTATACAATGTGAGCACTTTGATACCAATTTAACTGCCATCTGTCCATCCAGGGTCTGAAGCCCTGCTCAGCCATTGCATCCCACAGAAAGTGTTTAGAGGAGATATTGACAAGCTGGAAGGTGTCCAGACGAGGGCGACTAAAATGATCAAAGTTCTGGAGACCATTCCCTTTGAGGACCATCTTAAAGAACTGGGTATGTTTAGTCTGCAGAAAAGAAGGTTGAGAGGAGACATTATAGCCATGTATAAATATGTGAAAAGGTGTCATAAGGAAAAGGCAGCAGGCTTGTTTTCTGCTGCCCTTGAAAGTAAGACTTGGAGCAATGGGTTCAAATTACAGGAAAAGAGATTCCTCTGAACATTAAGAAGAGCTTCCTGACTGTACATGCTGTTCAACAGTGGAACATTTTGCCTCGGAATGTGATGGAAACTCCTTCCTTGGAAACTTTTTAACACAGGCTGCATGGCCATCTGTCAGGGATACTTTGATTGTGTTTTTCCTGCATGGCAGGGGGTTGGACTAGATGGCTCTTCTTATTCTATGATTCTATGAACTTCCAAGCTAGAACTGATGTAGGGAATACACGGCCCTTCAGAGTTTTTGGACTACAACTCCTATAATACTTTACCATTGACATGCTGGTTTGAGCTTCTGGGAAGTGAAGGAGAACTAAGAGAAGAAACTTAATTCTACTCTTAAAGATAATAAGAGTTGTATAATGTGAGTTACAAGCATGATTATAATCAGAACTGCTATGGTGCATTTTTGTTCATTTTTGTTTTCTGAACTAGGTCATTGAAATTTTTATTACTCAACAGACATTCCTGTTTTGTTGGGATGCCTGAGTTGTCATATACACAGTTTGGTTGCCTGTGGTAATTTTGTCTGGAACAAAAATCCCACTGTGTTAGACATGCCTGAAAGTCAACAAGTCTGGCATATAGTACAGCCTTTAAGGGTCAGTCTGAATGTGTGGGGGGTTTTCTTTAAAATTAGTATGACATTTGTGTAGTTAGATGTGACTGCATATACGCTATATTAAACCGAGTTCTTGGAAATACCCTTGCCTCAGCACACACATATGCGTACACGATTCCCTACTTAAATCAGATGAAGATATGTTGCAACCGGCTGAGTGTTTGTGTGTTTGTATCTATGGGCCTTCAGGCTGCCTATTGACTTAGGGCAATATCATGCATTTCATAAGGTTTTCTGAGATGAGGAATATTTTTCATTTCCTTCTTCTGAAATTTAGCGAACACTAGGGCTTCTTAAACATTTCCACTTGTTTCTCCAAGAAATGTGAACCCGGGTTCATAGGTATATAAATATCAAACATTTACTGATCAGCATTTGCAAAGTTTGTTAAATAGGCTGATTTTCCTTTTTATAAAGTATAGCTGAAGCATCTTCTTCAGACTCCATTGTAAACATTGTACAATAGATGCATGTAAATGGCCAAAACAGTCACTAGGTGACATTGAGAAAACTTTTACTGTCACCAAATTTTTCGGAACCCCAACATTTTATTTATTTATCATATCAGAAGCAAACCAAGGGTACAGTTGTAATGTATTTGAAAACACAAAGTTTAAAAACTTGGCATTATATTAAATGGCCTTTGACCAGTAGCTGGCCACTTGGAGTGCCTCTGGTGTTGCTATAAGGAGGTCCTCCATTGTGCATGTGGCAGGGCTCAGGCTGCATTGTAATAAGTGGTCTGTGGTTTGCTCTTCTCCACACTCGCATGTCATGGACTCCACTTAGTGGCCCCATTTTTTAAGGTTGGCTCTGCATCTCCTGGTGCCAGAGCACAATCTGTTCAGCGCCTTCCAGGGGGAAGTCTCTCATTTGGTATCAACCATGGATTGACGTCCAGGTTTTAACCAGCCACTTTTGGATTCTCACTTGCTGAGGCATTCCTGCAAGTATCTCTGCAGATCTTAGAAAACTATTTTTTGATTTAAGGCATTAGCATGCTAGCTGATATTTGAACAGAGGATGGCCCGAAGATGTCACTGCCTCGGTCTTTTCATTATTGGCTGCTATTTCCTGGTACTGGCTGCTACTTTCTGGACCCCAACATTGAGTGAAGGGGACCCCATTTTGGGTTGGGACCCACAGTTTCTTTAAAATTAGCCATGGTCTGCAGCCTCTCATATTCATTGACGGCCTCCCATCCAAAACTTACCAAGGCTGACCCTTACCTTCCAAGATAAGATCCAATCTGGTACCTTTAGGGTTATTTAGGCCCTGACAGCCAGCTGAGGCAGTGACCAAAATCTATCCCACAGTTAATGTAAGCAAATTAATTTAATATCAAATAATTACCACCTTTTTGACTGTTTTCTCTAATCCACCCAAAATACAGAATCAGAATAATTATTTTTTGTGTCCATGCTAGACATTCAGAAACTTGGTGGTTTGATTTAAACATCACCTGTCATTTATATCAAATATTGAAAGAAATATACCCTTAGTAGGCTGCTATCTTCCACTGGTAGATACATTGTATATTCCACTGATATAAACATGTTTTGGGTCCAGGTTGCCTACAATATCACCTTCTCCCATACACTCCGCCCAGACACTTCAGTCCTCTGGGGCGCAACTATCCAACCAACCAGAAGCCAACTCGCAACTGTCACCCAGAGGACCTTTAATCAGCCATCCCAAGACTGTGGAATGACCTGTTGGAAGAACTCTGACAGCTAAATGAGCTGTCAGATTTTAAGAGACAATTGAATACCTATCTCTTCCAGAAGGTCTACCCAGTCAATCTTTTAAAAAATATTTTTATTATTTTATCATAATTCAATACATTTGTTATACATTGTTTATTTTACAGCAGATACATATTATTCAATACAAAATACCACACTTTAACTTTTGGCATCTACTGTTATTTTTCTGTTTATACATATTATCTATCCCTCACCGCTGTGCTCCCCTCCCTCCTCCCAAGCCACAGCTTTTACATATCATCTGTCCAAAATTTCAATTGTTTATTATTATATAATGATAATAAAGCTATACTAGGACTTCTTTCTATTTTAATGTTCATTATATCCTCTATTTCTCTAAATACTTTCCCCCCCCCCCCAAATTATTTACATATTTACATTGCCACCACATATGTATATATACTCCTGATTCTTGGCATCCTCTCCAGCAATTTTTTGAGTAGTCAATCGTTAACTGTGAATTTTAAACTCATGTCTTGTGTTTACTGTGTTTTAATTTTCTGTGAATTTTATTATATGTATTTCATAGAGATACATTTTAATATATTCCTTTTGCATATTTTTTTATAATGATGTGTTTTCCACACAGTTGTGCCCCATCTCCCCTCAAGTTGAGTATTTATTATTATTAAATTATTATTATTAAGCTAACTTCTCCCATCAGGACCCAATTTAACTTTTGATCAGCTAAAATCAATATTTTCGAAGTGTCAAAAAAGCAAATATTGACAGATTGCAGCCTAATAGGAAAGAAGGAGCTACAGTTATTACTGGTGTAAACAGAAAGGAGAAAATTAACTATCTGACCCACAGAACAATACATGGGATGTGGCCTTAGACATATGTGCCAGTTTCTTCAGAATATTTGCCAGTTTGTTTCCTACAGCATCTATGCTTCTCTTTGCCTCACTAGGAGGAGCATAAATTAGCTTTTAGCATACCAATCTCCCTTTCATTTTTTTTCTAATGACTTCTTGAACACATGAGGATAATTATAGTCCCGTACCTTCACCCACTGTAGACCATAGCATGCTTCTTTCCCCCATTCTTTTCACTCCTGTGCTATTCATTCTCTTTTGCTTACTGTACATGGCTAGAATAACAGTCCTTGTTCTCACGCCTATATACTTCTGTCTGCGACGCAAGGAAACAAAGATCCCTGCTTGAAAGCTTGAAATATTTGGGAACTCTTTTTTGTTTTTGTTTTTAATTACAGCGGATATTGTGGAGAATTTCAGGAAAATGAATGCAGGCGGTGCACACACTGCATGTCTTTGTGATGCCATTCAAAACTGGCTGTCAAAATTCCCCATCAAGGAATACAGCAACCTAGCAATTATGCGCATGTATTAGCTAAGCACCCATTCTCTCTCTAGAAGGCTTTGTGACTCTTATCTTTTCAAAGGAAGCAGATATCTTATCTCCATGACTGCTAGAGGGCTGCAAACACACCTCCCAAGGCAGATTCCTTCTGATAACATTTTATTTTAAGGCAGGGATATTATGGGTGCTTCAAAGCCTCTGTCATCAAGAGTCAGGGATGCCCTTTTTAATTTGTATAGACAGTCGCGTCAATCCACTGAAGCTGCATGCATGAGAATGGAAGAGCATGGAGTATGAGGCTGAAATGAAATCTCTTGCCATTTATGTGGCTGCAGGGGCAAGCTGCTATTTTGCTTAAGTGCAATTTGTTTTATCAGTAGCATGGATAGCTTTAGTTGTAACTTCAGGGAAGCCCTACCCTGAACATATGGTTCTTCCTACATAGATGCATAGCATTTCTGGATTGCAGCCAGTGTTAACAAAATCTGCCTGTATGATTAAAAGTGTGAATAATAGAATTCAGTAGGCTTGAGTGTGGATCCATTTTTAGCTGTTTCCTTTGGCCAATCTGGATTGTTCAGTTTGTTCGGGTGCCCAAAACGGCAAGGGGCCCACCATTACAGATTCCCATCTGTAACAGGACCATGTGGCAGCTGATGGCATGCCACGTACCAGTATGGCCTTCTGGCAGACCACCCTGAGAATTTTGGGAGGGGAAGGCTGAAGCCCCTCAAGACCCCCGCTACATGCCTGGCTCCAGATCATCG
Organism: Anolis apletophallus; assembly: GCA_030556195.1. Classification (NCBI taxonomy): domain Eukaryota; kingdom Metazoa; phylum Chordata; class Lepidosauria; order Squamata; family Anolidae; genus Anolis; species Anolis apletophallus. Next base: position 63,718,580 of record JARBWK010000008.1, on the reverse strand, counting down.
CTCTTCCTTCCCTGAGCCTCCTTAAAATACCTTGGAAATCTGCATGGCATGCTGCAGGGAGAGAAAGTGAATGCCTGCCAGCAGTGCCTTTCCTTTAGAGTAAAAACAGCTTTAACGAAGCATTAAACCCAGTCTCGTCTACAGGCAGAAGGGAAAGGATTGCAGAAAGAGTGGTGTCTTTAACGCTTTTAATCCAGGTCTTAATGAAAGATATTGAAGTGGAGCCTGTGGAAGTTCCCCCCATAATGGGCCAGGTAGGGTGCTTCCTTTACCCCATTGCTGATACTCAGGTTCCCTTGAAGGAAAAGAAGGAAAGGCTCCCAGGAAAGGAAAGGGGAGCCTTATAAGTTCCCCATTATCACCAATAGACTGGATCTAGCAGCATTTTTCAGCCACAGACTGAAAACAACTATCCGGTTACCCTCTTGTTTTCAGGAGGTGTGCGAAAACAGATACTGGGGTCTACTGGTTTCAGGCCAGGAGAAACAGATTGGGGTTCAGTTGAAATGCCCAAGCCTAGAATTCAGGGCTTTGAGTAAGGAATCTTGGACTGATATATATTCACTCAGCCATGGATGTCCTTGCAACAGTAACTCTTTTCTAGCTTAACCTACCTTATTGGGTTCTTGTGAAGATAAAATGGATTCTTAGAAGGGTAAAAATGTGTTGTGCTCTCAATAGCACATGGTTAAATTCAGTTGATAATCATTTCGACTGTTTTTATGTTTAGATATGAATTCACAAGATAATAAGATTATCCACAATTACAAATCTTTCTGGTCTGCAGGTGAGAGAACAAAGAACAGTTACAGTACAATTAAGAAAAGGGCTATTATGATTGCTTAGTTCTTTATGATAGCTCCGGAGTGAGCGGTATACTAAATCGAAGTTAATAAATAAATAAATAAATAATGTTCATTGTGAACAGATTTTATTGCTCACCACTTTTGTAAACAAAATGGAAAATATATCATAATGCAAATTGAGACAAGGATTAACGACCATTGGTGGTTAATTATTTGAGAAACATTAAAAACAACCTCTTCTGATTGCTTGAGCGTCTGAATGTGCATTCTCAAAAAGACTAGATCCAGGTGCAATCATACTTGGAAGAGATAAAACTGCAAAAAAATGGGTTGTTGTTTTTGTTGTGTACCTTCAAGTCATTTCTGACTTATGCCAACCCTAAGGCAAACAATTATGGTACCAGTAGTTTCTGGGACTGAGAGTGTTTGACTTACCCAGGGTCATGACTTACTGATTTGAGTAGGCTTCCCATTCTTTGAAGTATGAGGAAGTCAGGATCCAACTCAAGGTGTTTTAAAATGACACGTGGATATTTTAAAATACCTTCAGAAACATAAGAGTCTGAAGTCAACTTCGCCATTTTAAATAACATGCCAGAAGAGATTGCTTTGTTGTTGTTTTTCGTTATCCAAACAATCCACTGATTCTTCAAACTTGATTATCCTAAACTCTGGGGGGGGGGGGGTGGTTTACACCTCTGATCAAGCTCAGACAGAACTGAGCTCAGACAGAACGGAGCGGCAACAAGGGATGAAGGTGGGGCGGAGAAGGGAGAGAAGAGATCCAGCCTCCAGGGGCCACTTTTCCCAGCCATGCACTGTGGTGTCAGAGGAATCAGCAAGCACCTGGGCAAGCAGGACAATTGGGGTAGCCTTCCTTTGCAAAGAAATAAAGAAACAGTTGTTTGGGGGGGGGGAGAGAAAGCGCCAATGGTCCACTTGGATGAGACGCCCAAGGCCAGAGCCACTTGAGAAAGAAGCAATGTGTAATTGGGGTGAAGGGACACAAGAGGCTGCAATCTCTCTCTCTCTCTCCTTCTGAGGAGCCTGCCTTTTCCGGGGCCCTGAACCCCAAGAAGGAAGGAAGAAACAGAGAGGAAGAAAAGTAAGAAAGAGATGGAGGAAAAAAAGTGAGCGAGGGGGGAAGGCCTAAAGAGAGAGGGCTAGTGGAAATTTAAACAAGGGCCGCACTTGGCCCCCGGGCCGGATTTTTTCTCATTCCTGCTCTACATATTCAGACTCAGACCTGGATGCAGTTAATAACTGTATGAGTTTTTTTTAAAAAAAGAAAAGCAACATCCTAGTAAGACATACCTGATGCGTAGATGATGCCCTGAACAACTTGTTTTGAGGTTGTGTTAGGCCATTTGGAAGTTCTTGTAGAAGCCTAACTTTAACAACCAGTGATAACTTAGATAAAGTGGATTATGAGTTCACAGCTGACTGCATGATCAAATTACTCACAAGTACTCTTTATGGGATTGCCCATGAAGCTAACGCAGAACGCAACATTGGTAGTAGACATGGCTGTATGTGTATGTTAGATGTGGTGCTTAGAGGTGGACACATATTTATGTAACATTTGTGTTTACAATAGCTAGTTATTAGTTTTCAAGCCATAGTCAAAGATTCTTTTACTAAGTTATGAAGCCCTAAACAACACAGGATCTAAATACCTGGCAGATCACCTTCTCCAATGGGCACCCGGTCAGTATTTGAGAACTTAAGAGGCGGTGCCATTATGTGACTAGTTATTCCCATGTAAGAGCTCCAGAACAGGATTTCTCAGGAGAAATTTCCTCCATACAGAGAGACACATTGCTTAGTTTCAAACACCTTCAGAAAATGGATTAACAATAGCTTTCCCTGGCTTGTAATACTTTTGAAACTATTCTGTTTCATTTTTAATATAAACTATTCAATGTGCTGATAATATATATTTAACATTTTAGTTATATGATCCTCAACTGTATGTGTAATGGTTAAGAAATCTATCCAGGATTGATGTTAGTGGTTTTTTATTGTTGATTACTTTGAATGAGTATTTTGAAATTATAGCATCGATTATTGAGGATAAGTTCTGCCTGTGCAAGATTTCCATTTTTTTGGACGAAACTGGCCATGTCAGCTTTACTTACCATACTTACTTACTTACTTTACTTGGGCAATCCCTCATAGCCCGAGGATGATGGTCCTCCAAGTGTAGTGTCTTGGCGGTGGGTCCATAGGTGGCTGTGGAGCCCTATTCCTGATGGGTCTGCAGGTGGCCATGGCAGCAGAAGAGTTCTGAAAGTTATATTTCAAAAAGGGAGCTGATTTGTATCACTGACTCAAAGTTGCTCTTTTTAAAAAGACCATATAATCATCTTCTTAGGAGCTGTCCAGTTGGTAGATTATTTTAGTCTTTATATTGTAAGGATAATCCTTTCCTTTTTCCATAAATAGTTACAACTCACTGCTTAAAAGGAACATTGGCCAACAGGAGAGCAAGTCCTGGCAGCATTTCATCTAAAACCTTATTAAAGCAGCTTCACAGGTCACATTAAAAATGGATTCTGCCAAGCTTGGTTTTTCAAACTGGCAAAGGGTCTTAACTCTGTGAAACAGTGCAGAGGTGGGCAACTTGAAACAAATGCCCAGAGTAAAATACAATCAACCCAGACTTTGCAGTATTTGTGATCATAATTTGTGTTGGATGAAACAGAAACATTATTCTCACATTATTCTCACCAGCGTTGAAAGTTTTTCCATACCTTAAGTGCCGTTTATACTCGAATATAAGCTGACCTTAATATAAGCCAAGGCACCTAATTTTACTGGGAAAATGTATTGACTCGAGTATAAGCTGAAGGTGGGAAATGCAGCAGCTAGTGGTGATTTTCAACATAAAAATAGATACCAATAAAATTAAGATAAGACTGTCTAACTCTGATTAAACCATTATTCTAACCTTCTTCAATGTAAATGTGCTTACGTATCCTTCCAATAATAATAAAGAGGGTAAAATAATAAATGTAATAATAATAATAAGAGTAAAATAGTGGAAATGTAATAATAGTAGAGTAAAATAATAAATGTAATAATAATAGAATAAAATAATGTAAATGTAATAATAATAATAAAGAGTAAAATAATAATGTAATAGAAATAATAATAAATAGTAATAACAGAGTAAAATAATAAATAACTTTGACTCGAGTATAAGCCGAGGGGGGCTTTTTCAGCCTAAAAAGGGCTGAAAAACTCAACTTATACTCAAGTATATACAGTTGCCATAAGTTGCCCTGTCTTTTGTTGTTTCTTGGGCATTACATCCTATGATTGTTTGTGAAAATGTGCTTTTAATTTCTACATTACAAAATGTTATCCACTTATAACTACATTGTTTTTATTCTTTGATTAAAAAATGCATATTGCATTATGGTTATGATCCGGTACACATACGGTACCTGCACAGTAATTATTAGGATCTTTCGTAGCCCTTAGCCGGCATGCAGTCTTATACATATCTTTTTAGGCAGGGGGACTTGCTCCCTGGAAAATAAATAGAATATGGCAGCCGTAGGCTTTTCCGATAAGCATAGGTAAAGGCAAAGGTTTTCCCCTGACATTAAGTCCAGTTGTGTCTGAATCTGGGGGTTGGTGCTCATCTCCATTTCTAAGCTGAAGAGCTAGCATTGTGCATTGACACCTCCAAGGTCATGTGGCCAGCATGACTGCAAGGAGTGCCATTACGATCAACATATTGTTATCATATTGTAATCTGATTTTAAAATAAAATAAATAACATCATAGGCAAATTCACTTGTTAGATGTCATATTTCACAATAACAAGCTTTATGAAGTTTTAGAAAATGAAAGTTATGGTGGATAATGAGTCTTGTGGAGAAGGTGAGCCAAACAGTTTTCAGGAGAGATGTGGCAGTGTGTGTATCATAATTATAGAGACAGAATAACTCTTCACATTTACTTCAGTTACCTACCTGTGGCTCGGCGTCTGTTTTTCATAGCTGGGAGCTTTAATTTCCTGATAGGTTCAAGCTGTTCCCTGTTTATTGCACACCCACAGCTTTAATCAGTTTGTAAATAGTTTTCAGGCAAAACAACAAAAAGAGCACCAGTCTTTGCTCTCTGTTCATACAGACAACAACGCATAACAGACAGCAGGTAGACATGTGTAGGAATGGAGAGAGGCCAAACTTCACAAAACCTGCTCCAAGATGTTCCTGGCCCTAGATCTGACAGTACTTATTAGCTCTCAGAATGACCCATGTCTCTCAGAGCCATCACCGAGGAGGGAAGGGGAAAAGCCCCCTTAGATCAGGCTCTTTAATGGTATTCTAGAACAGCCTGTCATTTCCGTTTATATGCTGGCATGCGCTGTCCAGGGAGAGCACCGCTGTCGTCTGATTGTACGCTGCCACGAGGTGCCTGCTGCACAGGGAACTGATTAATAGATGCAGAAAGATTTGGACCACTGATTTGTCACTTGATTGAGTTTGCAATTTCTCTCAACAGCGAACAGGCAATCCTCTTAAACGGAGGTAGATCTTTTAAAACACCCAGACCCATCCCTGAGTGTTTTCCTTTCTCAACAAAATATTCCAAAACCATTTAAAGATATAGTTTTGTTTTATTTGTTCCTGCACTTCAAACATCACCACTTAAAGGCAAATGGCAATTCCCTGCTGCGTTTTCATTTTGTGTACATCCATACACCACTGATAGCGAGCATAAAATCAGCTGAAAAGATATTGTTTACATACAGGGTGTTAACATTAAAAGATTTTATTTAAAAGATAGACACAAACATGGAACAGTAAAAAGGTGAACACATAAATGGTTTGGAATATACGTATTTTATGGCCTCTTACAAGCACGTAGTACAATTTCATACTATGGTGTAGATTGGCTAGCATTACTGAACTAGGCATCTGTTTGCATAAAAATGCAAAGCGTTTTCTATACCACATTGGTCTGAAAGGCAAGTGTGAAAGCAAAGATCTAAAGGATATATTAGCAGCTTGTCACCCTCAAAATAGCATGCCTTGGTCTCAAACTGGGAATTGCAATTTGTATTAGAATATCAAGAGAAAACTCACGCAGGATAGTTGGAGCTGAGTGCTGCTGATGTAATGTGGGTCAAACTGGTTGTATGAAAACCCTTCGTTGTTCCCCTTAATATAATATGGCCAAATGGGTTTTCAAGACAGATCAGCTGCTTATTGCAGTAACAACTACAAATCTAAACCACACTCTACACAACGCGTGGTTTGCCTATGAATGCCTGATCTGTTCCCCAGGACAGCAACAAAAGTCAATTTAAATGCATGAATCGGAAGGGGGGGATTACCCTCTAATGTTTGTGAATCATCTGCGATACCCTGTTGGGTTCAGGTATTGCTCCTAGGCATAGGATTGTGGCACCAGGAATGTGGCGCAGCTGGCTGGGTGTCAGCTGCATAAGATCTCTACTCACCAGAAGATCATGAGTTCGAGGCTTGCCCGGGTCAGGGTGAGCTCTTAACCAATTGTGTAGCTCGTTGTCGACCTTTGCAACCCGAAAGACAGTTGCATCTGTCAAGTAGGAAATTTAGGTGCCACTTGTGTGGGGAGGCTAAATTTAACTGATTTAGGAAGCCATAAATCTCCAGGAAATACACACAAAAAAGAATGAAGGAATGAGACAGCTCCTCCTGGTGGCCAGAAGCTCGAATGTTGAATTGCCTCGTTGTCTGTCTAATTATATCTTGTATGTCAAATGGCATTGAATGTTTGCCTATATATGTGCATTGTGATCTGCCCTGAGTCCCCTGAAGGGTGAGAAGAGCGGAATATAAATGATGTAAATAAATAAATAATAAAATAGCCTTGCAACCTGAGACTACATGCTCACATACCTTGGATTAAGCTCCATTGAACACAGTTGGTTTCAAATTGCAGCAGGAGAATTCTAAACTCAATTTATGAGGATGCATTGGAAACCATTTTATGCTCCCCTGCTGTTCTTTCTACAGCGGAAGTTGGCAAAGTGTGTTTCCAGGTATTTGTTAGACTGCAACATCCCGGATTCTTCAAAATTGGCTGTTCTGGCTGCGGCTGATGGGACCTGTAGTACAGCAAGATCTGGAGGGCTGCACTTTGCCCAACTCTGTTCTGTAGGGGGAGGGAGAATTTGATTTATTGCTGAATTTAAATTGATGTTTTTGTTTCTCAGGTAAAGAAAGATGTGCATTCACATACGCATAGATTTATCTGATGCTCTCCCAAAACAAGTTGATCACCATTTAAGTGATATTATTGCCAAAGGGAATATATATATATATATTAGTGTCTTCACAGCTAAATTCCCTCCTTTTTACCATAATTATTGTTGCCCAGTATAAATTCTCTTTTGTCAAAGGGAAGAAATTTACATAGATTTTATTTTATTTTTTGCATTGCATAAATAAGTATAAAATTGATTAAAATAGAAGGAGCACAAGCGGCTAAATACTTTTGACCAAAAATGGACAACAACTGCATTGTTTGTAGCTTTAAACAATTCTTACATGAATTCATATTATTTGGCTTGAATAAAATCTGAATTGTATGTGATATTGCATTCATAAATCAAGATGAACCCCTTAACTTCTCTGTAATCAGATGAAGGGTTTAATTGATGTACCTGGTAATAGTCCCAAATTTTCACCATAATATTTCTTCTTTAATGATGGACAAATAAAGAACCACTTTCCTCTTTTCCATTTATAATTTCCACATGTGTATCGCATGTACAAGACCAGAAATGATTGCCTGGTTATTATTATGGCTCTGCTATATATATATTTCCGCTCTTGGCTCCATTTTTCCTCTCAAAGGCTGCAGACAGATATAGCGAGCCATCGATCGAGAGATGTTCTGCCTTTACGAGATTAATTACAAATACAGGGATGCTGTGTCTAGCCTACATGTATGATTGATCTTAGAGGAGGAAATGCAGTCAGAAACTAATGCTTCATTTTATCCAGTAAGCAAAGTTCAAAGATGTTTACATTCTGCTAGGTAAGCACAGCTGTCGAAAGACGTGAAGACGAATGGACTGTTCTGTCAGCACAAATTTACACCAAGGTAGCACAGCGAGCCCTCTCTGTGGACTTCTGCCCAGCCACGGGGCTAGAGGGCAAGAATTGCTAATTTAGCAAATAGTTTAATTGTCCCGTATTATAATTAGCACGGAATGCATGCCAGGCCAATATGGGATGTCTAGCGAAACACAATCCATTTCACTTTATTATTACGCTTGTTTAGACTCGGTGAAACGGCAAGGAGTATTTGATCTGGCAGGCTGAGATGCTAGGCATTTTGCGGGGCTTTTGCAGCCGTTTCCTTGCATCACACTCAACTGGCACTTGGTGAACAACACACTGAATGAACTGCTGTCGAAAACTAGCTGAGAGCAGCTCAAAAGGGGAAGGAGACTTCCATCTTTAACTTTCTCTTTTTCCTATCACATAAGTATATCAGTGGTTAGAAGGATGTGCTGTTGAGTTTGATGCACACGTGTTAAAGAAAGCTCTATGAGGACTATTCTCTATTTTGCTGGCATTTTAAACACAGGAATCACAAAGTGTTGTAGACTTTCCTTCCTTGTAAAATGTTCCACTCCACCCTCCACAATCCTGTCATCATCGTCCCCTCTTTTTCTGTCACTTTGGTGCATTCCTTTGCTTCTGAACATCCTCAATCCTCTGTGGGCATTTTGGAGGGGACACAAGCGAACTAAGCAAGAATGAGGAGCAAACTCGCAAACTAAAATTTTCTTACAGAGACATTGTGAAGATAAGAAAAGGCGAATATTCATTCTGCTCTTTAGGGAAAGAACAGCAGAGCTACAACACAGACTAAGGAGTTATATACAATAAAGTTGGTGGGTGGGGTTGGGTTTTTTTTTACTGTAATGTATTTTAAGAACCAACATTGTTAAAATAATATTAAATAAAATTGAATATCATGTCAGTAATAAAATAATGTGCGAGTAGGAGAAAATGAACAAAGATTTTAATTAGATTAGTTCTCCATATAGTATTAAAGCATCATATGGTGTCATCATTATCTAGAATTGCAGAGTTAATGTCAGAAAAAGTACCATATATACTTGAGTGTAAGCTGAGTTTTTCAGCCCCTTTTTTAGGCTAAAGCCCACTTCGGTTATACTCAAGTCAGCAGTATTTATCATTTTATTCTGTTATTATTAGTAGTAGTAGTATTACATTTATATTTTTACTCTCATTATTATTACATTTATTATTTTACTCTCTTTATTATTAGTATTAGTGTTGTTACAGTTATTATTTTACTTTATTATAATTACATTTATTATTTACTCTATAATTATTATTTTTTACATTTATTATTTTACTCTATTATTACATTTTTATTTACTCTATTATTATTTCTATTACATATTTAATTTACTCTTATTATTATTACATTTACATTATTTTATTCTATTATTATTACATTTATTATTTTACTTTTTATTATTATTAGTATTATTACAGTTATTATTTTACTTTATTATAATTACATTTATTATTTATAATTATTATTTTTACATTTATTATTTTACTCTATTATTACATTTATTATTTACTCTATTATTATTTCTATTACATAATTAATTTACTCTTATTATTATTACATTTACATTATTTTATTCTATTATTATTACATTTATCATTTTACTCTATTATTATTAGATTTCCATTATTTTACTCTACTATTATTATTATTACATTTATTATTTTACTCTCTTTATTATTATTGGAAGGATATGTAAGCACATTAACATTGAAGAAGGTTAGAATAATGGTTTAATCAGAGTTGGACAGTCTTATCTTAAATTACAGTTTTACGTAAGTATTCAACAATATTTAACCTAATGATGCCTCAATTAGTGTCATTTTATTGATATCAATTTTTATTTTGAAATTTACCAGTGGCTGCTGCATTTCCCACCCTCGGCTTATACTCAAGTCAATACGTTTTTCCAGGTTTTTGTGGTAAAATTAGGTGCCTCGGCTTATATTCAGGTCAGCTTATACTCGAGTATATACGGTAGTTTAATAGTGCAAAGTTGAAAGTTATTGACTGAAACAAAAACAAAAGTTTGAGGATGCTGAAAGAAAAATACACCCTTCAACTGAAGAAAAGTGATGTATTGTACTTCTTGTTTTCTATATAGTTTATTTTTTATTTATTTTTTGGCATGGACTGGAGAGACAAGCCATCAGGCTCAGCCCTTTTCTGTAATTTATTTGTTTGTTTGTTTGCTTTATTTATTTAAAACTTTTGTATCCCGATCTTCTCTACCTCCATAGAGGGACTCAGACCAGCTAACAGCAAGGATTCAATGCTGACAATACAACCTAAAACATCATACATCAACAATAGATTAAAATACATATAGAATAAAATACATATAAGCCAATTTGCCAAGATAAAATCATGTTCAACCTCAGTCCACATATGTGGTCAATAATGTTGATCAATTGCCGTTCTCAGCCATTATTCTGGGAATGCCTCATTCCATAGCCAGGATTTCACTAGCTTCCTGAAGGTCAGGAGGGAGGGGGCAGATCTGATCTCATTCGGGAGAGAGTTCCATAGCTGGGGGGGCCACCACAGAAAAGGCCCTGTCTATCATTCCCACCAGATGTAATTGCGAAAGTGGCAGGACCGAGAGGAGGGCCCTCCAGAAGATCTTAACAGCCTTGATGGTTCATAGAGGAGAATATGTTCAGACAAACTGGGCCTGAACTGTATAGGGTTTTGTAGGTTAAAACCAGCACTTTGAATTGAAACTAATCGGCAGCCAATGGAGCTGGCGCAACAAAGGAGTTGTGTGCTCCCTGTACCCCACTCCTGTCAGTAGCCTGGCTGCCGAGCGCTGGACTAATTGCAGCTTCCGGGCAGTCTTCAGAGGTAACCCCACATAGAGAGTGTTGCTGTAGTCTATACGGGATGTAACCAGAGCATGGACCACCGTAGCCAAGTCAGACTTCCCAAGGTACGGGCGCAGCTGGTGCACAAGCTTTAACTGTGCAAAAGCTCTCCTGGCCACTGCTGAGACCTGGGTTTCCAGGCTCAGCGATGAGTCCAGGAACGCCTGCGTCTTCAGGGGGAGTGTAACCCCGTCAAGCACAGGCTATAAACCTGTGCCCTGTTCGGCCTTTTGACTGATCAGGAGTACCTTTGTCTTGTCTGTACTTAGTTTCAATTCCCCAAGAGTCGTCAGGAGTCCATCTGGATCCATAAGTCTCCTGGGGCGGACCATCTTAATGGGTCCACCACCCTGCGAAGGTTAGGGGATGCAGAAGGTCTAAATCTGATCAGGTGAAGATCGGTTCATGGCAACGGAGTGATGGACATGCCATGATAATATCTGTAATGCTATGTTAAGAATAATGTATCATTTTCAAAAATATATAAAAATACTTTTAGCTGCAGTTTCAAAAAAATTTGTGTAAATTTAACAATGAAAGCTTTCTGTCCTATCCAGGTCAGGTAATACTATGAAAATGTAGTTTATACAGGGAGAGGGCAAGAATGGTAGAGATAGGCTATGTGAGCATGATACACACACAGTTTAGCTATCATGCATACCTTAAGTTAAACTATTTTTTTTCAATAAAACAGTGGTGAAACCCTTGCATTGGCAGTTTGAATCCAGGGAGAGGGGTGAGCTCCCACCTGTCAGCTCCAGCTTCTCATGCAGGGACATGAGAGAAGCCTCCCACAGGATGGTTAAACATCAGGGCGTCCCCTGGGCAACATCCTTGCAGACGGCCAATTCTCTCATACCAGAAGTAACTTGCAGTTTCCCAAGTTGCTGCTGACATGAAAAATGAAATTAAATTAATAATAATAATAATACACTTTATTTATATTCCGCTCTTCTCACCCCGAAGGGGACTCAGAGCGAATTACAGGTACACATACTTAGCAGACAATCCCTGCCGTTTTCCACATACACAACATATAGACAAACAGAGGCAAACTGGCCACCAGGGGAAGCTGATGCACTCCTCAGCTCTTAGCATTCCAGTGTCTCTTGTTGTTTCTTCCGCATTCCTCAGCGTTCCTGGAGTTCTTTTAATGGCCTCATAATTCAGTCAAAATTTGCCTCCCCACTTAATGTGGTACCCTTATCTCCTACTTGACAGATGCAACTGTCTTTCGGGCTGCAAAGGTCGATAGCAGGCTACACTTAAAGGTCGAGCACCCACCTCGACCCGGGCAGACCTCAAACTCATGACCTACTGGCCAGAGAGATCTTATGCAGCTGACACTTAGCCAGCTGCGCCACATTCCCGGTTTATGATTAGACTGTGACGGGTTGCACTTTGAAAAGAAGAAGGAAGTGGCCTTTTTATCAAGCTAAAAATATGAAAAGTTCACCACTTTATATCTAGGAACGAAGCTACTCCCTTTTTAAAAAGATGTGTGCAGTTTTCATTAGGGAACCAAGTGAACGGCACAAAAATTGAGTATTTTCAGACTCTGTTTCTTTTTTTAAACATGAATCTCGCCTGGAAAAAAAATTAACACTCCCAAATGTTAATGTCTTAATGTTAATGAGCCCACTACATGGTAAACAAGATTAGAAAAGGAGTTTTAATGACAGCCGTCCTTACATGTTTGTTTAATCTGTTCCTAAGATAATGAACGTGCCGCGCCTTGACCAATCTCTTATTGTACGGAGAGTGCACTAAAAGAGATTTGAACTGATTTTTGTGTGTGTAAAACTTCCACTTAGTACGTTCAAGCTGACTGGGTAAGGTGGGGTGCCTGAAAGAGCTTGGAGGCCTATTTAATTAAGTATCTTGACATTCTGTGTCTGAAGGACATTGGCAGATGTCCAAATACAATGTTTGGCTCTTAAACCATTTAATTGAAACTATATAGGAAAAAAAGAGATCTTGGCAGCGACCTTCTGCGAGGTTTTTAACCACTATTGGATTGACCAGACAGGGCAACAAAGCTCATAAAACGGGATTAGCAAAATTGGGTTGTTGGATATTATACGCTGTGTGACATGCACTGTAGCAAAGAAATTTGGCAGGATTAACCTGCAGAGGATAAAGATATCACAGGGAAGGGGTGCTGAGTTGTTGGGCTGCGATTCCCAAAGAAAGAAAGTCTCTTGTCCTGCATATTAATCGCACTGATGCATTTCTAAGGAATGTTCGCTCGATTTTGCAACATTGGTGTAACTTTGGAGCCATTTCTTTGTTAAATGCTTATTGAAATAGTAAAGATAAGCAGATTGCATTGGCACTTTCTTCATATTTTAAAATATTCATGAGAATATTAATTTTGCTGGTTTTACTTTGAATGTTTTGAAATTGTGAATATTATGGATGTTTTAAAGATTTTTATCTAAATGTATAAAATGTTCTGATACGAGGGCAGGTCAATAAGTCCGTGACTTTTTAAATTTCCCGCCTCTTAACTGAAAGGGCAACACTGCTCCCGTCAACAGGCATCTCTCAGTTGACTCCTGTCAAAATTTGAACGAGCTGCATCATTTAGTTTGTGTTTGACAGCCATTGATAGCAGACTACCGTGTGATTTGAGGAGAAAATGGAAAAAAGTGAATTTCATGTGCTCATTAAGCATTATTTTTTGCGGACAAAAACCATCACTCAAACCAAGGCTAAGCTTGATAAATACTATGGGTACTCTGCACCATTAATTTCAATGGTAAAAAAGTGGTTTACTGAATTTCGTTGTGGCTGTACAAGCACGGAAGATGGCGAATGTCTGGACACCCAGTTGAGGTCTCTACACTCGAAATAATAGAAAAAATTTCATGATATGGTGTTGGCCGATCGGAGATTGAAAGTGCAAGAGATTGTGGAAGCCATAGGCATCTCACATGGCTCAGTGGTTTCAATTTTAAATGATCACGTGGGTATGAGCAGGGGCGGTCTAAGGTAATTCTAAGTTGTAAGCAAACACTATTTTGGCGGGGCCCCCCCGCAAAAAACATTATTCCCCCCCCCGCTCCTCCGGCTCCTTTCACGCGGCTCCCCCTCTTCTCCACCGCCCCTCTCGCCTTCCCTGACTTACCGGAGGTTTTCGCGCATACCCAGTGCCTACGGGCTCAAGTGAACTCCGTAGGCACTGGGCATCTTGGCCTTAACTCAGCAGCACATGCGCTGTATCTGAGCCCTCTTGAGCTTCATAGATACAGCGCATGCGCCGGAGATTTTCCGCGCGCATGCCCAGTGCCTACGGAGCTCAAGTGAACTCCGTAGGCACTGGGCATGCGCGCTTCTCACGCGCATGCGCTGTATCTCTGGAGCCCTCTTGAGCCGTGGATACAGCGCATCTTGTATGAGGAGACCACGCATGCCCAGTGCCTACGGGCTCAAGTGAACTCCGTAGGCACTGGGCATGCGCAGCATCTCCACGCGCATGCGCTGTATCTACGGAGCTCAAGAGGGCTCAGAGATACAGCACATCTTGTAGCAAATCTCCGCGCATGCCCAGAAGGTTGTCCAGCGCGGCAGCAGCATGGAGGGCGGCGCAGCGCAGCAGCAGCACAGAGATACGGCGCTGCGGCACCCCACGATGGCGCCCCACCCCGCCGCGTCCAAGATGCCGCTCTACGCGATTGCGTAGTCCGCGTAATGGGAAAGACCGCCCCTGGGTATGAGAAAGCTTTCCACAAGATGGGTGCCGCATTTGCTCACAATCGACCACAAACGCAATCGTGTGACAATTTCCCAGGAGTGTTTGGCGTTGTTCAACTGCAATATGGACGAGTTTTTGTGCTGTTTCATAACCAGAGACCAAACAGCAGTCAAAACAGTGGGTTTCTTGGGGTGAATCAGCGCCAAAGAAGGCCAAAGTGGGTTTGTCAGCCAATAGTCATGGTGACCGTTTTTTGGGATGCACGTGTTATAATCCACATTGACTACCTTCAAAAGGGTCAATCAATGGCGAATATTATGCCAACTTATTGGGTTGATTTAATGAGGATTTGGAAAAAGCACACAACCGCATTTGGCCAAGAAAAAAGTTCTTTTGCACCAGGACAATGCAAGGGTGCACACGTGTGCAGCTACTATGGCAACAATCCATGAATTGGGATACGAATTGCTCCCTCACCTGCCCTATTCTCTGGATTTAGCCCCGAGTAACTTTTTCTTGTTTCCAAATCTGAAGAAATGGCTCGGTGGAAAGAGATTTGACTCCAACAATGAAATCATCTCACAAAAAAAAATACCTATTTTGTTGACCTCGACAAATTTTAATTTTTGGAAGGGATAAAAAAATTGGAGAAACGTTGGACAAAGTGTATAGAGCTCAAAGGAGACTACGTTGAAAAATAAAATGATTTTTTTATCCAAAATCCCGTGTTTTATTCAAAAAGTCACTGACTTATTGACCCGCCCTTGTAGCATCAAATGAGTTCCAAAGCTGAGAACCTAAAATTACAGAAATGAATAAACCCAATGGAGATGGACGTGTGTGAGAGAACACAATGAAGTATCAGGCAAAGCATGGGCAAATTTCTTTTTTGGAATGCAACTCTTCCAAGCCCCCAACCAGCCATTTTGACATTTTTTTCAAGTTTTATGTTATCCTCTTATCACCCCTAAATCCCCTGCTTGTCAGTACAACAACAACATAGCAGTAACAATGAAAAGCGTCAGTCAAAATACGTCAAAATACTTAGATCTTTGAGAATAGCAAAGCTTCTGACTCGTTACAATTGTGGCTAAAGGTGTGCCTACCTACACTGCAGAATTAATGCAGTTCGACAACACTTTAATTGTTATGGCTCACTGCTGCAGAATCTTGGAAATTGTAGTTTTATAAGGTTTTATAAGGGGCCACGGCGTAGCAACAGGTTAAACCGTTGAGCTGCTGAACTTGCTGGCTGGAAGGATGGAAGTACAAATCCACAGGACGAGGTGAGCTCCCGCTTTTAGCCCCAGCTCCTGCCAACCTAGCAGTTCAATAACATACAAATGTGAGTAGATCAATAGGTACCACCTTGGCAGAAAGGCAAATGTCAGTCATGCCAGCCACATGACCTAGGAGGTGTCTATGGACAAAGCAGGCTCTTCAGCTTAGAAATTGAGATGAGCACCACCCCCAGAGCCAGAGATGAAGGGGAAGCCTTTACCTTTATATGTGTATCTGTGTTCCATTGTTTCGAGGCATTGAATGTTTGCCTTGTGTCTGTACATGCTGGAATTCGCCCTGAGTCCCCTCAGGGAGATAGGGCTGAATACAAATAAATTATTATTATTATTTTACTGACACAAAAACGCAGTATGACACAGCAAACGAGATATATATGTTGGATTTCGTCTCACAAAATCATACAGTGTTTAGGACTGTGTGATGTATTTTCAAATGTGCGCGCAGATCCAATTAAGGTGACCTTTTGCAGTTGACAAATCATGATTTTGTCAATGTTTATTGTTTCCAAATGCCGCTGAGATCTTTTGGCATGACACCCAGTATGCCAATTACCACTGAGACCACCTGTACTGGTTTATGCCAGAACCTTTGCAGTTCGATTTTGAGGTCTTGTTGTATTTTCTCAATGTGACTATCACCTGGTATGGTGACATCAATAATCCTTTTTTTTTTCTTTTCCACAATCGTGATGCATGGTGTATTGTGTTCCAAAACATTGTCAGTCTGGATTATTATTATTATTATCCGCCAAATAGTCTAGTTGCCTCACCAAACTACAGCACTCATGGTTCCAAAGCTTTGAGCCATGACAGTTAAAGTGTGATGTCAAACTGCATTAATGCTGTCATGTAGATGCACCCTAAATCTCTCGGTAGCAGTAAGAAAAATTAAAACAGGGAGATGTGGCTTCAACAAAAGTGGCTGAAATGAGAGAGATAGCTGACTAAACAAATGTGACAGGCATTGTTTCATGCAGTGCCAAGTCTCAGGAAGGGAAACCAAAGAAGTATAGGTTAATTGGGGCATTTGGCTTAGAGATCAATGGCTTGTTTACTTAACCTGAAATGTCTGACTGCATTTTTTATATTTAAGAAACAAGAACCAACAAAAATCATGCATATACTTTGGAGGGAGAGTGACTGTCATGATGAATTTCTTATCTCAAAAATCCACAGCAAATGCTGGTGCCAGGTCAGTTGTACTAGCTTAGCAAGGATGCCTCACACAATACATTAGTGTGAAATAAATAAAATAGGCTGGATGCAACTTTGTTTAGAATCATCAGTGAGTCTGATTCCAACTCTTGATTCTCAGACCACGTCATGTGACTAGTAGCCAATCATGTATTTCAATATGTCCCATTCTTGACTTGCAGCAACTTATTATTATTATTATTACCTTGATTCATCTCAGGAACTGAGACCCAAACAGGATAGTTTTGTTCTGCCCCATAGATAGTACGAAATCTGATCTTGTTAGTGAATGTAAACTGTCCAGGAAATTGATATCAATACCAACTCCCTGAAAAATGGGTTTGCGTAATTTATTTATTTGGAAAGTCATCTCTCTCGCATCCACACTTTATATTTTCTTCTATCAGGATGAATATTTTCACTAATCACAGTGAGAGATGAATATCTTTTTAATATTCACTAGCTGTACCCGGCACGCGTTGCTGTGCCCTATTTAGGAGATGCGAGAAAGTCTGAGTATGTAAGGGTTGGAATTGATGTTACTTATGTTCTTTGTGGGGTCATGGCTGTGTCGTTGTGGGTTGTTCTGGTGGGTGGGATGTTGAAGTCCTATGGAGTTGTCGGTGTGTGGTGTTGCTGGCGTTCTGCAGAGCTTGTGGATATACAATGTTTTTTGTCTTTCCGTCTGCTGTGTTGATGTAGAGGTTCTGTGGTTTCCCAACTCTGGAGCACGCTACGTAGAGTTGTCCGTGGGAGAAGCATTCTGTGTCAAGGTCTGTGCCACAGATTTGTAGTGTTTGTCCTTGAGCCTTGTTTATGGTGATGGCAAAAGCTAGTGTAGTGCAGTGTCTTTCTGTTCTGGCGTTTGTTCTGCCCTTTTTTGTGTGATGTATGTAGCGTTGCGAGTGTGTCGTCCGATGCTGTTCTTATTAGGAGGCATGGCTTGTCTTTTGGGTCAGCTTATGCCTGTGTGGAAGGAAGGAATGGCATACAAATGAGTTGAGCAGTAGACGCAAGGTTGTGTTATGTGCGTACTGTGTTGTGTGTAGGTATTACTTTTGTGTTATTGTGGGGGTATGTGTTTGTCAGTGGTGCCTGTGTCCCTGGTGCCCTATTTGTCTCCCTCCTAGATCTTGGCCGTGGCAGTTTAACCCTCAACTGAAATCACTCAGCATTCTAAGTGGCTTTGCCCACTGTTACTATGGTAACTGATGTTGGCCAATGGGTTTCGCTGGCTGCCGCAGAGGATGCTGGGAAATGTAGTTTTATTTTTACTCGTTGTTGTGGGGGCCTTTTAGGTTTTGGGGGGGGAAGTTTCTTTGCTACAAACGTACCTTGCTTGAGGCCTATTTCTGTTGGCAAGTTTTGTGTTTCTGCGTTGTAAGGTTTCTCTGTTTGAGGTAGTCTTCACATGACGGCTCTTACTTTATATATATAGATTACTGAGCCTGGAACCTGAGCCTGAAACCTCAGGCCTTGGTGGTGGCCAGGGGAGCTTTTGCCCAATTAAAACTTCTGCACCTGTTGCACCCGTTCCTTGAGAAGCCAGTTTTGGTCATAATGATTCATCCTTTTGTTACATCCCGAATAGACTACTGCAACACGCTCCACATGGGGTTGCCTTTGAAGACTGTTCGGAAGTTTCTAGTGGTCCAACAGGTGGCAGCCAGATTCCTTACTGGAGCGGGGTACAGGGAGCACACAATCCTCCTGTTGTGCCAGCTCCACTGGCTGCCAGTCTGCTACCGAGCACAATTCAAAGTGCTGACTTTAGCCTATAAAGCCCAAAATGGTTCCAGCCCAGCTTACCTGTCCAAATGTACCTCCTTCTATTATCCACCTTGGAGGTTAGGATCATCTGGGGAGGCCCTGATCTCAGTCCCACCTCCTTCGCAGGCGTGACTGATAAGGATGAGAGACAGGGCTTTCACAGTGGTGAGCTCTCGGCTGTGGAACTCCCTCCTCAGTGAAATTAGATCAGCTCCCTCCCTTCTGACCTTCAAAAAGAATGTAAAGACATGGTTATGGGACCAAGCTTTCCGACAATAATCTTTTATTGCAATAAGTGAATACGGAATAGTGCAATGACAACTGGAACGGTTTTGGACCATGATTTAGAACTGGTTGTATTAATTGGTTTTAATGTTGACATGTTTTTAACTTTTTGGTTTTTAATGTACTGTATATTTTTTATTTTATTATATGTTGCCTATTTGTAAGGCCGCTCTTAGTTCCCTTCATGGTGAGAAGAGCAGGATATAAATAAATAAATAAATAAATAAATAAATAAATAAATATGAGGACATACTACAGTTATGTAAACCAGTGTTTTTCAACCTTTTTTGAGCCGTGGCACATTTTTTACATTTACAAAATCCTGGGGCACACCACCAACCAAAATGACACAAAATTACACTCTAACACAGTAATACATATAGTTAATATGTTTTTAAATGTATTTATACACTCAGTGTGAAACCTGGGCCTGTTTCGATGAACACAACATAAATATCCTGACAGGAATGGCAGAAAGACACACACGAAGGTCTTGCTCAACAGCTAGGAGTTATAGTTCACCCGCAATCAAAGAGCATTCTGAACTCCACCAATGATGGAATGGAATCAAACTTCCCACACAAAACTACCATAACCAAGAAAAAATACTATAAGAGTTTGGTGGGCATTGGCCTTGAGTTTTGGAGTTGTAGTTCACCTATATCCAGAGAGCACTGTGGAGGGGAGGGAGGAAGACGTGGGGCGAGTCTGCGCAGTAGCGCCCACACGGGTCACGTCTTCCTCCTTCCCCCCTCCCGCAGAAGCGGCAGCGTGAGCAAAGCGAGGCAAAGCGAGCAGAGTGAGGCTGGGAAGTAGGGAGCCCGAGTGGAGAAGAAAAAGTGTTTGGCAGGAGGGGGAATAAAGGGTATTGGAGGTTCCAATTTCCCACGGCACACCTGATGATCGCTCACGGCACACTAGTGTGCCACGGCACACTGGTTGGGAAACACTGATTTAAACAATACATTTAAAGCAATTAATTGTCCAGAGCAAGAGGAGAAGCTCTCCATCCAAAATGTTCCACGTTAACTGCTATACAAACATCCAGTGGAATTCTGGGATTTGCAATTTAGGAAGGAACATTCAGAATTTTCCACGAGAGAGCTCTTCTGGTGCCTCACAAAACTACAAACACCAGGTTTCTGTAGGATGGAGACAAGGTCATTAAAGTGGAATCATAGTGACATAACTGCATAGTGTGAAAGACTCTGGTTCACTTGGGAAAGATTAAACTACCCCAATGTCCTCCTTGCTCTCTTTCCTTTCAGAATTCCTTGGACAGAGAGGAATGTTCAAAGAGACCCAAACAATTCATAAATTTCCATGGAGCAACACCATTGGCATTTGTCTTGTTAAAAAAGACACCCTGTAATTTAATCTGGGGTTTTCAATTTCCGAAACTAATGTGACTACAACCATCGCCCATATGCTGTGAAAGCCATCTGATGGACGTTTATTAGTGCTGCTTTCATGCAAATAGATTTCCCTTCTTCGGCAATAGCCAGTTAATTCAGTTCTCTTTCAGTCCTCTGCAGACAAATCTTGCCAAATTTCTTTGGCACGATAAATATTCAGCATATAACAGTCGCCAGTGTAGTCAACTAGTTTCCACCTTCCACCAAATGGAAGTCTAATTTATCCATGCAGCATTTTAGATGATCCTGGAATGAATGTGTTAGAAGAGCTTATTGTTACCTTTAGAAACTTAAAGCCATCTTGAGTAACTGGTGCCTTCACTTGATGTTGATTTCTATCTTCTCACAGCACTAGCCAGCATTGATCCTATTATTGAACCGACTGTGCATGTCAGTACTAATTCTTGCTTTCCGTTGTAAGCTGGTGATTTTGGGCGTGCTTCTTATTGTGTGTAAGACAGTATTTCTTGTTGCAATAACTATACATCTTTGCCTTAAATGTATGAAAGCTCTGCTTTATGTGTCAGTTTCAAGATATGGTAAATTTAATTTAAAGAACATTCACATAGCATTTGTCATTGCTTGTGAATATCTTGTTCTGTGTTCCATGACATATGTCTCCGAGATGAACAAATAGGCACTTCATTTTGGCACTTTGGGCTAAATACTAGCTGTTTTGCAGACGGGAATGGAAAAAAATAAGATGTTTGTATGTTAAAAACGGAATAGTTAGTTCAGTAAAGGGCAGGGCCATTGTTGGCAGTTAAACCCTTGTGCCGGCAGAGTCGGCAGTTCAAATCAAGAAAGAGCGAGTTGAGCTCCCTCTGTCAGCTCCAGCTCCCCATGCGGATATATGAGAGAAGCCTCCAACAAGGATGGTAAGAATCAAACATCCAGGCATCCCTTAGGCAACGTCCTTGCAGATGGCCAATTCTCTCACACCAGAAGCAACTTGCAGTTTCTCAAGTCGCTCCTGACATGAAAAAAAGCAGTTAGTCCATTGAGCACATGCCCTAAATATATTTTAGTGCCCCAAATCTACTAGCTAGCTGTGTCTGCAACTGAATGTATGTGTTTGCTATGATTCACTCTTAGCTGGGCGTAGCAGTAGGAGAAAGAGTTGCAGATGTAAGAAATGATATTGAATTTGTAGTCTGAAATGATTGAGCAATACACAAGTGGCCGTGCTGGGAAGATCTGGAAGGCAAATGAACAAGAGGGGAGGAAATCTGTTAAATGGGTGGATGTGCATGAGTTGGTGTGCTTGGGCTAATGATTCATGTACTGTTTCTAAAAAGGCATTACTATACTTTAACATTTTCCTGTGCTTATTTAAATTTATATTCCTTTCTTTTTGCCCCCGAATGGCACTCAAGACGCCGAAGCACAGTAAATTTCAAATAGAAGCAAATACATATAAGATACCATAAGCAATATGGAAGTGCCTCAATAAAAAAGAAATATCACCTTCAATCAGACGAGTGATTTTCATTGTCAGTCTCATTCATTTCTTGATTGTATTCAGACATGATGCTAGCCACTATTTAGAGTTCCAAGACGTACCTGTACCTACTCTGGACCAGCAACAAGAGGAAATTAGAAGCTTCCCTTTAAAATTAACCAATCTTAAAGCCAATCTGACCTATGATTAGTGAAAGCAATCCAGCTTCATAAACTGTTGTTTGGAGTTGGCTTCTTTCCAGTAACATAATTAAGGGCAACCACAGCTTGTTTGAGTTGCAGTGGTGCAATGGGTTAAACCCTTGTGTCGGCTGAACTGCTGACTTGAAGGTTGGCGGTTCGAATCCACAAGACGGGGTGAGCTCCCATCTGTCAGCTCCAGCTTCCCATGCGGGGACAAGAGATAAGCCTCCCAGAGAATGGTAAAACATATGGACGTCCCTTGGGCAACGTCCCTGCAGAGGGCCAATTCTCTCGCACCAAAAGTTTCTCAAGTTGCTTCTGACACAATTTTTAAAAGCCTGTTTGAGTTTGGTTGTTACAGCAAGATGTGGTTTTATTGAAAAAGAAGCAAAAGCTTCCAAACTCCCCACAACTGATAAATGATGGATTCGCATTATATCTAAACCAGCCTGTAGTGTTCTTCAAATCCATTTAACCATTTCATATGTTTAGCAACACCTTAAACCACACAGTAAGGTAGGTAGTGTTCTCTCCACATGTATGGCATGACATAACAGATTTACGATTGGATTTATGTTGGAAACCAAAAGTGGACATTCATTTGAAGAACATTGAAATCCTTCAGCTGGCAGGTTTAACTCAGAAGTATTTGAAGGGAAGTCGGGGGGGGGGGCATGTTGGAAATGTCAGCCCCACACAGTCAAAAGAAGTCAGTATTTGCTACCAGCAAATGGGAATAATCATTGAGAAATTCACGCTTACATGTCCCATATGTCATAAGGACAAAAAGATTTCTTAGAATCTTCCACCTCTTCCAGCATAATATCAGTGGTCATATTTATCCAAATGGAACATGATTTTAAAGCAGGAATTGTTAAAAGAGCTTATTGTTACCTTTAGAGCAGTAAGAATTGAGGTTTTTAACTTATGGTGACATAAGACAAACCTAAGTGTATTTTTGCCACATTATTGCTGTTGTGCACTGGTCAGTCTTTTCTAAGGCTGGATCTACACTGACCTATATTCCAAGATCTGATCCCAGATTATCAGATTTGAACTGGATTATATGAGTCTCCACTGCTAGATAATCTGGGATAGGGAGATAATCTGGGATCAGAATTTAGGATAAAGAGCAGTGTAGATTCAACCTAACTTAGGTTTGGTAAAGGTTTCCCCCTGACATTAAGTCCAGTTGTGTCTGACTCTGGAGGTTGGTGCTCATCTCCAATTCTTAAGCCGAAGCGCTGGCGTTGTCCGTAGAAACCTCCAAGATCATGTGGCTGCATAGAATGTCGTTACCTTCCTGCCAGAGTGCTACCTATTGATCTACTCACATTTGCATGTTTTTGAACTACTAGGTTGGCAGAAGCTGGGGCTAACAGCAGGAGCTCACCCCACTCCCCGGATTCGAACCGCTGACCTTTTGGTCAGCAAGTTCAGCAGCTCAGCGCTTTAACCCACTGCACCACCAGGGGCTATATTTTAAGCTGCTGTTTATCTTTTATTATTCTTTTACCCGAATACTCAATGAATCTGATTGGATTATATTCCTTAAAAAGATTAGCCTTTTTTATAAAAAAAAAAAAAGAAAGCAGGTGAAATGTTTCCACAGCTCAACTCTGAAAAGCAAGATTGCCATTCCTCGTTGTGCTCCATCTGTTTTATACTTTCTATTGTAGATTTTATCCGGGAGGCTTCACAAAATTTGATTTGGACTGATTTGAGGGAAACATTATTAACACTACGTTGAGTGAATTATAGTATTTGCCATGGTGTTTTTCTGTATTTCATAATGCGTAAAAGAACAGTAACAATAATGAAAGGTTTATGATTCACCCTAACAAGATTTCTTTGTTGTTGTTTTGTCTTTGTAGGTTGAAGAATCCCCAATGAGTCATAATGCCAAGTATGAAAAGTATAGAGATCCAGAAAGCAAATCAGAAACAGGAAGAATGGTGGTCCAAACTATATGGCTTGGTGTAGCAGCTGGTGTTGTGAATCAGGCCGTTGCCAAAGACAGAACGGCTACTTCACAACACCAGGGTTTCCCCCTGCCGCAATCAACTGTCCTACAAATTATTCAGCAGGAAGACACCCTGCATCCAAGAGGAATGAAAGTTCGATGGATTCAACTTCACCGTGGAACATTTATGACCTATTTTTAAAGGAAAATGTGGTTTTTGTTGGAAATAGCAACCCTCCAAGCCTCCACTAATTGTTTGTTAATGTATATAATTGTTAGTCTGAATTCTGTGTAAATGTGCAAACTCAGAACTCCATTTTGTGTTCAGTTTGCTTTTGGACATCAATGAGGTAGATCTGTGTTCATGGACTTCAATGTAGTAAGTCTGCTTACCATTTCTTTGGAGGGGGATGTGTGTTCTCATGACCTTGAGTGAGTATAGATATGCTTAAAGACACTTAAAAGACTATGTTCCTGTATACTGAATATATACAAGTTTGTTAGTAAACAAGATATGTTGGGGGGTTTTTCCAAAGAAGGCTACTTTATTTTGTCTCTTGAGTACATGTTTCAAGGGAGTGTATATCTTTTGGGCAACAGCAAATTACAACTACACATTCTACTTCAAACTACCATCCTCTGCGCTAACCAAATATATATTTGTAGTGGCCTGCCTTTTTCCTTGGCCGTTTAGAGATATGGTTTCTCAGTTTAACAGCTGAGCTACCTGTGTGCTATTACATTAATGTTTATGAATATCAATTGTCTTAAGGTTTGACTTCTAACAAGGTCATACCATTCTTTTGACTAGTGGTTTTCAGTTGATCTCTGTTGGAGATTCACATTTTCCAAAATGGAGGTAACATTTTTACATTTGCAATAAGGTTATATGGTGCACTGGAATTTCCAATAGATTATGGACTTTCCAATAGTTTTTAAACTGGAAACTATTGTTCATTATTCTTCATTTGCAATAAGAAGTTAACAGGAAAATTGATTACAGTAAAAGGAACTTAAATATGAACCACGATGTCTTGCTTTTAACACTAATCATTGATTCAGGGACTGAGATATCATTGATACAATATCACTTGGCTTTGAGTATTAGTTCAAATGCACCTAGCTTTGGGCATACTGGTTAAGGCATTTTGGATTGTAATGATATTTGAATAAAAGCAGCTCATCTTTAAAGAAGATTCTCTTTTTTCATATCATAGCAAACACATATATATCAAGACGTCTATGTTGTCTGGAAAAGTCTCAAACTGATTTTAAAAAATGTTTCAAATGTGTTGCTTCAGGAAAATTAAACTACAACTAACATCCTATTAGTGAGTTATGACACGTTATATAAATATTGTAAATAAATAAATAAACCCAACTTGCACTATCATAATCCATTTTTGTTGTCTCTATAGTTATCAGAATTATTTCACAGGCAAAGGAAGAGTTGAGTCTCCGTGTGCTTATCTGTATTTTACTTTATAAAACACCTTAATGAATATTCCGTTCTCTACAAACAAAAAAACCCCTATGTGCTTTGACCTATAGAGTGTTCTCTCACTTATTGCGGGGGTTAGGTTCCAGGACTTCCCGCAATAAGTGAAAAGCCACAATGTAGGGATGCTATATTTATTTTAATATTTATATATTAGTTTAGTAGTTATACACTATTTTAAGTCTTTACAAACTTAAAATAAAGTGAAGGAAAGGAAGGAAGGAAAGGCCCTTCAAGGCTGGAAAGAGGGAGGACTGAGGAGGGAAAGCGCCTTGGAGAGCGGCAGCAGCAAAAACCCACAAAACAGCAAAAATACCGCAATATATATTTTTAATTGTTTTTTTTAAACCACAAAACAGCGAGTCCACTAAAAGCGAACCGCGAAATAGCGAGGGAACAGTGTATATTGAGCTGAATGGCATTCTTCAGACACTATATATTCAGTATATCGTGAGTATAAGTTTCTGGAATTGGCAAATATCCTTTCTCTATAACCAGGACCATTCCTTGCCAGCCATGCAATGACCATAATTCCACAAACACGTCTCGCTATTTTCCTTAGCTGGATGTAATGCAAATACATCTGCACGGGCCTCCTGGGGACCCCTACAGGTTCCTAGCAGATGTCTTTTCCAGCACATTCAGCTCCAAGAAAATAGCTGATCCTGCTGCTGTCCAAAACACAGGAATGGCCACGTTGCGCACGGGAGGGAAGTGGCTCAAAAAAGCCTCTTTAAAAGGTGAATTTGTAGTGGTAGAACAAGGAAACAGCAACATGCCAGACATACACTTTCTGATACAGGATCTCAGCCGATACCTTTTTCTAGAGGCTAATATTCATTAAATGCTTGTTTTGTCCCCAAATTATAGATGTTAAACATGTTTATGTTTTTGTTTTCCATTATCATTATATTTATTATGTTTATTATATTTATTTATACCGCACTTTATCTCTCCTGAAGGAGACTCAAAGAGGCTTCCATTAAAAATATAACCACATAATTCAAAACATAAAAATATGCAAACATTAAAAGAGAATTAGACATAACAGTATTTTTAAAAATCACAGTTAAAATATATTAAAATATATTCAGAGCTAAAAACCACAACAACCCCTAAATTGATCTTAAACACCATCATCTTTAAAAGCCTGCCTGACTAAAAAGGTTTTATCCTGCCACCAGAAAGACAGCAGGGAGGGAGCCATTCTGGCTTCCCTGGGCAGGGAGTTACAGCGTTGAGCGGCAGCCACAGAGAGAGAAACACGTTGTTCCCACCAACCGAGCTTAAGATAGAGGTGGGACTGAGAGAAAGGCCTCCTGAAGACCTCGAGGCCCTGGCAGGCTCTTACAAGGGGATGAGGTCAGCCAGATAGCCTGAACCTGAACCATCTAGGATTTTAAAGATCATAACCAGCACTTTAGACTGGTAGCCAGTGGAGCTACTGCAAAAGAGGGGTTGTCCACTCCCTGCAGCCAGCCCCAGTGAGCAACCTTTGGACCAGCTGAGGTATTTGAGCACTCTTCAGAGGCAACCCCACATAGAGTGCATTAGAGTAATCCAGACAGAATGTAACTAAGGCATGGACCACTATGGCCAGATTTGGTTTCTCAAGGAATGGGCATAATTGGCACATAAGTTTTAATTGTGCAAATGCCCTCCTGGCCTGTGCTGACACCTAGGGCTCCAAGTTAAGTGCCAAGTCCAGGAGGACCCCTAAACTGCAGACCTGTGTCTTTAAGAGAAGTGTAATACCATAGAGCACAGGCTGGGTCCCTATACTCTGTTCTGCCTTCCAATTGACCAGGAGTACCTCTGTCTTGTCTGGATTAAGTTTCAATTTGTTTGCCCCAATCTGTTATTCCTAAATTTTCTCAGGCATTTGCTTCTAATATTTTCATGGCAGTAAGGCTTACAATGCTATATGCACATTTATCTAGGTTTATCTCACTAAACCCAGTCAAATTTACTCCCAGTAGATCTATGTAGCGAAACTACTAGAACAGTCCATAAACAGATGCAGAAACATTTGTTCAAAGCAGACACAACACAACAACATATGTTGAGCTATAGGTATTGTGTCACAAAAGCAACCATTGTATAAACAATAATGCTTCTGTTTTTAAAAGGTCTGTAAAGAGGTGTGCGTGTTTTGAAAATACACCAACAATAACCAAGTTAATGAGAGATGACATTATAATCTACAATGAAAATGGTCTTGCTTTGATAGGGTATAGAATAAAATTGAGTAGACAATTTCCATTCTAACATTTTGCAAAAGTACATATTGTTAGTGTTGACAAGCACAAGCGAACTGGTAGCACTTTCAGTCTCCTGTTCTTTACACTGGGATGGGCAACTTGTCCCTCTCTCAATGTTATTTGGCTGCAACTCCCCATAGGCCCCCATCATTGGTTTATGTTGCCATTGGCTGATGAAAGTTGAAATCTAACAATATTTGGACAATGCCAAATAGTCCCAACTTGTGTATAATCCCATTAGTTGCAAATGTAAAGTATTGGCTCTAGTTCTTTGTTACCTGCGCAATCCGTGCGGCAGTTCCGTGAGCAAAAGCAAAATCGCTATCTGTCGGTTTCTCGCTGTTCCAAGTTCCCTTACATTTAAATAAGAAACTTAGAGGGAGTATTTCAATAAGAAACATAGAGGGAGTATTCTGTTAATATAGCATATATTAGGCCTGGTCACGGTACCGAGGCAGCTTTGGTCACCTTGGTGGATGATCTCCGCAGAGAGATGGATAGGGGGAGTGTGACCCTGCTGGTTCTCTTGGACATCCCAGCAATTTCGAAACCATCGACCATGGTATCCTTCTGGGATGGCTGTTCGGGATGGGTCTTGGGGGGGCATGGTTTTGTCATGGCTCCAGGCCTTCTTGGTGGGTCATTCCCAGATGGATACCTGCTCGGACCCCTGGCCTTTGACCTGTGGGGTCCCACAAGGTTCCATTCTGTCCCCCATGCTTTTTAACATCTACATGAAACCGCTGGGAGAAGTCATCCGGGGTTTTGGAATTGGGTGCCATCTCTACACAGATGACACCCAACTCTACTACTCTTTTCCACCTAATTCCAAGGGAGCTCCTTCATGTGCTGGATGAGTGCCTAGCTGTTGTGACTGTTTGGATGAGAATGAATAAGCTGAAGATAATTTCTGACAAGACAGAGGTCCTCCTGGTCAGTCGTAAGCTGGATCGGGGTATAGGGTGGCAACCTGTGCTTGATGGGGTTGCACTCCCCCTGAAGCTACAGGTCCGCAGCTTGGGTGTCCTCCTAGACTCATCGCTAACGTTTGAAGCTCAGGCATTGGCGGTGGCTGGGAGGGCCTTTGCACAATTAAAACTCGTGCGTCAGCTGCGACCATACCTCGTGATGTCGGATCTGGCCACGGTGGTCCATGCCTTAGTCACCTCCAGATTGGATTACTGTAATGCACTCTACGTGGGGCTGCCCCTGAAGACGGCCCGGAAATTTCCATTAGTTCAACGGGCGGCAGCCAGATTGCTAACTGGAGTGACTTAGAGGGAGCGGTCAACCCCCCTGTTTAAGGAGCTCCATTGGCTGTCGTTCATCTTCTGGTCCCAATTCAAGGTGCAGGTTCTTACCTACAAAGCCCTAAACTGTTTGGAACCTGCCTACCTGAGTGACCGCGTTTCTTCACAGACGCAGTTAGTGGGGATGAGGGAGAGGGCCTTCTCTGTAATGGCCCCCCGATTCTGGAACATGCTTCCCAAGGATATCAGACAAGCCCCCATTTTGGCAGTTTTTAGGATGAGCTTGAAGACGTGGCTGTTCCAATGTGCCTTCCCTGAATAAAGTAAATAATGCCCTGCTGTGTGCAAATGTCCTCAGAAGCACTTTAATCACCTGTTGGGTGTCTGCTCACATTGTCCTTGAAACCTTCCTGCTATACAATCCACCTCTGTCTGAATTCAACATTTATTTATTTAAATTTTAATTCACATTGGGCCCGCCCAAAATGGTTTATAATTTTGTCTGTTATTGCTTATGTTAAGTTTTATTGAGTGTATTGTTTTGTAAATGCTGTTGTGTTGTTATTGTGTCTTATTGGGCTTGGCCTCATGTAAGCCGCCCTGAGACCCTTTGGGAGATAGGGAAGGTATAAATAAAGTTAATAAATAAATGAATGAATAAAGAATAGTGTTGGGAACATGCAAAGGAATCTAGCCTAAGCTTGGGAAGAACCATAATTTTACTTCTGAGCCACATTTTAAAAATCTGTCTTTGTCTCCCATGACTGTCACTTGCTGGTCTTTCTGGGTAAGGAACACTGTTCTGTATTTATTATGTTGTACATCTACCACTAATAGAAATCTTGAGCCATAATTGGCATTGGTCCCAAAGGCCAATGCAGGGGCAGTGCTGTGGGGTTTAAACTCTCCCCATGTTGCAATCCCAGAGGATCCAATTATGGAATTTTTGTCTAGCGCTAATACATTTCTATATCCCGCCTGCTTCATTCATGGTAACATATATGGAATCTGCCAAACTTAAATCTTAGATTCTGCAAAATGATCATAGCATGCGCTTACAGAATGTGCCTTGAGGACTTACATCACAGCTATATTGTCCATCACAGTGCTTGAACTCCTAGATTCAACCACTGACATCTGATTCAGACATGTCAGACAGCAGTAGGGTTGAGAACATAATTATTGCTATGGAGTGCTACTAGCGGAATTAGTACATTGTACTTGAATAATTCAGTTCTGTGAGATATCAGCTTTATATGTTTGAAAGTAGAAGGAGGCATTCAAACACATCCGTGCAAAAAAGCAAGAAGTTATACTGAAACCAGCTATTCAGAAAAATGCATGTTACAGTGCTGTTTTTAAGATAAGCAGCCATGGGCCTTTTTTATTTGAATCCCTCTTGTTTGTATTGTGTCCTTACTTTATAATTATTTGTAAATGCAAAAATTAATTTAAATATTCAACATTCTACAAAATTATTTTAAGAACTTGCATATGTGTGTGTATTTATGCATATGTATGCATGTACTGTACATATATTTAAAATTCTATAAAGGATTTAAATAAATGTGTTATAGCGTATGTATATTGATAGTTGCTTTCACCCGTAAACATACATTGTTGTTGTGAGCCTTTAAGTGGTTTCTGACTTCTGGCAATCCTAAGCCAATCACGGGTTTTTCTTGGTAAGAGTTGTTCAGAAGGGCTTTGGCATATATAATGTAAATTACAGCTGGGCATTCAGTCAGGCATCTCAGCCCAGTCACTGAAAGCAAAATAAAGGCCGGGGAGGAGGGGGACGGGGACCTGGAACTCTACCCGCCCCCGTCATTTATTTCAGTGATAGCAGAAGGCAGGTGTGTTACATGATAGCTAAAGCGCTATATCTGACAAGCAAAGAAGAGGAAGAAGTGTGTAATAGAAGTCAGCACAAGACAGCGGCGGCACATTATCGCTGCTCCTTTATACGGGCCTTCCAATGGCTGAGATAATGTCATCTGAAAGCACAATGGCGCTTTCAGCGGCATGGCCGTGATAAAACCAAGAGACACAATTGAAAATATAATAAATAAAAGGGGCAGACTGTTTATTTCCCCAGAGGAGGTCTGTGATTATGGTGTCTGCTTTCTACTTTAACAGTAAAAAAACATAAGCAGGGGTTTCCACCCCCCACCCCCCTTTCCTGGATTTTCTCTAGGCTTTGTCCGATTTACCCAGTCTTGGTTTACAGCCTCAGTCCAGCCTTTCAATTCATTCACTGAGGCTATAAAAGAGCTGTGAAGATACATTTAGAGGTAAAATGAGGAAAAGTTGTCAGGACTCCGGGCTGCACAGGGAGTATAAACCACTGAAAAGCACTGGCATTACTCCCGAAGAGGTACATCAAGGTCTGATGCTCTTTAATCCTATGCAGGTAGCGGTGCTGCTATTTTTTTTAACCCTATAGAACAATGGTCCTCAAACTGTAGGTCTCCAGATGTTTTGGCCTTTAACTCCCACAAATCCTAACAGTTGGTAAACTAGCTGGGATTTCCGGGAGTTGTAGGCCAAAACACCGGGGGACCCACTGGTTGAGAACCACTGCTATAGAGTTACCACTGTGAAGCACCATATTTTGACACATTTCTCAACAGTTGCTGCTATTGTTCTGATATAAAACATTTGCCCAAAAAAGAAGCCTAGCATCTAGAGAAGAAGAAGAGCATCAGTGCTACCACTGTTCAGAGAAAAGAGAGGCCCTTCTGCATGCTCACTCTTCCCTCTTTCTATCTCTTCATCAAATTAGTTAAATTCCACTGAGACCTACGCTTAACTCACTGTATTCATCACATTAGTGTCTTTTCAAATGTTGGGTATAGCATTCTTTGCATATTTAAAGCTTGGGGGCCAGCATTCTTTTCCCCTCATTTCTGGAGGTAGTGTGGAAGTGGATTCTTTGAAATGATCCGTATGTGTTGCCAAATCTGTAATGTGATGGCATTCGTTGCTCTCAGGTTCCTTCAGCAGCAGCCTGTAATGTTTGGACAGACTGAGCATGCTCAGAACTTTTCAGATCTCACCTATGTGATTTCACGTTAGTAGGGATTTCAAAGAGAGGAGGAATTTTTTTCAACAGTGTGCAGGAAGAGAGGTGATGGGCAGACCCAAATCTCTGCAGTGTGAAGGCAGCTGCAATGAAAGAATATGGAAAGAAAACAGAGTGCAACTGACACTGATACATTTAACAGTGTGATGAAGGTAGGGAAATGTGGCACAGCTGGCTAAGTGTCAGCTAAGCTCTCTCTGACCAGTAGGTCATGAGTTCGAAGCCTGCCCGGGTCGAGGTGGGTGCTCGACCTTAAGTCTAGCCTGCTGTCGACCTTTGCAGCCCGAAAGACAGTTCATTTGTCAAGTAGGAGATAAAGGTACCACATTGAGTGGGGAGGCAAATTTTGACTGATTTATGAGGCCATAAAGAACTCCAGGAACGCTGAGGAATGCGGAAGAACAACAAAGGGATGCTGGAAAATGCTGAGAGAGATGAGGAGTGCATCAGCTCCCCCTGGTGGCCAGAAGTTTGCCTCTGTTCGTCTATATATGTCTAAATATGTCATATATGTGTCTATATATGTTGAACTGCAGGGATTGTCTGCAAGTATGTGTACTGTAATCTGCTCTCAGTCCCCTTCGGGGTGAGAAGAGCGGAATATAAATAAAGTAAATAAATAAATAAAATGACTGTTTCATTACAAAATGGAGTAAGACTGAGCTGTATTCTGCCAAACACTTCTCTGCTTCAATGTGATGAAATCCCTACTACTCACCTACTGCGGCCAGAGATTGCCTTGATATCCCTCCGAAAGAACCAAATCCCAAGTGAGCTGCGTGGTTAATCATCCAAACCAACACCTATCATTCCCTGCAACGAGATGTACGCTTCCTGCCTGGGGTAGCATGGCCATATCCAACAGTCCCCACTGAAGAACATTGAGATATCATGGAGATGGGACCTAAGTCTAAACATACAATTCATGTATTTTCATATACAACTTATACACTTGGCCTGAGTGTAATTTTACATAATGTGAGTAATAATTTTATACATGAAACAAAGTTTCTGTACACTGAACCATCAGAAAGCAAAGGTGTCACTATGAAAACCAGGGTCCTCAAACTTTTAAAGCCAAGGGCCAGTTCACAGTTCCCCAGACTTTTGGGGAATGGCAAATATAATTTGAAAAAAAAACATGAACAAATTTCCATGCACACTGCATATATCTTATTTGTAGTGCAAATAAAAAAATATAAAAGAACAATACAATACCTAAGATGAACAATTTTAACCAACATAAGCTTACTTGTATTTCAGTGGGAATGGTGGTTTTGCTTTTGGCTGATGAGATAGTTAATTAGTTTTGTTGTTGTTCTGTGCCTTCAAGTCCTTTCAGACTTATGGTGACTCTTAGTGTAAGATTTCCCCTTGACATCAAGTCTAGTCATGTCCGACTCTGGAGGGTGGCACTCATATCCATTTCTAAGCCGAAGAGTTGGCGTTGTCCGTAGATGCCTCCAAGGTCACATGGCCAGCATGACTATATGGAGCACCGTTACCTTCCTGCAGAAGTGGAACCTATTGATCTACTCACTGCTAGGTTAGCAGAAGCTCCCCGGATTTGAACCGCCGACCTTTTTGTCAGCAAGTTCAGCAGCTCAGCATTTTAACTCAGTGTTGATTTTTATTCCATTTTCCTAAAGGCAGTTATTGGAAGGTAGATTATTAATCATATTTATTATTGTAAGTGTTTTTATTTCTATGACCTACTTAAACATTATTGTCATAAATCTATATATGCAATGGAGTGTCACTGGATATTATTTTTTAATGTTTACAGAATTGCAATAATTACAAAACGCAATGGCTAAAAAAAATCCCACTGGGCACGCTCCTTAGTTAAATTAACCTTATGCTACTAAATAGCTAGCCTTAGGCTAATGCATTGTGTCTGTTTCAATATGCAAACACACATATCCTGATCATAGTGTGTAGGGACAATAACTGTGTACTTTAGGACTAGCTTGAATTCAAGGAGTTCATCGAAACTTGTCTTTTGGTGGCTCCCTTACAGGCTTGCTTGCTTGAAGGTCGATTACAGCATTACTCCAACACGTGTCAGGCAGCTGCCATATTAATTTCCTAAAATAACCCGAAGCAATGCTACAGCAGGAGGTGTAGCAGGAAATTAAAGTGGCAGCTGCCTGGCAGAGATCAGAGTGCCAGCTTTAAAGGGAGCTCCAAGGCAGGCATTAGTGATGAACCATACCGGGGAGCCATATATTCGCCCTAAGGCATGTATGCTAACATCGGGTTTGGTCGACCTCAAAAGGATGTTGTATGCAGACCTTGATTGAAGCTGTGGCACACTCTGGGATCTGGGTGAAAGGCAAAATGACACACTGTATTATATAACACATTCAAGGACAGTCAGCTCCCAGACAAGACCTAAACCTCCAGTGTTTCTTCAGTAATTGCAACTGTATATAAAGGACTGAGTAAAACAACATTAACACAATCATCTTCCCCTTTTTGAATCTCACCATCAAATTATTTATCCCAAGTGGTACATGTGAACAAAGTGGCTGGTATGACTATATTCCCAAGACATCTCACTCCGTTAACAAACTCCTTTGGTTTTATTCAAGGGCCTCTTATAAATCAGTAGTTCACAAATGTGGGCTCTTCATGTCACAAAGAGTCTATTAGGAGCCCAACTCAGCTCTTAAATGTTTTTGTAACCTTATGTTATTCGATGTTAGTATGTATTATTTGTATTGCTTTAATGTTGACATGATTTTCCAGCATCTATATAAAAAAAGTTATTAGGTAAAGGTAAAGGTTTCCCCCTGACATTAAGTCCAGTCGTGTCCGGCTCTGGGGGTTGGTGCTCATCTCCATTTCTAAGCTGAAGAGCCAGCGTTGCTCATAGACACCTCCAAGGTAATGTGGCCAGCATGACTGCATGGAATGTTGTTACCTTCCCGCTGGAGCGGTACCTATTGATCTACTCACATTTGCATGTTTTTGAACTGCTAGGTTGGCAGAAGCTGGGGCTAACAAAGTGAGCTCACCCCACTCCCCAGATTCGAACCTGCGACCTTTCGGTCAGCAAGTTAAGCAGCTTAGCGCTTTAACTGACTGCGCCACCAGGGACTCTGAATAAAGTTATTAAAATATATATATATTTAAAGTCAAAGGCTATAATATCCAAGCTACCCATACTTATAATGGGTGATAAAACTCCTCCCTAGATCATAACCTTCATAGCTTCTACTGTTTATGGCTGTAGCCACTGCTTGCCACCTCTTGCAATATTTGCTCCCTCCTCCTCTCTTCTTGGTTTCCTGTCTTCTCCTTTAATCTGCCCACACAGTCACCCTACCTGGCTTGCAATATCCTGTATATCTTCTTGTTCTTCCACTGGATATTAATGTGATTTTCAGAAGACAGACAAGCATATCAGATCCTGTTTTCTAATGGCAAAGGAAGGATCCAGCCTAACTTGTATGCTTGATTCCATCATTTTAAACATGATGAGTTGGTTCCCAACAATCAGGGGCGGTCTAAGGCAGTGGTTCTCAACCTTTCTAATGCCGTGACCCCTTAATACAGTTCCTCATGCTGTGCTGACCCCCAACCATAAAATTATTTTTGATGCTACTTCATAACTAATTTTGCTACTTCTATGAATAATAATTTAAGTATCTGAAATGTAGAATCTATTTTCATTCACTGGACCAAATTTGGCACAAATACCCAATACGCCCAAAATTGAATACTGGTGGGGATGGGGGGGGAAGGTTGATTATGTCATTTGGGAGTTGTAGTTGCTGGATTTATAGTTAACCTATAATAAAAGAGCATTCTGAACTCGACCATTGATGGAACTGAACCAAACTTGACACACAGAACTCCCATGACCAACAGAAAATACTGGAAGGGTTTGGTGGGCATTGACCTTGAGTTTAAGAGTTGTAGTTCACCTACATCCAGAAAGCACTGTGGAATCAAAACAATTTGGATCAAACTTGGCATGAATACTCAATATGCCCAAATTTAAACACTGGTGGAGTTTGGAGACAGTAGATCTTGATATTTGGGAGTTGTAGTTGCTGGGATTTATAATTCAACTACAATCAAAGAGTATTCTGAACCCCACCAACAATAGAATTGGGCCAAACTTCCCACACTGAATCCCCATGACCAACAGAAAATACTGTGTTTTCTGATGGTCTTTCGTGACCCCTCTGAAACCCCCTCATGACCCCCCTAGGGGTCCCGACCCCCAGGTTGAGAAACACTGGTCTAAGGTAATTTTATATGGTAAGCGAACATTATTTTGGCGCCCCCCCAAACATTATTTTGGCACCCCCATGTAAAGCAAATATACAATTATAATATCACAATACCATTAGTAGTATGTATATACAATATATTATAGTACATACTCATACTATATTATATCATAATATAATATAATAATTTGGAAGCCGCTCTGAGTCCCCCCTCGGGGGTTGAGAAGAGCGGGGTAAAATGCCGTAAATAAATAATAATAAATAATTATATTATACTACATTACAATATAATTATATTATAATATATTGACATTATAATATAATATAACATTCTATATTATTATTATTATAAAATAATAAATAAAATTATTTATTTAAATAAAATTATCCTCTACTAAATATTTTCATTACTCCTATAAAACTCAAATAACCCAAAATAAAGTAAAATAAAATATATATTACTATTTGCCTGCGCAGTTGCGCCTGTCTCTCCTTGATGCGCCTCTCTCCCCTGCGACAAGGGGGTACCAATGGAGGGATTGTACTATACCACTATACTAATACTGAGCTATACTAATAATTATATTTTATGTACATATAATATTGATCATAATATTATAATACAATATAATAATAATACAATATATTATAATTATATATTTTATTACATGTAATATTAATAATATTGCAGTATAGTGGTATAGTACAATATAGTAATATATAATACTAATACTGAGCTATGCTAATAATATAATATATTGTATGTACATATAACTTGTAAGCCGCTCTGAGTCCCCTTCGAGATGAGAGGCAGAATATAAATGTTGTAAATAAATAAACACATACATACATACATATATTATTTGGAAAATATCTTATTAAAATATTGATTAAAAAAAGAGAGAGAATCAAGAGTATCAAGTGAGAATCAAGAGTATGCCTTGGGATAGAGTATACCTGGAAGTCCTTGAATAGACTCAGAAGTGGAGTTGTCAGATCAAAAGACAACCTGGCAAAATGGCACCGCCTAGAAGAATCCTCCACCTTGTGTGACTGTGGAGCAGAACAAACAACTCAGCATCTGTATGCTTGCCCACAATTCCGTGCCTCATGCACAGAGGAAGAAATGTTTAAAACTACAGGCAATGCAGTCGCTGTTGCCCATTTTTGGTCTAAAGTTATTTAGCCATTTGTGTTCCCTCTGTTATATCAGTTTTATACTAATTTATGTAAGCAATGCTTTTGACACTAAATAAATAAATAAATAAATAACCTTGTGATCGATATAAATAAAAATGTAATGCTCATTTGCGGGATTAACATAACTCAAAAACCACTGGGCAAATTGACACCAAATTTGGACACAATACAGCTATCACAAGGGTGCTCATTAGGTAGCTCGGGAGCTACTAGTAGATCTTCGGCCCTCTTCCAGGTGATCTTCGGGCGTCACCAGCCGGATGGGGCACTCCTGCCATGCGCGCGCACACATGCTCCTGCTGCTGGCTTCCGCTCTTGCGGTGCTTCTTTCACCTGCGGGGCATTGCAGGAAGAAGGAAGCACAAGGCGGGGCCTCTGGAGGGAGCGCCCTGCCTCTCTCTCGTCCAGAAGCAGCTGTGCAGCCTCCATTGCTGGCGAGACAGGCAGGGCGAAGCGCTCCCTCTGGATTCCCCGCCTTGTGCTTTCTCCTTCCTGCAATGCCCCGCAGGCGGACGAAGTGCTGTGCGGGCGGAAAACAGCAGCAGGAGCACGTCCGGTGGTGGGAGTGCGCGGCAGCAGGGGCAGGTAGATCTTTTGGACTTGGTTGCTTTAAGAGTAGCTCGCATGCTGAAAAAGTGTGAGCACCCCTGAGCTATCAGGACGAGTGACCATCACTCATAAAAACACAGAAAAACACAGCGGAAAAGAATTTAAAAGCCAAAAAATAAAAACATACATTAAAATGCATGCACAAAACTATGTATACATATATATACACACACAAAACACAGACTGGGCCACAGCGACGTGTGACGGGACAGCTAGCACACAATAAAGTAAAAACAGTTTTTGTTTCCTAGCACTGGGTTATCATAGTAAATGTTTCACTCCAAATCTTAGAACGTTTAACCCAGATTGTCCTCATGCTTGCTTTCATGATCCCTGAATTGTCTAGGGCTACCTGCCAACGCTTGCCTGCCACACTTTTGTAACTTCATAAAGACCCATTCCTTGGGCTCATGGTTTGTTCTTCAAATCTCAGAAAATCGGACAACTGATTTGACAACACTAGTTGGTCTTCACAGAAGCATGTATTATGAGATGAGATCTGTGTGTTGGATTTTTTTCAGGGAATGCATTTTCAAAACAAGGACCTGTTCCATAGTCTCAGGTTTGAGCCCTGACAACACACGAGAAAAGAAGATGCTGACTAAGCAACCTACTGTGGAAGCCCATGTTTATGCCAAGGTGATGTATGAAACAATCCACATTGAAGGATCATGGCAGAATAATGTAAAAGCTGGCATTTTTGCCTTCCTTTGCACATTAGATTCATAACCAGGTCTGATTTAATGCGCTCTCTTCACCAAAGTGACAAGATAATAGAGTTATTTGTATTTCAAATATCCAACACGATTGCCTGGTAAAAAGGGGATACTTGGCATCCATCATTCTCTCCTATTCTCTTCTTCCTTCCTCTTGCCAGCCCACTCCAAATAGTGAAGGATGGTCAGAGTAATAGGATTACATTCAGCCAAAAAAAAAAAGATTCTGGCGCAGGAAGATTGATTGGTTTTAATTAGTGTGAAGAATTATAATCACTGTAGGCACACTATGTCATAGTGACTATGGGAACCAAGTTTGATGAGACATCAGCAACAGCTCGTATTTCTATTTAATCTTTAAACTAGTACTGTAAATAAAAACACAAAATACTAAACCACAACTTCTGATGGTCAAATATGCTGGTGGTTTTTGCGGAAAAGTGAACTGAAATTTAAATATGTATCTACGATAGTAAAATATGTTTCTCTATTAAAACCTATCTGTAGGATTTCCTCCCAACATCTCTAATCAAGGCAAGGGCAATTATATTGTGACCATCCCAAGGACTGTCTAATCTGCACATTGTTCAAGGATCTAAGGAGGAAAAGGGCTTTGTGACTGGTATAATGAAAATTGGAGATATTGGAGGGTCTAGTAAGATTCAAACCCCTGGAGTCATCTTTGCCTTCTCAAGAATATTATATATTGGCAAATGCCCTTTAGTAACCAACTAAATGACAACTCAACGCACATAAAGTAGCTGCCATACCAAATTGGTTAGTTATTCTGTTACTGCCTTTACCATGGAAAAATAAGTGTTTGCCAAAAATTAACTGCTCTTAATTGTCCTCCTAGGTTGCCGCTCTATGAAGGCACATTTCTGCTCTACAGAAGTGGTCAGTTGTAACTCTTTGGTAACACACATTCATGGCTATGTCTTTGAGACTCAATTAAAATGTACTATGTGTATGAAACAGTATAGCACAATTTTATTTTATTCTGGGTACTTCCCTAAGGCAAGGATTTTGTACTAGGCTTGGGCCCGAATCAGTTTGACCGAAAGTGTTGTGATTGAGCCTCCAGCTGCTACTGATAGTAGTGATTCAGAAGACTCTGATGGCTCAGCATCTGGGGAGAGTGTGGAACTGCGTGGGGCTGTTTGCAGCAGGAGTACTGGTGTTTGCAGAAAGAGGCTTACTCATGAGTCAAGTGAGTCAGGTGAAAAGGGTCACTTGCAACTCAAGAGAGTCAGGCAAATAATTACAGCACCTACAGACTTTGAGACATTTGAGGGATTCTCTGGGAATGATGGGAGTCAGAGTACAGAGAACATTTCTACTGAAATGGATTGGACTCAAGTAGGAGAAATTCAGAGGGCTTGTGAGGAGCCCACAAGTTCAGACACCTGGGTAGGATTCACTGATGATCAGGATTGGCTCTCAGAGTCCACAGACAATGAGGAGGATGTTCTAAGTCAGTGCTGTCCAACTTCTAACCGGCCAAGGGCGGGACTTGAGGTCACTGATGACCTGGGGGGCCGTTCGGCCCCGCCCCCCAGCCCCCCCCCCCCAGCCCCACCCCGCCCCGCCCCAGCCCCTCCTAAACTGTCATTCTCCCTCCTCCTCCTCTTTCTCTCGGCGCCCGCGCATGGGACACCAGCGGCACCGGGAAGGAGGAGGAGGCCCACCTCCTCGCACCCTCCCGCCCTTCGCAGCGCAGCCGGTGTCCCATGCGCTGCGGCGCTGGGGAAAAAGGAGGAGGAGGAGGGAGAGTTCTCCCTCCTCCTCTTCTTCCCACCGGCGCTGCGGCGCAGGGGAAAGCTGCGACGCCCGGGAAAGAGGAGGAGGAGGAGGGAGAACTCTCCCTCCTCTTCCTCCTCCTCTTTTCCCCCGCCCACGCCCTTGCCCGGATCACGGGCACCGCGCCGCGTGCGGGAAAGAGAGGACAAAGGAGAAGGCAATCAGCTGACTGCCTTCTCCTTCGTCCCTCTTTCCCCCAGCGCACCGGTGCCCGGGATACCCGCGCAGACGGGGGAAAGAGGACAAAGGAGAAGGCAATCAGCTGACTGCCTTCTCCTTCGTCCCTCTTTCCCCAGCCCGCCGGCGCCCCCGGGATCCTGGGCGCCGGCGCGAAAGAGAAGTCAGGGAGGAGGAGGCAATCAGAGTTCTCCCTCCTCCTCCTTCTTTCAGCGCCGCTGCTTTCCCCTCCCGCCGCAGGGAAAGGTGGACAAAGAGGAGGAGGGAGAACTTCTCCTCCTCCCCTCTTTCCCCCTCGCCGTGGCGCGCGGAACAGCAACAGCAGCGCGCCATGGGAAGAGGAGGAGGAGGAGGGAAAACTCTCCCTCCTCCTCCTTTTCCCCCGCCAACGCTTTGCCCGGATCCCGGGCGCCGGTGGGGGGAGGGAAGACTGTCAGGCCTTCTCCTTCATCCTCATCTTTCCTCCCGCCCGCGCCTTGCCCTGATCCCAAGCGCCGGCACGGGGGAGGGGAAGGAGGAAGGCAGCCAGCTGACTTCCTCCTTCATCCCAATCGCGAGCCGCGGTGCAGGGAGGGGAAGGAGGAAGGGCGAAGGAGGAGGAGCCAGCTCACTTCCTCCGCCCTGCCCCGCCTCCCCCTGCCCCCCCGACTGCCATTTTAAAAAAAAAATAATTTAGAATTTTTAAAAATAAAAATAAAAATGGCGCCCTTGTCCAACAGGCTGGGGGCCGTGTACCCAAGCCGCCAGTTGGACAGCCCTGTTCTAAGTCTTAACCACAGGTGGAAATCTTGGAGGGTCAGGAAGAGGG
Source organism: Anolis apletophallus (assembly GCA_030556195.1). Lineage (NCBI taxonomy): Eukaryota > Metazoa > Chordata > Lepidosauria > Squamata > Anolidae > Anolis > Anolis apletophallus. The sequence goes on along the minus strand of JARBWK010000008.1, from coordinate 63,676,871 downwards.
CAGCTGCTGGGAGAGTAACACCTGAGGATGATGATAGGGCGTCGACCTCATCAAGTGGAACTGACTTGCAGTGAGCTTAAAAAGGTGGGCATTTTGGGACTAACCTCTGTGGCTAGCAAAGAGTTGCCTTTGGATCCTAGGACTCTTGTATCCTGTCATCTTGCATCTTGAAGCCTTGTTTCCAGACTGATTCTGCTGCTTCCTGTGGTGGGGTTTGAACTCCACTGGATTGCTCCCCAGTTGGACTGTGGGTTGTGTCTTCGCTTCTACGTCTATCTCCTCTCCTTGACCTTGGCCTGGCTCCTGGATTAGTCCTTTGCTCTGAACTTGATGACGTCTGCTGATGACAGAAACGACATGCTTTCTCTGTTTGTTTTGCTTTGATTTTGCTAAAGAATTTTGGCGGAATGATTTTTCTCCCTGTTTGTTTTCATGCCGGTTAAGGCAGAACCAGGGAGAGACTCTGGGAATATTAAAACAAACAAAAATCTTGGCGGAACTAGCAAAAAAGTGCGGATCAAAACAGAACAGGGAGGAGGGAACCGGGCAAATATCAAGGCTACTGGAGGGGATGGAGTTAAGTCTGCATTACACCTGAGACTGGGATCTGCTGCAGGACTCCTGGAGAAGATTCTGCAGCATCCTTTCTCCCTCGCCGGAAGTGGAAAAGTTCCCTAGGGTCCTCCAGAGAGGATCCTGCTGAGAACACACTTTCCCAACAGCACTTGCATGGGATGGGCATTGAAAAGTCTCTGAGTTCCTCTCAGAGCATGATGGGAGTTGAAGTTTTTCTCTCTGTGTTTCTCAGCTAATAAAATGTCTGGTTGTGACCCTGTTCTGATTGGCTGAGAATGGACACAACCGGCAACTACAGTTCCCAGAACTCTCTCTTGCGGTTTGTCTTCTTTTTTAAAATGTTATGATAAAAACTTAAAACAATTCTAAAAAATCAGTAGATGAGTGAATTTTTCTGAAACTTAGCAGGCCTGCAGTTGTAAATGGAGTCTAAAACTGAGGTAGGGTTCATGCAGATAGGCCTTTAAATGACTGAGGATTGAGCCTTTAAAGTTTCCCATTGTAATCAATGGGCCAAATCGTTGCTGAATGAAAATGGCAACACTCCTTTCGATTCAAGTAACTTCCCGGTAAACAGAACGAGGGGTTAGCTGAAAATGGACCCTGAAATGGCATGCCTCTTGGCCGAATTACACAAACCTATTTTCTACTGTACTCTACATATTTTCGTATTTCCTTTTCCTGGGAGTTTCCAATATTTATAAGCCTCCCTTTGCCATAAAAACAATTAACAACTGGCACAAGGCCTGACAGTTATTGTCATGGATGAGACAAGGCTATTAAACCCAGTTAGATAGCTACTTGGAGTCAAGCCTTAGGCTCTGAATAACTAAAATGAAAGAGAGGGATTTGCTTTATGTCTGTTACAATTGCTAAATGCTTTGTGATCTTACTTGTGAGGTGCACAAGTGGTTGGAGGATGTTCTCAGAGTACCTTTATAGTATTTACGAAATGCCAGCCATGGGAACAAGCTCAGCAGAACTACTAGGGCATTGTTGCAGTGAGGGGTAATGCATTATCTTCTTGCATATTCAATTGGATTTTAGCAAAAGGAAAATTGTATTTTAGATATTGAGCAGCTGGGTTTTAGGGTTCTCTTCGTACAATTAATATCTTGTTTTAACTCAATTGACAAATAAACCTGTCTCGGTTCCTTGGACTTGAAGGACTACTGAACTCCAATGTTTATTTGGATCAATATAGCTGTACTCAAACAAGAATTTGTTAAAATAATAATACTTTATTCTTCCCTATCTCCCCGAGGGGACTCGGGGCAGGTTCCAGCATACACAGACACAAAGGCAAACATTAAATGCCTAGGAACTACGACACAGAGATAAAGGTAAAGGCTTCCTCTTTCATCTCCGGCTCTGGGGCTCTAAGCCGAAGAGCATGCATTATCTGTAGACACCTCCAAGGTCATGTGGCCAGCATGACTGTGTGGAGCACTGTTTTACCTTCCTGCTGAGGCAGTACCCATTGATCTACTCACATTTGCATGTTTTCGAACTGCTAGGTTGACAGAAGCTGGGGCTAACAGAGGGAGCTCACCCCGTCCTGTAGATTCGAACCACCAACCTTCCGGTCAGCAAGTTCAGCAGCTCAGCAGTTTAACTCAATGCACCACCACGGCCCCATATGTTCTCGAAGATATCTTACCCATTCCTAACAATTCTTTTGAGGATGCTTTAAAAATAAATCCAAAGAAATACAGTATACCATTTTGATATTCGTGAAACACAGATCTAAATTTACTTGGATCCTACCTGGACAACCATCTAGAACAGTGGTTCACAACCTGTAGGTCAGGGGTCAGAAACTTTTTTGACTCAGAGAGCCATGAAAACAAAATACTTGGAAATTAATATATTTTAAGACTGAATTCAACTAAATGTGAGTATATACGTACATACTATGAGAAAAGAATTCCCCCGACAGAATGACAGGACACTTCAGACCTGGCTCTGCAAAAGGCATGCTCAGGACTCTGCGAAGGAAGAGAAGACGGAAGGAAGGGGGAAAGAAAGAATGAATGAATGAATGAAAGAAAGACAGACAGAGGAAATAAAATAGGGAGAGGAAAAAGAAAAGAAAAAAAGAAAAGAGAGGGGAAAAGGAAGGAAGGAAGGAAGGAAGGAAGGAAGGAAGGAAGGAAGGAAGGAAGGAAGGAAGGAAGGAAGGAAGAGGGTGCGGAGCCAAGGTGCACCTTGGTGTCAACGTTGGCGAGGCAGTCCCTCTGGAAGGCGTTGAGCTGCCCGACGATGAGGGCAGTGAGCTGGGCGTCCCCTAGGGCAAGGCAGGGCTAGGCCCGCCTCCACCGCCTCCCCTGAGGCCCGTGGCAGAGAACGAAGAGGAAGATGAGGATGAGGTGCCGCCGCCGGGCTCCGCCATCCCCGGCAAAGAGGGCACAGGGCCCCGAGAGCAGCGGGGGATATAGAAGAGACGGTAATGGCAGCGCGGAAGCGGCAGTTGCGGCGCATTTGTGTCACTCCTCCCTTCTGCATGCTGGGAAACCGAGGCCCGGGCTGCTCTTGAGAGCCAGATGCAATCATGAAAAGAGCCACATCTGGATCCCGAGCCATAGGTTCCCTACCCCTACTGTAGGTCTTCAGGTGTTTTGGCCTAAACTCCCAGAAATCCCAGACTGTTAGGATTTCTGTGAGTCGAAGGGCAAAACATCTGGGGACCCACAGGTTGAGATCCACTGATCTAGAACATTTTTCAGTATTTCAGTGTGTGCGCCCATGAAAATTTGAATGACCGTGACTCGATGGTGTCTTCTGCCCAAAAGTACAGCAGTGAGGCAATTCTATCCTTCTTCACACAAGGAGCAGCTTATGTGCGGCAATTGCACTACATGATTGTACGGCAAAGTATTTCCCAGCTTCTTTACAAAATTTGAGAAATGTTAGAATTAGCTTTGTGAGAGCAACATTGGAAGTTCTCCAACATATTAAATCTTCCTTGCTGTATCTGGAAGTAGCATTCAACCTGGTCAAAGCACTGGCTGACAAAAGTATTACAAGTTCTTTGTATTGCTATGGAGGATAAATTACTGTCATGCTTTTGCCGTCGGATTTAAAAGCAGCTGAAAGACAGAAGTACAAAAGCGTTTTCTCTTTGCTGGTTTATCTATCTTCGATACCCCTTCATGTCATTTAAAGAATACTAAAAATGGTTAAAGAAGAGCTGTTAGATGTGGACGTATAGTCTCTAGCTTATCTTATTCCTCATTAAAATTTGTTCTCTTTCCAGTCAGTGGATTTCTTTCCATCTCTGGAAATATATTAAATCTCTTACAGTTCTAGGATACAGGCAAGCCTTAATATTAATACATAATATTATACCCAGAGCAGAATTTGTAGCTTGTTACAAGGAAATTCCTTTTATACATTTCCATTATTTGTCATTAGTATGGTTTAATAATCATATACTGATATTGTCACATTTCAGATCATATTAATATTTATTTTCTGAGTGTATTAATTAGTTTCTTTATATTTCCCCTGCATCTTTTCAGTTATGACTATCAGCTGTTTGAAAATAGTTATGACCATCAGTTAGATGGTTAGAAGCCATGCCATCTTTCCCCCATTGTTATTAATTTTATGGTTGTAGTTTTTAGTTATTAGAATTTATTATTAGTTCGTTTCCTTAGTGTAGTTTAGGGGTTTAGGTAATTTTATAATTTATTTGTTTATTTGTTTACCTTCTCAACCCACAAGGGAATCATTGTGGCGTACCACATATATTTAGGCAAACATTCAATGCCTCAGTTATACAACTATTAAAAACATAACATGAAATCATTAAAACAGTAGACATAAAACAATTAAAACCAATAACATTAAACATACTCAATCTAATACACAATTGCCACATTGCACCAATCCTTAGTCATAATTCAGCTGCTTTGTTTCCAACTGTTACTCACATAAGCAATCAACAGTACATTTAATACAATAACACAAACTTCTACTCAGTCCTGTGTGTTCCGCGTTAGTGGCTCTGCGGTACAGATGCAAAGTAACACTTACTGCGGTGAAGGTCCTTCCATATATTTTTAATGGGGTAGTCCGTGCTTCATTTAAGTAAATATTTATAATCCACAGGTAAGTAAGTATATAATCCAAAGGTCAGTCCCCAAAATTTTGGAAGTCCAGCAGGAAGTAATAAAGACAAACGCGAAGGTTGAAAAGTAAATATATAATTCTTTCTCTTTAGTCCGGGTTTTAATCCGGGTTATATACACAAAATATGGAAAACGTGAAAACAAACACACAGTTCCTGTTGGAAGTGTTCACAATGTATCCATATTGTCGGTACAACTCATCCATCTGTATCTTTTCATGTATATATAATCCATATAAGTCAGACATGCATGGTCATCCTTCTACTATTCCACCAAACAGCCAACGGCTCAGTATGGTATAAAGAGCAGATCCATTCCGTTTCGTCTCTCAACGAGACTTTCTCAAGACTGGCTATAACGGAGGGTAACATCAATCTTGACCACGTCAATAATCAATCATTCCTTCAAAAATAAGATGCAATAATCAGTCACATGTACAAATGGATACATGGATTATGCTACCAGCACTTTGAAATATTATTCGAAATTACAAAATTATCAAGAAATCATCATGGAGTTCGACAAAATGAGCTACCATATATGAAAGGTTAAGTATATCGATTATTAAGCATACAATATAAAAATATAAAAATAAAATAATATATGCTACAAAACGGTTTTCTCACCATAACGCCAGTGCGTCTATACATGTATTCTGGCCGAAGCAAGGGATCTAGCTTAACAAAGATTTTTTAAAGGGATAGGTACTTAGTTAAAACACCTGCTAATTATTTTAACGATGTTGAAATGCCTAGGGGCTCATTTAATCTGAATGGATACTCAGTGCAAAGTTTAATTATCCAATCTGTTTTGGCCCTAATCAAGGCCTGTTGGATGTCTTCGTGAGCCTTAATGTTAACCCGTTGTATCCCAAAGAAATATAAAGAGTCTTTGGAGTGTTTATGTTTTTTGAAATGGAGATATAATGGTGATTCCGTGGCTAGATTTTTGATGCGCAATTTATGCTCGGACATCTTGACCTTCAGAGATCTTTTTGATTGGCCGACATAAACTAGGCCACACCCACAATGGATTCCTTCAAGAACAACAGCAAAGTTGACTTATAAGCAAATATTGAAGAAAACAACTAACGCTAACTGGAACATCAAATCAATTCTTAACAAAGTGGATATCCCTCAAACAAACTGGGTTTCTGCCCTACAGAAATATCAAAGACAACACGAGAACATTGATAAATATACTGGAATACTATGAAGCACATAATGAAAAAAAAGGCTCTCCTGCTAATCCAAGTGGAGAAAGCCTTCGATAAAATTAACTGGACTTTCCTAAAATTATTGATAAAGGATCTAGATATGGGATACTACTTTACAAACATAATAGAGGCTCTATACTCCAAACAAGAGGCGACCCTTATAATTAACGGGCAGGAAAGTAACAAATCCATTCCAATCTCAAGGGGAGTAAGACAGGGCTGCCCACTTTCGCCCCTTCTGTTCATACTGGCAATGGACCCATTGATACAGGATATCAATAAGGACAAACAACTCAAGGGAGCCCGTATTTTAAACAAAAGTTATAAACTAAGAGCATATGCGGACGATGTCGTCTGCATTATTGAAAATCCCACGGAAGATATTAACAATTGGCTAAAAAAACTTAATAAATTTGGAAATCTGGCTGGATTCAAACTAAATAAACAAAAAACCAAATTGATAACCAAACATTTAAACAATAAAGAAAAAGAATTACTACAAAGAGAAACAGGAATAGAAATAACAAACAAGGCCAAATACCTAGGGGTCACCATCACATCCAACAATACACACTTAGTTAAGAACAATTACGAACATCTTTGGGGGGAAATCCAAAAAGACTTGGAAAGATGGAATACTCAAAATATTTCTTTTTTAGGAAGAATCACAACTATAAAAATGAAAGTCCTACTCCAAGTATTATACCTATTCCAAACCTTACCAATAATAAGAGCAGAATATTTATTCAAAAAATGGGATGCAGGTATTAGGAAATTTATTTGGAAAAATAAAAAGCCAAGAATTGGAATGAAACTACTTACAGACGACAAATCTAGGGGAGGAACAGAGCTTCCAAATTTCAAATTATACTACGAGGCCTCGAGGCCATCAGAGAACTGAACACAAATTTACTTGCCATCAGAGATTGGTTTGGGTACCTTAAAAGAAAAGACACATAGAAAAAAATTTACCACCATGCACTAGAGGGACACGACTTAACAGGGCCGAGGCCTATTAGAAGGGGTTTAGAAATCCTGTTTTGGTATCCTTTGGTACAAACCATTAAGAAAAAGCCAGAGCAAGGGGGCGTGGCCTTGCAGGCTAGTATTTAATTAGTAAATTTTAGGCCACCATATCATTAGTCAATTTTGGGCTGCCCTGCTCCAAGACCTGGGAAAAATATTGACACATACTATCCCCAATGGAAGGTCTGCACAAGAAAGATTTGGCTACAGAGGACTGGTTAACTTATAAGCAAATATTGAAAAAAACAACTAACGCTAACTGGAACATCAAATCAATAGATGAAATAAGAGAAAACAACATCAGTTGGTTTCATTATCATCAAGCGCACCAAATATTCAGGGAGGACTCAAAAATAGGATTTGCAGAGGAAGACGGTTTTTGGGACCAAATGATGAAAACTAAAAAAAAAAGAGCATAAGTTTAATCTATAAACAATTGTTAAGGTGGTCAACGGAAGACGAGCAAATTAAGGACTGCCACATTAGATGGGCAAGGGACTTTAAACATACGATACCTTTAAAGCAATGGGAAGAGGTATGGACGAGGAAATTAAAATACACAGCTGCAACAGACATCAGGGGGAACTGGTTAAAAATGCAATTTAGGTGGCATTTATGCCCACAGTAGCCAAGTTCAACAAAGGCATCTCTAATAAATGTTGGTAATGTAATAAAGAACTTGGGACTGTAAAATGTAGCAAAGTATTGGAGAGCAATACATAGAGAATCTCAAAAGATAATTAAAGCCAAATTTAAAATAGACCCACAAGTATACCTGTTAGGACTGTCAGAACCGGCACTGAATAAAAACCAAGATTTTTGATGCGCGATTTATGCTCGGACATCCTGACCTTCAGAGATCGTTTTGATTGGCCGACATAAACTAGGCCACACCCACAATGGATTCCGTATACACATCCCTCAGTTGCACAGGTAAAAAAGTCTTTGATCTTATACTGGTAACTCGAATCTGAGGCATGAATCATACGTAATGATAACACATTATCGCATTGAGCACAATGGCCACATTTGTGTGTGCCTGGGGTGAGTGCACTGGGGGGCCCTTTAGGGCATGGTCAGTATGTATGAGATAATTTCTAATATTGGCCGTGCGTTTGTGTGCTATTACAGCTTGTTTCTGCAGGCCTGGGATGTCTTCTACGAGGTTCCAATGTTTTTAACGATCTTAACGATTTGCAGTGTGGTGCCAATGTTAATGGCCATATAATTCTGTTGATGGTTTTCTTTTTCTTGGATTGAAGCAATGATGTCCTGGGTATTCTGTCCACTTTTCATTTAGCGTGATGGATGGTCTCTAATGGATATCCTCTGTCAGTAAGTTTTACAGTTAATTTTTGTGCTTCCCTTTCAAAATCTTCAAGAAGAGATGAGTTTCTTTTAAGCCATAATAGCTGTGCATAAGGTAGATTATTTTTAAGGGCGTGATGATGATAACTTTGGTAGTGCAGTAGCGAGTTTCTATCTGTAGGCTTGCTGTAACATCGAGACTTTAGCCTATGTTCCTGCACAAATATACTGACGTCTAAAAAATTAACACAAGTAGTGCTACTTACTGCAGTAAATGTGATGTTATCATGCCAATTGTTCCTCCAGAGGTTAAGATCAACCAGATTGGTGTCTTGATGCAAAATCAGAAAGAGATCATCTATAAAATGATAATACTTAAGGATTTTGTTGGACATATCGCCTCCTTGTTCACTATACACCCATTTTTCTTCAAGATCTTTCATGAACAGGTTGGCAATGGTTGGGGTTAGGGGACTGCCCATAGCCACGCCCCCTACCTGTAGAAAATATTTCTGTTCATACATAAAGTAATTATACCTGAATATACAGTCTAGAACGGGGCTGTCCAACTTCTACCGGCCCAGGGGCCTGAATTCCGGTCACTGATGACCTGGGGGACCGTAGGGTCTTACCCCGCCCCCGGCTCCACCCCCGGCTCCACCCCCACCCCTCCCTTCCCCCGGCTCCAATTTACTTACAATTCCTAGTTGCATTATTAATTATAAAATAAATATAATATTTTACTAACATTAAATGCAGGGGGGCATTCAAAAGGGCCATCTATACAATTAAATATAATATTTTACTAACATTAAATGCAGGGGGGAGGGCATTCAAAAGGGCCATCCATACAATTAAATATAATATTTTACTAACATTAAATGCAGGGGGCATTCAAATACACAATTACATAATAATAACATAAAGGTTAGCCTACCTTCCCAAACGTGCGGGATCCAGGAGCAGCCGGACCACGAACTCCAAGAAAGGATAATAAGATATCGCTGGGAAAAGCTGGATGGCTTAACAGTGACCTGGAATGGAACCAAATACTGGCTTAATACTGTGGTCAAGGCAAGAGCCTTCCACCACCAACACTTAAAGGATGAGGCACAAGAACCATTTAACAAAAGCAACAAGTATCCAAAGGAAGAACAAAGGAAACAGTGGCACCAAGGATAATGAAGAAGGGGAATTGGAGGAGGAGAAAGAAGCAGCACCTGACTTTGAAGATATAGACTCCCCAGGATTCTCTATGAAAAGGAACCTAAAAAGAATAAGAAAGTTCTCCCCCGAGAATTATCAACTAGTGCCACCGCAGGAACAAACAAGGGACGAAGGAGTCGATAACTCACAAGATGAAGGACCTTAAACAATATTCTAATAACGTAAATGGACTGAACACTCCCAACAAAAGAAAACAAATAGCAGAACACCTTAAAAAAGAAAAATATGATATATTAATGTTCCAAGAGACTCATATTGCCAGCAAACACGTCAAACACTTAGAAATACCTAAGCTAGGCAAGTTATTCTATGCCGCATGCGAAGAGAAGAAAAAAGGAGTAGCTACCTACATAAATACATCTATGCCATCAGACCTTGCTTTTAAAGACCACCAGAGAAGATACCTGGGGGTAATTGTGGAAATAAATAATCAGAAAATCTTACTTTGCAATATTTATTGCCCAAATGGGCCAAAAACCAATTTTTTAAAAAGAGTTCAAAGGACAAATAGAGAACCATCAATTTGATGAATTGATTGTAGCAGGAGATTTCAATGGGGTGGTGGGCTAGAATAGACAAATCGACTAACATTAAAAAAAAAGGGTCAACTACCAAAACAATTCCTGACTTTTCTAGAAAAAATAAATCTGCTAGATACCTGGAGACACCACAAAGGGTCTGAGAAAGATTATACTTTCTTCTCGGGGAGACACAGAATTTGGTCCGGGATCGACATGATCTGGATTTCCAGATGCATGTCAACCAGAGTCAAAAAAATTAGTATCCTCCCGAGCCTACATTCAGACCACTGCGCTATGGAGCTGCAGTTAAAGGGGGGAAAACACCATTACAGATGGAAACTTAACGATAATTTACTCAGGAAAGACCAAGACATTGAAACAATCCGAACGCAACTGAAGGAATATCTGGACCTCAATAAGGGTGAGGAAACCAGTAAAATTACAGAATGGGATGCCATGAAAGTGGTTATAAGGGACCATTACATACAATTAAATAACAGGAAAAATAAGCAAATACAAAGAAACAAACAAGAACTAATAGAAAAGATAGAATCAGCTGAAAAAACTTTAAAACACAAAGCAAAGAACCAAAAGGCCCTAAACGACCATAATGTCTTTAAAAAACAACTAATGCTTTTACAAACCGAAAATATTGCAAATCAAATGAGATATGTTAGGGCAAATTACTACCAAAACGCAAACAAGATCGGCAAATGGCTCGCCCACAAGTTGGGGGGGGGGGGAAGCAAAGACCCACATAACCAAAATAATAAACGAAGGGAAAACATACACAGAAAATGGGGAAATTACAAATGTATTCCAGAAATTTTATGAGGAACTATATAAAAAAGAAAGCGTACATAAAGACGCCATAGTGGAATATATCTGCAATTTAAACCTCAAAAAGGCAACGGAGGAACAAAGAGAAATACTGAACAACCCAATCTCTGTGGCAGAAATAAATAGAGGAATCGGGAAATTAAAAGTCAACAAAGCCCCTGGCCTGGACGGCTTCATGGCTACCTTTGATAAGACCTACAAAGATGAGCTAACACCCCTCCTAAACGAAATCTTCAATAATATAAAGGGGGGGGGAGAAATACCTAAATCTTGGGAGAAAGCTAATATAACGCTCATACATAAAGAAAATACCGAGACATCTAGCACAAAAAAACTATAGACCTACAGTATATGTTTACTGAATACAGATTACAAAATTTTCACTATAACAATGGCCGAAAGATTTAAAAAATTCTTAACAAAATGGATATCCCTCAAACAAACTGGGTTTCTGCCCAACAGAAATATCAAATACAACACGAGAACATTGATAAATATACTGGAATACTATGAAGCACATAATGAAAAAAAAGGCTCTCCTGCTAATCCAAGTGGAGAAAGCCTTCGATAAAATTAACTGGACTTTCCTAAAATTATTGATAAAGGATCTAGATATGGGATACTACTTTACAAACATAATAGAGGCTCTATACTCCAAACAAGAGGCGACCCTCATAATTAACGGGCAGGAAAGTAACAAATCCATTCCAATCTCAAGGGGAGTAAGACAGGGCTGCCCACTTTCGCCGCTTCTGTTCATACTGGCAATTGACCCATTGATACAGGATATCAATAAGGACAAACAACTCAAGGGAGCCCGTATTTTAAACAAAAGTTATAAACTAAGAGCATATGCGGACGTCGTCGTCTGCATTATTGAAAATCCCACGGAAGATATTAACAATGGGCTAAAAACTTAATAAATTTGGAAATCTGGCTGGATTCAAACTAAATAAACAAAAAACCAAATTGATAACCAAACATTTAAACAATAAAGAAAAAGAATTACTACAAAGAGAAACAGGAATAGAAATAACAAACAAGGCCAAATACCTAGGGGTCACCATCACATCCAACAATACACACTTAGTTAAGAACAATTACGAACATCTTTGGGGGGAAATCCAAAAAGACTTGGAAAGATGGAATACTCAAAATATTTCTTTTTAAGGAAGAATCGCAACAATAAAAATGAAAGTCCTACCTCAAGTATTATACCTATTCCAAACCTTACCAATAATACGAACGGAATATTTATTCAAAAAATGGGATACAGATATTAGGAAATTTATTTGGAAAAATAAAAAGCCAAGAATTGGAATGAAACTACTTACAGACGACAAATCTAGGGGAGGAACAGAGCTTCCAAATTTCAAATTATACTACGAGGCCTCGAATCTGTTAGCCATCAGAGAACCTTAAAGAACACAAATTTACTTGCTCTAGAGCAGTGGTTCTCAACCTTTCTAATGCCGTGACCCCTAAATAAAGTTCCTCATGTTGTGGTGACCCCCAACCGTATTTTTGGTGCTACTTCATAACGATAATTTTGCTACTCTGATATTCAGGGTGTATTTTCATTGTTACAAATTAACATAATTAAGCAGAGTGATTAATCACAAAAACAATATGTTCGGAGAAGTATGGACAATAGATGATGGGATTTGCAGTACCTTCAACAGATGCAGCTCTGACTTCCACAGACCACCGAGACCCCCACGAATTACAGACCTGGACCAAACATGGCACACAGAACCCCAATGACCAATAGAAAATACTGGAATGGGTTGGGTCTTGCTGGGATGTTTAGTTCTCCAGCCATCAAAGACCATTCTGAAACCCAACAATTAAATTGGGCCAAACTTGGCCTGCAGAACTCTCATGACCAACAGAAAAGACTGGAGAGGTTTGGGGAAAATACATCTTGGCATTTGAGTCTTGCTGGGATGTTTAGTTCTGGTCAATTTCAAGAATAAAAATAAAAATTAATACCAATAAAATTACATTGAGGCATTAGGTTAATGTTTTTGAATGTTTACATAAAACTGTAATTTAAGATAAGACTATCCAACTCTGATTAAACCATTATTCTAACCTTCTTCAATGCAAATGTGCTTACATATCCTTCCAATAATAATAAATAGGATAAAATAATAAATGTAATAACAATAATGAGAATAAAATAATAAATGTAATAATAATAATAGAGTAAAATAATAAATGTAATAATAATAATTGAGTAAAATAATAAATGTATAAGAAAACCAATAATCAATAATCATCATAGTTTATTCTAATTACAGTATACATTTTGGGGGAAATGCTGTGTGTATATAAATAAAAAAGTGGGAAACTGACTTGGGAAGGGGGTTGGAAAGAAGGACTGGAAACAGGGAAAAGATTGGAATGGGAAGGGGTGTTTGAAAAAGTGGGAAAATGAGGTGGAAAGGGGGTAAGCTGGAAAATTAGGACAATTGGGATGGGAAGAGGGCAACTGGGGAAGGGGGAAAGCTTTAGGTGGGAAAGGTTGGGATGGAAAGGGGGCAAGACTGGAATGGGAAAGAGGTTGGAACCTAGGAAAGGCTGGGATGGAAAGTGGAGAGAGAGGGGCTGGGGATGGGAGTAGTAAAGGCTGGGATAGGAAGGGGAAAACTGGGAAAAGGGAAGACTGGGGTGGGCAAAGGGCTCTGGAAAGGTTGGGGGAAACTAAGGGAAGAAGGGGAAGGACTGGGAAGGGAAATTGTGGGTGGGGATTCTTCCGTTGGGTCTTTGGAAGGGGCTGTCTGGGAGAGCTACCTGCTTTTGCAAGAAATTCAAGGAACTCCTGCTGGAGTAGAGGGGCAGCTACCTGCCTGCTCTGCGTCCTCCTCCTCCTCTCCCTTCCGCCCCCCAGAAGGGAGACCTGGAAAGCAGGGAGGCGGGAGGGGAATGAAAGCACGGAGGAAGTTGCTTGTTCTCAGGAGGGGTGTCTCCTCCACGCTTCCATTCCCCTCCCTGCTTCTGGGGGCGGAAGGGAGAGGAAGAGGCAGCGACCCGAGGCAGCTGATCGCAGGAGGGAAATGAAAGCACGGAGGAGGCGCCCCCGCCTCCTGCGACCCACCAGCTGCCTCCCTGCCTGCCTCGATGGGGTGCTGCTGCCCTTTCCCCTCTTCTTCCTCCTTACTTCTCGATGGCTAACTGGAGGAGGAAGAGGAGAAACAACAGCAGCGCCCCTTCTCCTTTTCTTTCTCCTCTTCCTCCAGCTGGCCATCGAGGAGGAAGAGACTGGGGTGGGCTGCTGCAGTTTCTCCTCTTCTTCCTTCTCTTCCTCCTCGATGGCCAGCTGGAGAAGGAGGAAGAGGAGAAACAGCAGCAACGGCCCCTGGACGGCCTCCTCGGTTTCTCCTCTTCTTCCCCCTCTTCTTCCGTCCTTCGTGGCCAGCTGGAGGAGGAGGAGGAGGGTCAGGAAGAGCGGCGGCATAGGAACTTCGCCTGGGGTCCCCTGTGTCGCCTTTGCCGCTTGGCCTCCTCCTCCATGGGCTTTGGAGCCGCACCTCCAGGCTCCGCTGCCGGCTTGACCCGAACGTAAGCTGATGCACCTTCTCCGTTGTGCGCCTTTGCCTCTAAGCTCCTCCTCCTAACTCTATCCAGCCCTGTGAGAAGGGGGGGGGAGGAGGAGCCGACCTGGAGCGCCTGGCTGTTTGGCTGGCACAGGGGCCGGCAGCCATTTTGAAGAGGGGCGGAGCTAACTGAGGTGCCTTCGCGACCCCCGGAAAATGCCCCTGTGACCCCCCTGGGGGTCGCGACCCCCAGGTTGAGACCCACTGCACTAGAGGGACACGACTTAACGATATGGTTGGCACGGGTACCTTTGGTACAAGAAAAGACACATAGAAAAAAATTTAGCCACCATATCATAAGGGCTGCCTTCTCCAAGACCTGGGAAAAGTATTGACACATACTATCCCCAATGGAAGGTCTGCACAAGAAAGAATTAGCTGCAGAGGACTGGTTAACTTATAAGCAAATATTGAAGAAAACAACTAACGCTAACTGGAACATCAAAACAATAGATGAAATAAGAGAAACCAACATCAGTTGGTTTCAATATCATCAAGCGCACCGAATATTCAGGGAGGACTCAAAAATAGGATTTGCAGAGGAAGATGGTTTTTGGGACCAAATGATGAAAACTAAAAAAAAGAGCGTAAGTTTAATCTATAAACCATTGTTAAGGTGGTCAACGGAAGACGAGCAGATTAAGGACTGCCACATTAGATGGGCAATGGACTTTAAACATGCGATACCTTTAAAGCAATGGGAAGAGGTATGAACGAGGAAATTAAATGTGACAATGCACGGACTTGACCGGCCCCTTAATCACACACACAGAGACGGTATTCAGCTAACTACTTTATTGAAGAATAAAAACAGTAGAAAAGGTATTGTCCATAAAAATAGCAAAAGCAATCCAAAGGTGATGGATGAATAGAATGTCCAAAATCAAGCTTGGCAATTTTTCCAAGGAATCGGCAAGGCTCCGCTCAACAAAAGCGGATCAGGAACAAAACAAGGTAACAAGGTCCAAGGCACTCCTTGGCAGGCCACTAGCCCCAAACTTGAGCTCCGTGGTCTTGCCTCGCTAACACGTCTGCATAGGATAGACGTGGCCGAGGTACTGAGGATCCGTTCCCACGGATCCTATACTTAATCCTCTTGCCGAGGCCCCCGACGCTCTAGGCTTCTCCTCCTCCAATCTGTGCTGCGGGACCTCGGCCGGTCTAGGCTGTGAAACCAGCCCCTCCTGCTAGCCTCGATGTTCCGTCTCCTATCAAAGGTTCGGCCTTGCCTCCCAGCACCTGCTTCCCTATCTCTGTGAGAAGCTAACTCCCTATCTCCTTCCCGGGCCTCCTCCTCCGTGGTTTCCCACATTCTTTCTTGCGAACCTTGCCCCCGCCCCCCGGCCGTTCGTAATCTTCACTATCACTGCTTACATCGGCCATCTGGTCTTCCAGGTTCTCGTAAGGGTCAGGCCAGCCAGGATCCCACGCTAGGCTCTCTGTGGGCGAAGAAGGCCCAGCTAACTGAAATTCCCCTTCTTCCAGCCCTTCCAAATCCTCCTCAGAATCCACCTCAGCTCTAGCTGGCTCTAATGCAAGTGGGACCCCCGGTGTCGTTCCTAGCCCCCCAGGCACGAACGAGAACTGGGGTGCTACATTAAAATACACAGCTGCAACAGACATCAGGGGGAACTGGTTAAAAATGCAACTTAGGTGGCATTTATGCCCACAGAAGTTAGCCAAGTTCAACAAAGGCATCTCTAATAAATGTTGGAAATGTAATAAAGAACTTGGTACATATATACACCAGTGGTGGGACTGTAAAAAGGTAGCAAAGTATTGGAGAGCAATACATAGAGAATCTCAAAAGATAATTAAAGCCAAATTTAAAATAGACCCACAAGTATACCTGTTAGGACTGTCAGAACCGGCACTGAATAAAAACCAAGATAGGATGCTTTTTCTCTTAAGCACGTGTGCGCCTAACACTAGCAAAGAAATGGAAACAGTATATTGTACCCAATATGGAGGATTGGGCAATGAAGATATTAGATGTAATACAAATGGATCTTCTATCCCAAAAAATATATGGGAAAAAAGAAAAAACGGACTGGTCCAGTTTTAAAGAATATCTACAAAAAAAAGGGAAGGCAATTTTTGATCAATTTAAACGATGTGTAATGATGTAATGCAATAACATCACAATGTAATGTAATAACTTCTGAATACACCCTCTATACCCTTCATTAACTACCGTAATTATATAGGAATAAATGCAAGGAGGGAGGGGGGCACTCTGAACTCACTCGGAAGAGAGTTTCACAGCCAAGGGGCCACCACCGAGAAGGCCCTGTGCCTCGCCCCTACCAAGCACACTTGCAAAGGCATTGGAACCAAGAGTAGACCTCCCCCGGCAGATCTTAGCACTCAAACTGGTTCATAAAGGGAGATGCGTTCAGATAGGTAAGCTGGACCAGAACTCTTTAGGGTTTTATAGGCTAAAGCCCGCACTTGTGCTTGGTAGCAGATTGGGAGCCAGTTGAGCTGACGCAGCAGGAGGGTTGTATGTCCCCATATGTTGCTCTGGTAAGCAGCCTGGCTGTTGCTCGTTAGACTACTTAAAGCTTCTGAGCAGTCTTCAAAGGCAACCCCACATAGAGCATGTTGGAGTAGACTATTCCAGATGTGACAAGATCACCATGGCCAAGTCTGACTTCCCAAGGTACGGGTGCAGCCAACGCAGAAGTGTGCTCATCTGTCCCTGTGTTTTATATATTATAACAATATTTGGTGTGCTTTATAATTAAAAAGTGCCCCCTTCCAGTGGTGCAGTGAATTAAACTGCTGAACTTGCTGACCGAAAGGTCAGTAGTTCAAATCTGGGGAGCGAGTTGAGCTTCCAGTGTTAGCTCAAGCTTCTGCCAACCTAGCAGTTTGAAAACATGCCAATGTGAGTAGATCAGTAGGTTCCGCTTCTCTGGGAAGATAACGGCGCTCCATGCAATCATGCTAGCCACATGACCTAAGGTGTCTGTGGTCAGCGCCGGCTCTTCAGCTTAGAAATGGAGATAAGCACCACCCCTCAGAGTCGGACACAACTAGGGCTAATGTCAAGGGAAAACCTTTACCTTTACTTTAATAATTAAAAATAGAAACCTGTAACACCTCAAAGAGTAATAGATGTATTATACCATGGACTTTCCCAGATTACACTGAATTCATCAACTGCATGACTCAATATTTCAGTCTAATGAGTATATGTAGTTGGAGTGTGATTACAGACACTGAGGCCAAATGGAAGTTAAATTAAAAAGTATTGACTGTAACACAGTTCAGAAAGGGGAAATGTGCATTCTTGTTTTGAGAATGAATCATTCTGAGGACCAGAAATAATTTCAATCTTGATAAAGAGAAAAAGTAACATTACGGAGTGTTGTTTGGTGCTGACTTTTCATTAATTCAGCTATATTATCCATAACAGCTTTTACAATTTATTAAAAATAGTCATACACAATGTCAACTCTAGATTAGGATTAATTGGATTGCACTCAATCATAAAATTCCAAAACCATATTATAAACATTCACTTCTCATCAGGATGCCAGTTGACTTACCCATCTGTGAACAAAACAGAAATATGCTTTTGCTTAGCTTGCCTAACTAAATGAAGCTTGGTTCACTTGCCTGCAGCCGAAGACAAATTAGGCCGATTATACTGGAAAGGGCACACAGTACATCTAGGAATTAAAACGGAGACTGGGCATTTAGGATAAAGAAAATGAATCGCCCACATTACCCTCAGACTTTGTACCATTAAACGTTGCCAGACTGTATGCTATTAATTTGAAAATGGCATTTCCAAATATTTTAGCATGGTCACAAACACTTTTCATTTTGAGCTTGGGGTCAGTCAGGTTTATATATGCTTTGTATAAAATGTAGTAATATTTATTCCAGGATGATATGAGGAGGTTATACCACTGTGATTTGCTGCCATTAATGTGAACACGCAGTCCTGGGAAAAAAATTATAATTCTGGGGGTTTTTTTTATTAACAGCTGCTTCTTTTATGCATAGATCGCATATTCCCCAGTTCATTTTTGTTCCTTTGAGATATTGCCTGGTATGCACTTTTTAAATACGTGAATACTTGACAGATGGTATTTGCCATACCAATTGGTATATGGAATCGGAGAAAACAATAGCTACAAGCTATTAAAAAAACACTATTGAATTAGCCTAAATCTGTTTATTTTTAAAATATATAAAAAATTCTTAACTACTAGGAATATGGAAAGTTTAGTTGATATAATTTAAAAATGTAATAAAATAAAACACAAGCAACTAAATCTATCAAAGCTTGGGATCTACAAATGGCCAGTGACTCTCTAGCTCACTTGCTGGCAGTGAAACAACTAGATAATTAATGACTCTGCCCTTAATGATTCCTGTCTCTTGCTTCAGATAGCAATATGTATTGTTTCAGTTATGAAGCACAGAACTGGCCTTTCCATATACATTACTCCCACGCCATGGTTTAGAGCTGTTTCTACATGAGAGCAATAAAGAGGATGAGACTGGATTAACCATCAAGCAAAATAAGCTCATCAATTTATTTTATTTATGTACAGTATTTATACCCCAACCTTCTCACCCCGAAAGGAGGCTCAGAGCGGCTTTTACAGAATACACTCATAAGGCAAACATTCAATGCCGATCAAACACTGAACAAGGACAGACAGATGTAAAGGCAGTTGTTCCCATCTTATTTCTGGCATCTTGGAGACTGTGCTCAACTCCGGCCAAGGGGGCGGTGTTGCTGTTACCCCATCTTCCATGCCAAGGAGCTTTCCTTTATTACCTCCCCCACTAAAAGTGGTACCTATTTATCTACTCACATTTCTGTTAGGTGGGCAGTTGAGCTGGGGTTAAAGGTGGGTGCTCACCCTGACCCGGAATTGAACTGCTGACCTTTCGATCAGCAGGATTTTTCTGCAGCACAGCAGTTTAGCTGTATATATATGGCGGCAGATGGGGGCCATCATATATATTTTCATCATTAGATTTACTATGGGCCATATGATGCAAAACTGCAAGTGGTACAGCTGAACCAGGTTCCACAAAAATGGGCTGTCATAATTAAAGACTTTGCCGTTCAAAGAAGTAGGAGAAAGTTCTTCAAATACAAATAAAGAGGAAGTGTACAAAAAATAAGCATTATTTTCCATTTTACCATATGTTTTGTATCATGTTGAAAAATCACATTTTGTTTTACAATTTGTTATTGTTCATTTATTTCCAATAAGATATATAGCTGGGCATCAAAATCTTTTGCATGCTTAGGGCTTCTAAAGGTCTTAATTCAGCCACAAGGAAGGGTTTAATGGCATGAGCTGGACTCAAAGCCAAAAAAGTTGTGGAACTGTTTTCCTTATTTCAAAGCCCCATTTAGCTCTAAAAGCATTGTATTTTGCATTTAGTCACTGATTCCTAACTGGTGATTGAATATACTGTAACGGGGGGAAATACAGTCCAGCTATGAAATCCCTGTGTGTTTTTTCCCTATGCTAGGATAAGATAAATAATTAAGACAGTTTCCCAATTTTATTAGAAGATTAGATAAATACTTAATATGTCCAGTTTGGGAGCCAGCATAGCGTAGTTGTTTGAATGAATGTTCAATTATAACTCTGGAGACCAGGGTTTGAATTCCCTCAGCTATGGAAACTCTCTAGGTAACTGTGAGAGGGTCCAGCATCTTCCATAGGCAGGAAGGGGGGACGCCATAAGCATAGTCATCCATTCTGTCAGTTGCTTATGACAAAGAAGACTCCGGCAGCTGTTTGGAATACTCCCAAGTTACTCCTTTATTTCAGACATGCCAACAACTCAAGTCCAACGGAGCTCCTTGTTCCTCTCCCACTCTCCCTCTTATCTCCTTTTCTTCACTCCCCCCTTCCTGCTGCCAATTACTTCACATGTGTCTCAGTGCTTGCTTTAATTCAGTCTCCTTGGGTCTTGCTGGTGTTTTAAAGGAACAGCTTATTTCCAACTCCAGGACAGGACTATCCACTGTCTCCCTCTTACAGTGACCTTGGACAAATCACACTTTCTCAGCCTCAGAGAAAGGCATACAAAACCCCCTCTGCACCAATCTTGCCGAGAAAGCCTTGTGAGAGGTTTGACTTTGCATCGCTATAAAACGGAAATGACATTAAGGCACATAAAACAACAATGTGTAGTCTTGCATTTTAAATTCCCATACCTTGTAATGTTATTGTTGTAGGGATAGAATGCTTTAAATGCTAAACACATGATGCTAAGCATATCTAGCTATGAATAAGAACTATTTTGAAAGTGGTGATGTATTTTTGTAGAGGTATCAGCTAGTATTGTGCATAAGGATGTCAGTGCCTGGTGGACTTCTGCTAAACCAGATCAGCCAAGATTGAGGACAAGCCCTTTGGACTGAAGGCAAAGCTAGTGCCTCAACATTTCAAAACATTGAGACTGCAGAAAATGTTTAAAACAATTTAAAAAAATATTTCTTCCTTGAAGTCCGCTTATTGTTGCTAAACTTTTGAGGAGGGAGGGGCCATAGTTCGAAAGTAAAAATAACAAAATGTGTAGGTAGCTATACCCAGGAGACTCCCCATGGCAAATACACTTTAAAGTAAGAAAAGATATGGTACCCCCATTATTAACTACAGAAGGTCTTGGTAGGCACTAATTTCCAAGCTGATAGCAGTGATAGCCCCTATTAAAACTTTGTTATCTCACTTTTTCTGCTCCCTCTAGTCTAATACCACACTATGATGCTGCTTGAATACATTTTTCCAGGTTTTCATTTGTGAGATGTTGGGTGGTATGTGATACCCTTTCTGATATCCTTGGAGTAATTACGGAGGATATATAGACTAGGGTTCTCATGCCAAACCCATGCTGAACTACAAGTTTTACTGGTTGCAGACCATGAATAACTCATATATACAGAGTGTGTGTGTGTGTGTGTGTGTGTATATGTTCAAGTTGCTATCAGCTCTCTCCCAAATTTTTTCAGCAGAGTAGGATCTATTTGGTACATAAACAACACCTGATGAGGTATCCATGAAATACTTCAGAACTGAAATAAAAGCATTTATATAATAATAAACAGTCTGCAGATTCTTTAGGGATTCGGTGTTAGATTAGAGAAGTAATAAGTGTTATTTATTGTTCAAAATAGTAAAAATGTATCACTTCACTACATTAACGGCTCTTTTGAGCAAGGAGTCTTTCCAGAGGGCTTGAAAGAGGCTGTGGTCGCTCTATTTCTGAAAAAGCCAGGGTTAGACCCCTCGGTTCCCTCCAACTACCGCCTAGTATCGAATTTGTCGTTTCTGGGCAAGGTGGTTGAGAGGGCAGCAATGGAGCAGTTGCAGACAGCTGGTTTAGACCCGGCTTCCTTTCTGGGCATGGGACGGAGACGGTCTTGGTCTCCATCACGGACCAGCTACCTTGCCAGCTTGACCAAGGCGGATCAGCACTGCTGTGTTATTGGATCTCACAGCAGCGTTTGATACAGTCGATTATGATCTTTTGATGCACCGCCTTGCCGTGGTTGGAGTGAGGAGGAAACCCCTTGATTGGCTGTCCTCATTTCTCCACAATCAGAAGCAGCGAGTGCAGAGGGGCGGGCTGGTTTCCGGGGTCCCCCCCTGTCTTGTGAGGTCCCTCAGGGAGCCATCCTCTCCCCTCTGTTATTTAACATCTATATGCGACCGCTCACTCAACTGGTACATAGCTTTGGGCTTGAGTGCCATCAGTACGCTGATGACACTCAGCTCATTCTGAGGATGTAAGGTCGATTGGAATCCGTACCTGATAATTTCCATCAATGCCTTGAGGCTGGTACTGGATGGCTGCGAGCCAGTAGGTTGAAGGTGAATCCGGTGAAGACGGAGATCCTTTGGCTGGGTCATCCGGTTGATAGGGAAATCCATCGTCGACCCTGGATGGTGAGGCTCTTTGCCCGTCATCATCAGTAAAAAGCCTGGGTGTTCATTTGGACCCCCTGCTGTCGATGGAGACTCAAATCTCCAACGTCAGCAGAATCGCATTCTTCCATCTGCGACAAGCGAAGCGACTGGCTCCCTATCTCTCACGGAACGACCTAGCCATGGTCCAAGCCACGGTCATCTCAAGACTTTACTGTAACGCTCTTTACATTGGCCTTCCCTTGACGCTGATCCGGAAATTTAAGCTAGTGCAGAATGCTGCAGCCCGGCTGCTTGCGGGGAGCCCATGAGCTGCCACATAACACCTATACTGCAGAACCTGCACTGGCTGCCAATTGAATGCCAGATCACTTTCAAGGTGTTAGTTCTTACTTTCAAGGCCTTACATGGTCTGGGGCCAGTGTACCTACGGGATCGCCTGATTCTATATAACCCTCCGAAATCACTCCGTTCTGAAGACCAGAACCTCCTTGCCATTCCTAGTGTGAAGTCTTTCCATCTGACTTCGACGCGGTGCAGGGCTTTTTCTATTATTGCCCCAGCTCTCTGGAATATGCTACCATCAAAAATGCGGGCTCTACGAAATTTAGCCACCTTCCGTCGAGCCTGCAAGACGCATTTGTTTAGACAAGCGTTTGAAAGCCGGTGATTCAAACATGCTTTATCTGCTGTTTTATGTATATTCTATTCTATGTTTTAACTCATTGTTTGTTATTGAATTGTTTTGTGAACCGCCCCTAGCCTTTTGGGAGTGGCGGTCTACAAGCCCAAATAAATAAATAAATAAATAAATAAATAAATAAATAAATAAATAAATAAATAAATAAATAAATAAATAAATGTTCTTGAGCCCCTGAGTTGTACAGTCTGCCATTTGCAAGGGCAGAGGTCTGAAATATGATATACATTTGGCATGCATAATGGATTACTTGTATCTATAGAGGTGGGAAACTATTATTGCCATATTATGCACCAGCTTTAATTAATGGGCATGTTTCTTTCCTGGTGTATTCAAATAGCATAAAGTGATTAACTAATCATGCTAATTGCACAGCAGCATTAATGTAGAGGATTCAACGTTGGGCTTATATATTCCAAGCTATATCCAAATCCACATTCAGTCATGAGTCATTCGATAGGTTAAACAAATACTATTTCACAAGGTTGTTCAGAAAATGTGTAAGTCACACAACAAATGCCAAATATTTCAGATTTTGAAAAGTGCTGGGGGAATGATAGCCACATCTTAGGGTAATGTCGTGACTCCCACAGATGGCTCAAAGACACGCCAAGCTAGCAAAAGTATTTACAGTTTATTGTTCAACAAAAACACAGCCACAGTCCGGCATACAAGGAACCCACACCCGAAAAAAACCCAGTAAACAAAAACAGTGAAGACGTCCGTCTTTTGAAGTCCTTGGCTTTATTCCGGCCCGAAGTCTGTTGCGATGTGAAGACCCGTCCAAGAAGGAAAGGAAGAGTGCTTCTCCAATTCCAGGAGAGCAACACAGGAAAAGCCCAAACGAAACGCGGTAGTCAAGCTTGCTGGGAATCAGGAACTGCGATACAAGAAACAAGAGCACCAAATACAAGAACCAGCAACCCACCAGCAACACCTTGGCCGACCGCAGAGTCCCAAATCCCCAGGCCTTACTTTAATACCCTTACAAATCAGAGTCATCAGACTCCCCACCCAACTCTGCCCCATTCCCCTCAGCTGCAGCACTGGTTGTGTTCCTCCAATCTTCCCACCTTTGCTGGGCAGTTAAAGGACCCCAGTCCGATTCAACATCCCCACTAGGCCAAGCAGGGTCACTCGAAAAGCCAAAAAAGGAGCTTTCGCTGGACTCAGCATTTATCACATCCCTGACATCTTGCACCAGTGCTGAGTCCAGCTCGGTATCACTCTCTTCTGAAGGTAACTCTACGTCAAACCCCTCAAAAGTATCATCACTGATAGGCTCCCTAAGTATTTGTCGGACCTTTCTCCTGTGCTCTGCCTCTTCCAAACTCTCAGCACTTGCAGCCCTTTTCCTCCCAGCTGCAGTCATTCTACCCAACCTCCCTCTTCCAGTGACATGTCCAACACAGAATCCTCCGAGTTACTACCTGTAGCAACTACAGGCTCAGTTTGCTCAACTACAACAGGTAATATGATAAATAAAACACTGTATCTAATGGTAAGACCAATACTTTAAGTTAATACATTTATTTGCATAAATATATCTTCTATTTTGCAAACAAAGTTTTCAAAATATTAAAAAGCAGTAATAATGACTTCAGAAACAAACAATGAAATACTATGACAGCGTTTCTCAACCTGGGGGTCAGGACCCCTGGGGAGTCGCGAGGGGGTGTCAGAGGGGGTCATCAAGGACCATCAGAAACACACAATATTTTGTGTTGGTCGTGAGGGTTCTGTGTGGGAAGCTTGCCCCAATTCTATCATTGATGGGGTTCAGAATGCTTTTTAATTGTAGGTGAACTATAAATCCCAGCAACTACAACTCCCAAATGTCAAGGTCTATTTTCCCCAAATTCCAACAGTGTTCACATTTGGGCATATTGAGTATTTGTGGTAAGTTTGATACAGATCCATCATTGTTTGAGTCCACAGTGCTCTCTGGATATAGGCAAACTACAACTCCAAAAGTCTAGGTCAGTGCCCACCAAACCCTTCCACTATTTCCTGTTGCTCGTGGGAGTTCTGTGTGCCAAGTTTGGTTAAAGTCCATTTTTGGCGGAGTTCAAAATGCATTTTGATTGTAGCTTAACTACAAATCCCAGGAACTACAACTCCCAAATGACAAAATCAACACCCACCCACCCTGACAAATACCCGATACACTCCTCACCAGTATTCAAATTTGGGCATATCGGGTATTTGTGCCAAATTTGGTCCAGTGAATGAAAATACATCTTGCATTTCAGATATTTACATTACGATTCATAACAGTAGCAAAATTATAGTTATGAGGTAGCAATGAAAATAATGTTGTGGTTGGGGTTCACCACAACATTAAGGGGTTGCAGCATTAGGAAGGTTGAGAACCACTGTCTTAGGGCAACATGATAAATAAAACACTGTACCTTATGGTAAGACTAATATTTCAAGTTAATACAGTTTTTTGCATAAATATTTCTTTTCTTTATTTTATTTTATTTGCAAAAAAAGGGTTTTGAACATATTTAAAATCAATAGTAATGACAACAGAAACGAACAATGAAAGACATTACTCTTTGAACTGGGAGTATTGTCTATTTTATAGCTCTGAAATAATGTTCTAATATTTTACAACATTTAAAATTTAATCTTCATTCTAATTTTTTTAAAAGACACCATGGTTTGTTAAAACACTACATGAATGGTTTACTGCAGACAGTAGTTATTTACAAGAAAATCAAACCGCAGAGTTTTCTTTTACTGCCTCCTTTGTGTTCCTGTTGTATAGTTTTTATGAGAAGTCTTTTCATAACAACATAGGTATTATTCTGTGGGAAGGATCATTTAACTGCCTTATTTTTATATTGCAGAGAATTATGACTACCTTCATAGGACCCTGCACACATTACATAGGTGCAGGTGAAGGTGATTTGCAGACAGATGGTAATTTCTAACAGAATTAAGAATATAAAATCTGGAATAAAATAAGTCCTATTATTTTTTTAAAGGTGTGTGGGAGTGTATAAGTGGTCAATGTGCATGCCAAGGAAAGAGAGCAAAACCTTTGCCAACACTGCATTTATAATTAAGCAATATAGGCATACTACTTCAAAGTTAAAACAGCTAAAAAAACCTTTTGTTTATAGAATCATAGAATCATTGAGTTGGAATTGACCTCCTCCAGCCCCCTACCAAGAAACAGGAAAATTGCATTCAAACACCCCTGACAGATGGCCATCCAGGCTCTGTTTAAAAACCTCCAAAGGAGGAGCCTCTACCACACTCCCAGGCAGAGAGTTCCACTGCTGAACTGCTCTCACTGTTAGGAAGTTCTTCCTAATGTTCAGATGGAATCTCCTTTCCTGTAGTTTGAAGCCATTGTTCCGCGTCCTAGTCTCCAGGGCAGCAGAAAACAAGCCTCCCTAACACTTCCCCTCACATATTTACACATGGCCATCATGTCTCCTCTCAGCTTTTTCTTCTTCAGGCTAAACATGCCCAGCTCTTCAATCCGTTCCTCATAGGGCTTTTTCTTCAGACCCTTGATCATTTTAGTCACCATTCTCTGGACCCATTCCAGCTTGTCAACATCTCCTTTCAATTGCAGTGCCCAGAACTGGATGCAGTATTGTGTGGTCTGACCAAGGCAGAACAGAAGGGTAGCATGACTTCCCTGGATCTCCTATTTATGTAGGCCAAAATCCCATTGGCTTTTTTGGCCGCAGCGTGACATTGTTGGCTCATGTTTCATATATTGTCCTTGGGGACTCCAAGATCTTTTTCACACATACTGCTGTCGAGCCAGGGCTCCCCCATTCTGTATCTTTGCATTTCATTTTTTCTACCTATGTGGAATTCAGCTACATTATGCCAAAGATTTTCTATAACTAAAGATCCCTTTGGTCTGATATGGCGTCAGTATATTAGGAATCCTGACATATTAAAATTCTTTTAGCTTTGAATGGCCTTGCAGCTTCAAAGCCTGTCCACTTCCTGCCTGGAGGCATCCTTTGTTGGGAGGTGTTAGCTAGTCCTTATTATTTTGATATCATCGATAGGCTAGTACAAATATTTTGGGGAAAATTAATTTAAATGATTCTCAGTCGTACTTCCTGGGCCTTGGAATAGACAGTACCTATACTGTTTGTTTTTTTAAAAAAAGAAGTAGAATCCTGAGAGTTTATAGAATAATTGTATAAAATTAAAATAATAAATAATAAATAAAATTTTTAAATAAATAAATAAACTTAAAATAATGGTATAAAAATAAAATAAATAAAATGGGACCTGAATATCTATGGAATTTAATATCCACGGGGCTGGGGGGCTGGAATTAAATCCCAGCAGATACTAAGGGTCCACTGTGTGGAATTGGGGATTCTGAGTAATTGTGAATCGTTTCAGATTTACAAAACATTTGCCACCCCAATTGTACTTTTCTAGCTCGATTCTCCATATTCCATAACTTTTCCTCAGGTAAGTGTTATTAGTATAACTTCTCTATGAAAATTAACAAATGAGCATTGTAGCACACCAAAATACCTGGGAGTTACATACGTTGGACCGTGATCTGACTTATAAGAAGCATTGCTTGACAATCAAGCAAAAAGTGGGTGCTAGAAATAATATCATACAAAATCCAGCTGACACAACCTGGAGATCCCTACCAGATACAATGACGACATCTGCCATAGTGCTTTGTTACTCTGTTGCTCAGTATGCATGCCTAATGTGAAATACATCTTACCACGTTAAAACAGTGGATGTGGATCTTAATGAGACATACCACATTATCAGAGGATGTCTATGCCCTACACCACTGGAGAAATTATACTGTTTAGCTGGTATTGCACCCCTTGACATCTGCCGGGAAGTAGCAGCCAATAATGAAAGGATCAAGGCAGTTACATCTCCGGCCCATCTTCTGTACAGATATCAGCCAGCATCTCTGAAATCAAGAAATAGCTTTCTAAGATCTACAGAGGTACTCGCAGGAACGCCTCAGCAAACGTGAATCCAAAAGTAGCAGGCTAAAACCAGGAACCTCAATCCATGGCTGATACCGGATGAGATACTCCACCCTAGGCACATAGAAGACTGGACGACCTGGAAGGTGCTGAACAGACTGCCCTCTGGCACCATGAGGTGCAGAGCCAATCTTCAGAAATGGGGCTAAAAGTGCAGTCCACAAAACTCGAGTATGGAGTAAAGCAAACCACAGACCACTTACGACAATGCAGCCTGAGCCCTGTCAAATGCACAATGGAGGACCTTCTTACAGTGACACCACAGGCACTCCAAGTGACCAGCTTCTAGTCAAAGGACATTTAGTATAATGACAAGTTTTTAACTTTGTTTTTTAAATACCGGTACATTATAACTGGCCTCTCTGTTGGCACCCCCTTTTTGTGGGGGAGAGGTTTGCGTACCTTAATGAAGTTGTGAGCTATGCTGGCAGTGGCATAATAGTCATCGGTAGGGCCTCCCATGACGGACAGGTCATAATCGAAGGTTCTGACAAAGAGCATCAAAAGGCAGGGTGGGCTCTCTAGCCTTTTGGCAACCATCCTAGGAGAAGGAAAACTCTGATTTCAAAGCCGGGCAGATGGTGCTCGTTTAACCCTGTAAGGTCAACCATCTAAGAGAAGGATTCTCGAACCAAATCTACGACCTGAGGACCTTGCTGCCACCGTCCCAGCTTGCTAGGCCCCAGCAGACGAACCTTTGGTTTATTTATTTATTATTTATTAATTCACATTTCTGCGTCACCACTCCCAAGCGGCTCAGGGCAACTTACAGCAGCAAGTTAATAGAATAAAATCACATAAAAACACAGTAAAACATAGCAATTAAAATACAATAAACAAGATAGAACAATTGAATATCTCAGCATAGCCAAGAATAAAAATCCATTGCACAGGCTCGAAGGACATATCCAACCTCCAAATCATCAACGCACTTGTAGAAAGCATGGGATGAGTCCTTCCTGAATCTTCGTTTACGAAGAAAAGCCAAGGAAGGATAACTGTACCCTCAACTCACTCCGGATACTATAAATATTTAAATAGAACCATTTTACTGCTTGTTTCACAATTCTATCTAATGGGTGAAACCATTTAAAATAAATATATGTACGTTGCAGAAGTACCCATATAGCCTATTTGACTTTTCCACTATTTGTTGTGCTACATCCTGGAATTGAAACGGAATTAACTGGCATAGTTTCTCCTTGTTCGACACAAGAGAGCCAGCATTCTGAAGGTGTCTAATATGTTTATACTGGTTAAAAAAGGGGGGGGGGGAATGGTGCTTCTGCCAGAAATCACAGAAGTGGCTGAATTGAGTCAGTCTGCCTGCAACTGCAATGTGACATGATCTCTGATTAAATAACAATTCTTTCTGGAAGGCCCCTGAGTTTTCATGAACAGTTTCATGAAGATGGGCTCTGGGAGAAAGTTGTGCACAAACAATGACTAGGTTATTTTTTAAATCCGAAATTATGAACATACCTAGAGCACCATTAAACCCATTATTACAAAATGGAACCTCTCCAGGGCACGTCTCTAGGATGGAGGACTACCGCCTCCCAAAGATACTACTCTATGGTGAACTCGCCACGGGTCAGCGCAAGAGACATGCCCCCAAAAAGAGATATAAGGACTCCCTGAAACAACATCTCAGGCTCGGCCAGATTGATCACCAACAATGGTCCACCCTGGCCTCACATCGGGAGGCATGGAGATGCACTATCCACAATGCTGAGGCCTCTTTCGAGAAGACACGCCGAATGAGTCTCGAAGAGAAACGACAACGCAGAAAGAACCGCAACTTGGAAACGACATCACCCAAGGAGACTTTCTGCTGTGCTTTCTGCAACCGAACTTGCCTATCTCAGATTGGCCTTTTTAGTCATCAGCGCGCTTGTAAAAAGCGTGGGATGAGTCCTTCCTGAATCTTAGTTCACGAAGTAATGCCGAGAGAGAGACAAAATGGAAAACATATGGCTCAGTTGTGACTTTGCTTGGAAAACTCACTGACTGCACAACAAGGGCTTTAGTCCAAGAAACAATCAAGAAGCTGATGCTATATCGGAAAGAGCTGGAGAGATCTGCCATTGAGATGGGAAGAACTATTTATGGAACAAATAACTCCCAGACACTCCACAAAGACGGGCTTTAATGGAAAACAGTAAGAAGAAAGACATTGCTTTTTTAAAAAATCCTATTAAAACAGTTTTCATATAATGTTATAGAAATACAGCTCAATTCTATTACTTTTACTTATTCTAATTTCACCCATTGCATAGCATTACGATAATGTATTTAATAATTATCTGTCCAAAGTCTTAATTGGCTGTTTGGTGATTTCAATTTGCCATTGCTTTTACACCTGAAGTTGATAAATGGTTTCCATGTATTACCAAAAATTGAAACCATGTGACTCAAAACGTATTTTTTTCCTATGATCCCAAAGAGTTTTCTCCTAGCAGTGCAAACAACACCATGAGCACCAGAAAGATCATTTCCCATTGCCTGGACTCCAGCCAGCTAGCGATTTCCCAGTCAAGTGCAGGAAGCTTGTGGGAGACAGAAAGATGGATTACATATGCAGAGAGTTTTGTGCAGCCCCACAGGGAGCCTTTTAAGCCACAAAAGGATTCTAAAAGCATTTTGCGTTCACCACGCTAATATCTTCAGGAAGATTCCATATTCCACTGAAGGATACATTTATACTAATCCTTTAAGGGAAAGGGTGTGGCAGGATGAGCCATATTTAAAACGGAGGTGAGTGCTTCAGGATTTAATCATGTCACATGTAAACAGCACCTAATGTTTGCAGGAATAATAAGATCAACCAACATCTACATTCTCAGAGTTGATCAGTTTTAAAAAATTATGGACAACTTTCTCACATAGAACAGCACAAAGAATTGCTGTATATACACATGGCTAAGCCTCTTGATGGGGCTTATTATAAGCCATCCTGAGTCCCCCTTCGGGGATTGAGAAGTTGACGGGATATAAATACGGTAAATAAATAAATAACTCATTTATTTTATTTATTTAATTACTATATTTCTATACAGCCCCACAGCCCGCAAGCAATTATATGAAACAAGGGCAGGTTTGGAAACCAAAATACAGTCCTCAAGTTACAAATATCCGACTTACAAATGACTCATAGTTAAGAACAGGGGTGAGACAACATGAAGTTAGCGAAATCTACCCCAGGAAGGGAAATTCACTCCTGAAAGAGTTATCATGGGAAAAAGGTGTCTCCACTGAAGCTTTCTTACCAATTCTTGCTTCCGCAACAACAACAATAATAGTACTGTTTATTTCTATTCTGCTCTTCTCAACCTGAAGAGGACTCAGTGCGGATTACAATACACATATGACAGATAGTCCCTGTCGGAAAGACATATAGTTACACATAGACCAGGGCTGTCCAACAGGCGGCCCGCGGGCCGGATCCGGCCCCCCAGCCTGTTGGACATGGCCCCCGCTACCCCGCTACCCCAGCAAGATTTTTTCCAAAAAAATCAAATTTTTTGAAAAAATGGCGGCCGGGGGAGGGACAGGAGGACAGGGAGGAGGAAGAGAGCTGGCTCCTCCTCCCTGCCTGTATCGCCCCTCCGTCCCTCTCGGCGGCGCCGATGCGATGCAGTTTGCATTGGCGCCGCCGAGAGGGAGAAAGGGGTGGTACAGGGAGGAGGAGCCAGCTCTCTTCCTCCTCCCTACACCGCCCCTTCTCTCTCTCTCAGCGGCGCTAATGCAAACTGCATCGCCTCAGCGGCGCCGAGAGAGGAACGGAGGGGGCGATACAGGCAGGGAGGAGGAGCCAGCTCTCTTCCTCCTGCCTGTATCGCCCCTTCTCCCTCTCTCAGCGGCACCGTTGCGAGGCAGTTTGCAGCGGCGCCGCTGAGAGAGAGAGACGGAGGCGATACAGGCAGGAGGAAGAGAGCTGGCCCCTCCTCCCTGTACTGCCGCCTTGTCCTCGGCGGCGCCGATGCCTTGAAAGGGAGAAGGGATGCCCCGTGGCTCCTCCTCCCTTCAAGGCACCTGGCAGCAGCTGAAAGTGGCGAAATCGCCACCTTCAGCTGCTGCCAGGGTGCCTTGGAAGGGAGGGAGGAGCCACGGGCATCATCCCGCCCTTCCAACGCCTCCTGTTTGGGATGCCGCCGCCGGGAGGAAAGGAAGGACGGAGGGGGCCTGGCAGGGAAGAGGCAGCGATCCGCTGCCTTCTCCCTGCCAGGACGCCTCCCTCCCTCCTATCACCCTGGCAGCGGCGTTCCATTTGGGACTCCGCCGCCGGAAGGAAAGGAAAGAAGGATGGAGGGGCCTGGCAGGGAAGAGGCAGTGATCCGCTGCCTTCTCCCTGCCAGGACGCCTTCCTCCCTCCCTCCTTTCACCCTGGCAGCGGCGTTCCGTTTGGGACGCCGCCGCCGGGAGGAAAGGAAGGACGGAGGGGGCCTGGAAGGGAAGAGGCAGCGATCAGCTGCCTTCTCCCTGCCAGGACGCCTTCCTCCCTCCCTCCTTTCACCCTGGCAGCGGCGTTCCGTTTGGGACGCTGCCGCCGGGAGGAAAGGAAGGACGGAGGGGGTCTGGCAGGGAAGAGGCAGCGATCCGCTGCCTTCTCCCTGCCAGGACGCCTTCCTCCCTCCCTCCTTTCATCCTGGTTCAGCCCGGTTCTCGCTTCCCCCACGAGCCATCCAGGCCTGTGAGAGAGCTGTTGCCCGGCTCACACCTCCCTCTGACCAGAGGGAGGCGAGATCCGGGCGAAACCCCTCCTGCAAGGTTGGATGGCTCACGGGGAAGAGAGAACCCGGCTTGCGGGAGAGTTTTTAAGCCTGGATCGCCTCCCTGGGTGACGCCTTCAGCTGCTGCTGGGGGCGGGGGCCGGGGCGGGGCTGGGGGCGGGGCCGAGCGGCCCCCCCAGGTCATCAGTGACCAAACATCAGGCCCCCGGTCCGGTAGATGTTGGACAGCACTGACATAGACAAATACAGTGCAGTTTTTAGAAGGACTTCTTCTTTCCTGGCTGCGTCATACAGGTGGGCATCATCGGTGTGAATGCTCCATTACATCATTGTTGTTATGTCCCTGCGTCATTGCGCCATCACGTCACAAGGGGGTGCTGTTGTTCCATTCTCATGACAGGAGCCTCTTGTTTCCACCACTTCCGCCTCTCCCTTCTCCGTCAGCCTATTTCAGACAAGTCTGAAGCCAATTTTTTCAAAATTGAACTATCAAAGAGATGGAAAATGATGTGAAATCTTCAGAACAGGGACGTAAGACAGAAAAACAAACACCATGGGTATTGTCGAAGGTTTTCACAGCTAGGAACACTGGGTTGTTGTGTGTTTTCCAGGCTGTATGGCCATGATGCCTACTATAGATGCAGATGAAACGTCTCTCTTGACGTTTCGCCTGCATCTATAGCAGGCATCCTCAAAGGTTGTGAGATCACAACCTCTGTGGATGCCTGCCATAGATGCAGGCGAAACGTCAGGAGATAATGCCTCTGGAGCATGGCCATATAGCCTGGAAAACACACAATAACCCAAACACCACAGGGGTGCTAACCTTTCCCTATGCTAGCAAAGCTTGCATAATGGCTGGAGTTACACTTTAAAATGTACCTGTTCTAATTTACCAACAAATTCAACTTAAAAACAAACCTAAATAACCTATCTTGCACAGAGGACTGCCTATAATGGATTTTGGCAAGACTCATAGCTAAATTGAGGGCTAATCCATGGAGAGGGGAAGCCACCATTTCCCCACTCAGGTATTGAAAGAGGCCAAAAGCAGTGACATAATACAGAGAGTAGACTGAATCAGTGCTTCATTAAGGTTCTCCCGGGATGAACTAACCCTTGCCTTTTGCTCCTGTTCTTAGAGAAGGTGATGGTTCCTCAAAGAAAAGTACAGCTACAGTACTTATATTAACCCATAGATAAGTGAAACCAGGATTTTGGGGTTGATTGTTTTTTGACTGAAAGCTAGGCTTATCCAT
The DNA here is from genome assembly GCA_030556195.1 of Anolis apletophallus. Classification (NCBI taxonomy): domain Eukaryota; kingdom Metazoa; phylum Chordata; class Lepidosauria; order Squamata; family Anolidae; genus Anolis; species Anolis apletophallus. Next base: position 63,642,805 of record JARBWK010000008.1, on the reverse strand, counting down.
GAGTATATAGGTTACTGTACATCTGAATAGAGAAGCAAAGAGATATTTGGCTTTCCTAATAATTCTGGTTTCACAATGTTGGTAGTTCTTATTTTACAGCAGTGGACATGCATGTGTATGTATGCACCATCATGCCAGACATTTCAGATTCTCTATTTATACAGTAACTACAAATCTTCAAACAGACTATAAGCACACGAAGACTGAAAAGTCTCGAATTCTGTTCCTTTTTTTTCTTTTCAATTTTATACTGGGCTAAATTAAACTGACCTGGGGAGCTGGTCTCTTTTTGTCTGGATGTACACTGCTGAACGACGCAATTTGAACTGCATTGAACAGCATTAAATACCGTAGGTCTGCACTGATCACAAAATACCGTTCAAACTGTGTTGTTTGGCAGTGTTGATCCAGCCACTGTTCTGGGAGATATTATTCTGGGATAAAGAAATCTTGTGTGAATTGCTAAAATAAAATCTGAAAGAACGGGAACAAAATCTGGGGCTTTCTAGTCTTTTACATCAGTCTGGATACACCCACAATTTTAGTAACATAAACATACCAGAATGAGTAACTGATCGGTCAAAATACCATTTGCCATTTGCAACATTCACACTTTCCTCCAGCAGACAAGAGTTCTTTCTCCCACCCTGGATATTCCACATATATATAAATCGCACTTGCCTAGTTTCCAACAGACCTCGCCACCTCTGAGGATGCTGCCATATACAGTATGTGGGTGAAATGTCAGAAGAGAATACTTCTGGAACTTTGCCACACAGCCCGGAAAACTCACAGCAACCCAGTGATTCCTGCCATGAAAGCCTTTGACAACACAAAATAAATTCTCACATCACAATGAGAACAAATATTACCAACAAGGAAATCCTTAAAAACTGGACACATTTGTAGAGTATGTTTCTAAAGATGTTCTCTGTAAGAAGCATTTGTTTGTTATACGATGTAAGCAAGATCCAGGAGAACCTACCAAGGTATTCTGTATCACCACTCCATGTAACCGCATATGAACAGTGATGAGATGAAGAGGAAGTTTGAGTGGGAATTGAGGAAAAACACAATGAAGTTTCATTCTCTTCATGAAAGAAACCTTGGCAATGTTCCTGCTGTGCACTCAAGAAGTTTTAAAGTCATAAGCTCTTTGAAACTCGCGGTGGTTTAATCTATTCACTGAGCAATCAGTAATGTTTTTAATGTATTCAGACTGTCTCAGTGTATAAATGGATTGTAAAAGGAAATTAATCACAACTGGAATAAATCTACATGTTATATGTATTGCACACACTTTCACCATTTAAACTTACAGTGATTTTTATTTATTTTTATAGATATCATTATACATCAGCCGCACAGTACCGTATATACTCAAGTATAAGTCGAGTTTTTTCAGCCCCTTTTTAAGGCTAAATAAGCCCCTCTCAGCTTATACTGGAGTCATGGTTATTTATTAATTTTACTCTATTATAATTATTTTATTACATTTATTTTACTCTATTTATTATTATTTTTACATTTACATTATATTACTCTATTATTATATTTATTATTTTACTTTATTATTACTGTTATTATTACATTTCCATTATTTTTCTCTACTATTATTATTACATTTATTATTTTACTCTATTATTATTGGAAGGATACATAAGCACATTTGCACTGAAAAAGGTTAGGATCATGGTTTAATCGGAGTTGGACAGTCTTTATCTTAAATAACAATTTTATGTAAATATTCAAAAACATTTAACCTACTGATGCCTCAATTAATTTTATTGGTATCTAATTTTATTTTGAAATTTACCAATAGCTGCTGCATTTCCTACCCTCAGCTTATACTCGAGTCAATACCTATTCCCAGTTTTTGGTGGTAAAATTAGGGGCCTCAGCTTATATTCGGATCAGCTTATACTCGAGTATACAGTATATGGCAAATATTTATGCATTGAATCGAGCTTGCTCTTAGGTAGCTAAATAAAGGATTGTAGTGAGGTTCGTTGTTATTTTAGCCAAAATTAATGTGCTTAACAAATACTATAAACTGATTTTTGTGGGGAGAGGGGGGTTGTAGGACAGAATTTCTAGTGCTTCAGTCTCGGATCTGTCTTCAGTTGACAAAAGGGCTCTGTGTAAGTCCTTCCTTCCAGTTTCAATAGATTCCTTGCTTCCCATCTCAGCTGATCCTATTCAGTGCCATTCCCCAGTGCGTTTTCAAAAGGCTTCAGGGCCTACTGTAGAGATGATGAGTGAGAAAGTGCATTTCAGCCAATCCAGTTGTAGAGGCCAAAATCTGGGTCCAATCCTGCGTGTGGATGTGAGGTAGAAAAAGAAAGATTGAAAGGTCTGTATTAAGTGCCAAATAATTCATTTATTGATCACAGGTTAATAAACAATATATCAAATGTTTCTGATTTTGGTGCACACACACACACACACCACGGATACTGTTTATTTCTAAAGAGTGAGAAGTAGAAGTCTGAGCGCTTCTAGAACAGGTGTTTCCTGCTCAACCAGGAAGGGGGTAAAGACTATCAATCTAATTTTCAAACTTTATAACCTAAGGGTGATATTCTGTCATTTTTCTTGCCATCTGCACTAAAATGTAGTTGAAGCAAAGCTGTATTACACTTCCTCCTCCAGAGTATGTCCAAGTGTTTGCATTCCTGCACAAATGAAATGTGTTAATGGCAGCCTTCCGGCAAAGCAAATGCCGATGCTGTGCCCTTCAAAGGGTTTGTGAGTGATCCTTACCCTGCTGTCTTCATCCTTAATTGGCCTCCTCTGTGGGGAGCAATTAAAAATAAATGGTTGCTTGCTGAGCTGCTGGAGGGATGTTCTGCATCTCTGAACATGAGCATCCCTACATGGTCCGGCATCCATGTCAGAGATGGGCAAAAGCAGACGTATTGTATGAAACAACTGTAAATGTAGAAGAAAGCAACCAACTCAAATCATGGCAGTGGTCTGAAACAAAACTAAAGACATTAAAAAACTTGAGTTTGCAATACAATATGATCTGCATAATTACAAAACCAATACACATAGTTTCACTTATTAATTTAAAGGCTACCTTGGCAGCCACCTCTCCACAAAAGTCAACACTGACACCGAAATACAATACCGCCTGAGCTCTGCAAGTGGAGCATTTTTCTTAATGAAGCAGAGAGTGTTTGAGGACCGGGACATCCCTAGGGAAGCTATTGTCCTCCCAACAGCTATATGCCTGCGAAATGTGGACTGTCTACAGATGTCACACTCAACTCCTGGAATGATTCCATCAGTGTTGCCTCCAAAAAAAAGAAATGAAAGGGGCGTGCCACAAACACAGTCAAATAGAACAGAAGCAAAGGGGATATATAGAAATCACAATATTTAAATAACAATACCAGGAAAACAGGTTCCTATGCAGTGGTAGCAACAGTATAAAGTACAATTCAGAGTACAAATTACACAATCATATTTCATATAGAGGAAAATGCCTCATCATACAAATAATAATACAGAGATATACAGTACGGGCTGCAGGCCCGCATATGGTGTGCGGAGACGTCGAAGATGGGAGGAGCAGAGCGATCACGTCATCAGAGGCGGACACGGACCCGGACGCCGTCCCAAAATCATAAGAGGTATAACAAATAGAGTGAATATCTCAGGTCCCAGAGACCAAATAATATAATGGCAAAATACACAGGGGAGGTCGTCCATTGGTCAACGAATTAAAGGTTAGATAAGCGCCTCCGTTTCGCCCCGAAAGGGGCTTCTTCAGGACCAGGGTCGTGGCCAATGTTAAGTCTTGCCAACGTCTCGCTATCGGAACAACACTACAGATATCAACAAACAATAATACAAATGTATGTAATACAAGCGAAAGGCTTCAAATATGGCAATAGCCAGGGTTAACTGGAAATAACATCAATATATTAAACAAAGAAAGGGGGGGTACATACCCATATTAGGAGCAACAATGGCACCGCAAAATACTGACGATATCAATGGATACCAGGCTGGAGGCGTAGTTACAGAGGGGAACAGTCATTATATAGGGTATGCTCAGATGATATCAATTAAGTAATTCACTGATGGTAAGTTTGTCGTTTAACCCTTGCGGTTCCTCACATTGTAAATTTACTATCCATTTACTTTCCGAATGCCTGATCACCATCTTTGGAACTTGATGCCGGCGGATCAGAGAGCTATCCGGGACATGCCCCAGTTCCTGACCGCACTGAAGACCTGGCTCTTCCGAAAGGCTTATGGCTAAGGACACCTCCCAGACTTAGCCTGAGCTACTGGAACTATTTTAATTAATCTTTTTATTCTTTTAGCTTTTAACTATTGAATTCTTTTATGTGTTTTTGTGTGTAAGTCGCCCGGAGCACTGACGTGGAGGGCGACTCATAAATAATAAAATCAATCAATCAATCAATCAATCTCCCAACGCAGTTACTATACTCTCAACTCAAGAACGGGAAACGTAACGTTGGTGAACAGGAAAAGAGATGTAAATATGGGCTTAAAACCAACCTTAAAAACTCTGGCATAGACACTGAGAACTGGGCACTCTAGCTGGAGGTCAGCTGTGACCAGCAGTACTATAGAATTCAAAGAGGCACGAATGGAGGGCAAAAGAGAGAAAGGTGCCAAGAATAAGTTGTGTCAAGCTAAACCTGACTGGGACCGCCTTCCACTTGGAAACCGATGTCCTCACTGCGGGAGAACATGCAGATGAAGAATAGGGGTCCATAGCCACCTATGAACTCACCACCAAGATATCATCTGATCAACCTGATGATATCCCTCGTATTTTCAGTTTCTATGATCCCTCACTTTTGGCTATGCAAGTCAGGACTGGAAGAAATGGCTCAAAGGCCCCTTCCACACTGTCCCTATATCCTAGGACCTGATCCCAGGTTACCCTCTTTTCCCAGATTATCTGGCAGTGGAGACTCATATAATCCAGTTTAAAACAGATAATCTGGAATCAGATCCTGGGATATAGGGCTACCCTAAAAGGCTCCCCTTGTAAACTCTGAAATAGGTATGGCATACCTTTCCCAAATTTTTATTTCTTATCCTGAATACATAGAGTGGCTAAAATGGTGCAAGAGCTGATTGTTCTTTAAAATGTAGGATGAAATTACACTGAAGCATCCTTCCATTTTTGCTGGTTTTGCTCTCTCTGGAACAATTGTCAAACTAGTACATTCAAGTGACTTGTGAAAGACCCACTGGTTACTTTATGTCAAGGTTTGCGGCAGTTCTAAGCATTGTCTCAGGGCCCTTCCACACAGCCCTATATCCCAGAATATCTAGGCAGAAAATCCCAATTTATTTTAGTGTGGACTCAGATGACTCAGTTCAAACAGATATTGTAGGATTTTCTGCCTTGATATTCTGGGATATAGAGCTGTGTGGAAGGGACCTCAATTAAAGATGCAAACAGCAACGGAAGTGAAGAATTGTGTGTTATATGTGCCTTCAAGTCACTTGACAATTTATGGTGACCCCATGCATTTTTCAGTGGGTTTTCTTCAACAAGGAATACTCAAGATCCTTCTACACATATAAAATCCGGATTATCCACTTTGAACAGTGTAGATTCATATAATCCAGTTCAAATCAGATAATGTGGATTATCTGTTTTGATAATCTGAATTATATGGCAGTGTAGAAGGGGCCTCGGAGATAACTGCCAATTCCTGCCTTGTATAGCTATTTTTCCACAAAACCACTGCTGCAACAAAAATGTGGAAACTTACAAAAATTATGTCTGAAGATTTAAAACTGGATTGCCAACACTAAGAAATCCTTGTTCGCTTGAAATATTGTGTCCAGTTCTGGGCTGCAGAATTCAAGGAGAATATTGACCAGTTGAAATGTGCCCAGAGAAAGGAGACCAGGGCTCCTCCCAAACAGTTATATAAAATCCACATTGAAATTGATTATATGGCATTGTGGACTCACATAATCCAGTTCAAAGCAGATATTTTGGATTATCTGCCTTGATATTCTGGGTTATATGGCTGAGTTGAAGGGTCCCAAAATGATAAAGGTTTGGAAGCCAAGCCTTATAAGGCCGAGAGGGGATATGATAGCCATGTTTAAATATCTGAAAGGAAATCAAATTGAGGAGGGATATGCTTCTTTTTTGTTGCTCTAGCAGCCAGGACATGAAGCAATTGATTCGGACTGTGGGAAAAGAGATTCCACCTAAATGTTAGGAAGTCCTTCCTGAAGGTAGGGGCTATTTGGCACTGGGATATGCGCCCTTGAAGCAAGGTGGCGTCTCCTTCTCTTGGATTTTTTTTAAAATAAGAAGCTATATGGCCATCTGTTGGGAGGGCTTTGATAGCGTGTTTCTGCATGGCAGCAGGATGTTGCACTAGATTGCCCATACTCATCCAACTGTATGATTCTACCTTATTTCCATTTCCTTAACTGATAAAATTCACTATTAATTCTGATGAGAAGCAGTATGAACTAGAATATGGTGTTGAGGCTGAGGGTGCTCCAAGGACTTTTAAGACATTGTGGAATAAATGATTTTTTTGTTTCAAGGTGCCCTATAGTAAAGATAAAGAGAGTGGAGGATTGAGTGTGTTCTGATTATTTATTAGCTTTTTCAAAAGATAAACATTTTGTATTTTCCATAAGTATCTGCGGTCGGGAAAAATTATTTTGAAATTATACTACTTATAAACACAGTATGTGCATGGAGAAACACCATTTGAGTGGATAAGGGCTTTTATACATCATGAGATTTCAACACACCTAAAGAGGCGGCAGTAATGAGCCCTTTGCTTAAAAAATACCCCCGGGACACATTATACTGGATAATTTCTAACCAGCCTTCAATATTCTGGTCTCAGAAACAACTTGAAGGCACATAACAGCCACCAATATGCTAAGAGACACCCACCTGTAACTGTCCTTAAAATCTGTAAATCTAAAGAAGCCGTCAGGCATGTAGCCAGGGGAGGGGCTAAGGGGGCTTCAGCCCCCCCGAAATTCTCAGGGTGGTCCGTGAAAAGGCCTTACTGGTACATTATTTAAACTGTTATGTTTATTCATATCATGATCTGATCACCATGCTCATTATATCCCACATTAATCGGGTTATTGGGATAACAATACAAAAGGTTTGCTAGGGTAGACCCTCTTCCACCCAGTCTCGGCCCCGAACCAAACTCATCCCCCCAAATCAAAATCCTGGCTACGGCCCTGGAAGCCGTCAAAGTATTTATTGTTAGTAAAAGACTGGCTAAGAGTTGAACAAATTGAAACTTAATTCAGAGAAGGAGGCAGGGGTCCCTTTGTTGAGAAATGCTGAACTTGGAGACTTAAATTCAGTTCACCTGTACTACTAGATTTAGTACAGAACCTGGAATCTCAGGTTTTGGCAATGGAGAGAAGTATGCTTGCACAGCTAAAAACCTGTGAAGGTAATTGTGGCTGTTCTTGAAAATAGTGTACCTGGTCTTCTTAGAATATAGGCCTTTGCTAGACCCCATTTGGGAAATACCTGGTGGTCTGGAAGGCTGCTACCAGATAGGTTTCTGTCTAAGGCAAGGCTCAAGATCAAGCTAGCTGTCTCAATATTTTCATTCTATTGCCAAGCAAAGAAATTTTTATTCAGGCTTATTTGTGGAAATAGCTTTGATCCGTTAGCTCAGTGTTTTTCAACCTGGGGGTTGGGACCCCTATGGGGGTTGTGAGGGGGTGTCAGGGGGGTCACCAAAGACCATCAGAAAACACATCATTTTCTGTTGGTCATGGGGGTTCTGTATGGGAAGTTTGGCCCAATTCTATAGTCGGTGGGGTTCAGAATGCTCCAAGGTTGTAGGTGAACTATAAATCCCAGCAACTACAACTCCCAAATGTCAAGGTCTATTTTCCCCGGGTTCTCCAAACAATATATCCTCTCACCATTAGAAATAAGTTGGAGTTGTTGTTTAAGATGTAATGAAATGTAAAATGTCCGGAAAGCTTGCAGAAGAGAAAAGAAGAAAAAGAAGACGCAATCCTCAGCAGGGGTGGAGGGGTGTGGATGTTTGTGTGGGGGGAGGGTCACATGCACAGGGCACTGTGTTTTTATGTATATGTTTGTATGGATGGTAAAATTTTGGAAAATAATAAAATATATATTTTTTAAAAAGGTCTATTTTCCCCAAACTCCACCAGTGTTCACCTTTGGGCATCTTGACTATTCGTGCCAAGTTTGGTCCAGATCCACCATTGTTTGAGTCCCCAATACTATCTGGATGTAGGTGAACTACAACTCCAAAACTCAAGGTCAATGCCCACCAAACTCATACAATTTTTTCTGTTGGTCATGGGAGTTCTGTGTGCCAAGTTTGGTTCAACTCCATAGTTGGTGGAGTTAAGAATGCTCTTTGATTGTAGGTGAACTATACATCCCAGCAACTACACCTCCCAAATGACAAAATCACCCCCCACAACCCACCAGTATTCAAACTTGGGTGTATCGGGTATTGGTGCCAAATGTGTGAATGAATATACATCTGATATTTTACATGATGATTCATAAGAGTAGCAAAATTACAGTTATGAAGTAGCAACGAAAATGATCTTATGATTGGGGGTCACCACAACATGAGGAACTGTATTAAGGGGTCATGGCATTGGGAAGGTTGAGAAACACTGCGTTAGCTTAATGCTGTTGTTTCTCATTTTTATGTGCATTTTTAACTGATGTGTTTAGCTCATTTATATCTTTAATTATAATTTTATACAGTGGGATCTTGGAATCTCTAGGGTTTGGTTACTTGACCCCCAATGGATACAAAAATCCATGGATGCCCAGGTCTCATTATACACGACGATGAAGTAAAATGGTTCCTTATATAAAATGGCAAATGGGATTTTTTTTTGAGGGGGGATATTTTAAAACCATGGCTGGTTGAATCCGTATATACAGATGGCTTTTTGTATTATTCACTGTGAGTGCTATCTTTAACAGGATGGAAGCTAAGTGCAATGATTCAGGGAAAACTATATACTTGATTATATATATAAATTATTATTATATAAGAGGCTAAGGCACACATGCCTTCCGCTTCTAACACTGCCTTTGTGTCCCATTCATTTTTCCCCAAAAAACATGTTTATATTTCCTTAGATTTTGGAGTTATAATTGTTATAATGGTTAATTAGGTAAATGGCTACAAAGAACACCAATGCAGCACCATCTACTGGTAAACTAAGGGTTTTTCCACACAGCCATCTAACCCAGAATATCAAGGCAGAAAATCCTACAATACCTTCTTTTGAACTGGGTTATCTGAGTCCAAACTGTCATATATTCCAGTTCAAAGCAGAAAATGTGGGATTTGATTCAGCTGTGTAAAAGGGGCCTATGGGCTCTTCCGCACAGCCCTATATCCCAGAATATCAAGGCAGAAATCCTACATTATCTGAGTGTGGACTCAGATAACCCAGTTCAAAAATATTGTGGGATTTTCTGCCTTGATATTCTGGGATATAGGGCTGTGTGGAAGGGCCCTGAGTTATCTGAGTGCACACTGCCATATATTCCAGTTCAAAGTGTAATAAGTTCAATGTGCAGATCTGACAAATGTGAATTTAATATGTGTAGGTATAAATGGAAGAATTGTAAATCCAATGCAGTTGCATATAACCTATATGCCTGTATGTCTAATGTCATTCTTTGTCTAAATGTTTTTCTGTAATTTGATATACTCTCTCACACTGGAAATTGCAGTAAAAAGAACCTATGCTTTAAAGTTATTGAAAAGTCATTCATGACATAATCAGAAAATGTGGGATTTTATTCAGCTGTGTGGAAGGGGCCTTAGGGCCATATAATTCAGAATATCAAGGCAGTTAATCCACACTATATTCTTTGAACTGGATTATATTGCAGTGTGCACTCAGATAACCTAGTTCAAAGCATATATTGTTGGTTATCTGCCTTGATATTCTGGGAGCCCTTCCACACAGCCCTATATCGCAGAATATCTGCTTTGAACTGGGTAATAAGTCCACACAGCCATATATTCCAGTTCAAAGCAGATAATGTGGGGTTTTATTCAGCTCTGTGGAAGGAGCCTAAATTATATGGCTGTGTGGAAGGGGGGCATGAGTCTACACTGCCATATAATCCAGTTTGAAGCAGATAATCTCTATTTTATACAGCTGTGTAGAAGGGCCTTAGTTAAATTAGGAGGTGCCTTTCCATTAAAATCCCAGGGTAGAATTATCCTGACAGACCAACTTGCTAACACAACTATTAATTCTTTTTATGTCTCTTCATCAGACAATAATTTAAGTTTGGTTCTTTATTTCTTGGAAGGCATGAGTTAGGTATACAATGAAGTGTTTCATGCAAAAGACTGTTATCTTAAATATAAGGCTCGTAAGGCCCTCTTCAATTCGTTATTTGCCCATAAATGTCAAAATGATTGTAATCTTTTGATTGATAAAGAGTACTGGATATCTGTAAGACTTAAATTACTCTTTTATTATTATTGTTCTTATTATTAATTTATTACTCACCTCTCCCTGCAGCTCAAGGCGGGTAATAAATTCCTTAACATGGAACTATTGTTCAAAATACTTAGCTTAGGGCCCTTCCACACAGCCCTATATCCCAGAATATCAAGGCAGAAAACCCCACATTATCTGAGTGTGGACTCAGATAACCCAGTTCCAAGCAGATATTGTGGGATTTCCTGCCTTGATATTCCGGGTTATAGGGCTGTGCGGAGGGCCCCAGTTCGAAGCAGATATTGTGGGATTTCCTGCCTTGATATTCTGGCATATAGGGCTGTGTGGAAGCCCCCCCAGTTCCAAGCAGATATTGTAGGATTTTCTGCCTTGTTATATGGCTGTGCGGAGGAGGGTTCCCATATAATGCAGTTCAGGGTCCAGCTTTTCCCTACAAGTAAGGCAGTGCCTGGGAGCTCCCGGTGGGGCAGTAGGTTAAAGCACTAAGCTGCTGAGCTTGTTGACCAATCAAATCTGGTGAGTGAGCTCCTGCTGTTAGCCCCAGCTTCTGCCAACCTAGCAGTTCAAAAACATGCAAATGTGAGTAGATCAATAGGTGGAAAGGTAACAGCGCTACATGCAGTCATGCTGGCCACATGTCCTTGGAGGTGTCTACGGACAACGCCAGCTCTTTGGCTTAGAAATGGAGATGAGCACCACACCGCAGTGTCGGACACGACAGGACTTCATGTCAGGGGGAAACCTTTACCTAAGGAGGTGCCTTTAGTATTCTAACTAGGAGGGAAAGGAAAAAAAGGTGCTTTATAGCATATTTTGTCTTTTCAAACTATGGGCCCAAAATCCCTGAGTGGGGGCGATATAATTCAGAATATTGAAGGAGACCAGGTCTGGGCAAACTTGGGCCCTCCAGGTGTTTTGTACTTCAACTCCCACCATTCCTCACAGCCTCAGGCCTTTTCCTTTGCCCCTCAGCCGGTTTAAGTAGCTGAGGGGAAAAGGCCTGAGGCTGTGAGGAATGGTGGGAGTTGTAGTCCCAAACACCCAAGTTTGCCCAGGCTTAAAGCGGCTTTAAGCAACTGAGGGGAAAAGGAAGAGGCCTGAGGCTGTGAGGAATGGTGGGAGTTGAAGTCCCAAACACCTGGAGGGCCCAAGTTTGCCCAGGCTTAAAGCGGCTGAGGGGAAAAGGAAAAGGCCTGAGGCTGTGAGGAATGGTGGGAGTTGAAATCCAAAACACCTGGAGGGCCCAAGTTTGCCCAGGCTTAAAGTGGCTGAGGGGAAAAGGCCTGAGGCTGTGAGGAATGGTGGGAGTTGAAGTCCAAAACACCTGGAGGGCCCAAGTTTGCCCAGGCTTAAAGCGGCTGAGGGGAAAAGGAAAAGGCCTGAGGCTGTGAGGAATGGTGGGAGTTGAAGTCCCAAACACCTGGAGGGCCCAAGTTTGCCCAGGCTTAAAGTGGCTGAGGGGAAAAGGCCTGAGGCTGTGAGGAATGGTGGGAGTTGAAGTCCAAAACACCTGAAGGGCCCAAGTTTGCCCAGGCTTAAAGTGGCTGAGGGGAAAAGGCCTGAGGCTGTGAGGAATTGTGGGAGTTGAAGTCCAAAACACCTGGAGGGCCCAAGTTTGCCCAGGCTTAAAGTGGCTGAGGGGAAAAGGCCTGAGGCTGTGAGGAATGGTGGGAGTTGAAGTCCAAAACACCTGGAGGGCCCAAGTTTGCCCAGGCTTAAAGTGGCTGAGGGGAAAAGGCCTGAGGCTGTGAGGAATTGTGGGAGTTGAAGTCCAAAACACTTGGAGGGCCCAAGTTTGCCCAGGCCTGAGGTAGACTATACACAATATCTGCTTTGAACTGGGATATATGACAGTGTGAACTCCAGATAACTCAGTTCAAGGCAGATATTGTGGGTACTTCAGCCTGGATATTCTGGGTGAGGACATGGCTGTGAGGAAAGGCCCCAACTGGGCGCAAGGCAGGCGCGCCATTTTGAATCTGGCTGGCTGGCTCTGTCTCTTTCCAGGGCCCGTTTGGGAGAGACAGACCCGCCTGAGAAGCACGCTCTCTGGTAAAATCACCAAGCAGTCGTGTGAGAGGGAAACCTTTTCCCGGGGCTTAACGGCCCCTTGAGATGACATGGAAGGCGCGGGGTGGCAGGAGGCCCTGGCTAAATAAATAGAGGAGGAAGAAGAAGAAGGCGCCCTGCTGCGTGGCGCCTGGGTGGGGCCGGCCTCGCTCAGTGGAAAGGCCGGGCCTCCCCCTGCGGAGAGAAGGAAGAGGCGGAGGGGAGCGTGCTCGAGCCGGGAAGGCTTTGGTCAGGTCTCTAAGCGGCAGAAGAGGGCGAGGAAGGCAGGAGGGGCCGAGGGACACACACAGAGAAGGCAGGGGCGCCCATAGTCCGCGCCCGGGGCCTGCGCGCCACTTCAGCCCTTTGGTAGATTAGTAGTCAGTGGAGGGTCTGTGAGGGCGCTGGGTGGGCCCAGAGGCGCGCACGCCCAAGCCTCCCACCTTTTTGAAGGCATTGCTGAGGCCTGAGGAGTGAGGCCAGGTGCCCACGAAGGCTTGAGGTTGGAGCCTCCATTAAGAAGTGAGGCCTGGTCCCCACCAAGGCCTCGAGTTGGAGTCTCCATTAAAGGGTCACTTTTGGGGTTTTTTTTAAAAAAAAATTCTTTAGCAACAAGAGTTGGTTTCATGAGCCACAGGTAATTCTGAACTTCTCAAGGGTTTATTTCACAGTTCACTTTGGAGTCTCCTTTATGGGGAAATTTGGGAGATTTTTATTTTATTTTTATTGATCCAGAAGAGTTGGTTTTTATCTCCCAAGGTTTCAAAGGCCACAGCTAACCCTGAACTTCTCAAGGATGTTTGTGGTTCGTTTCACAGTTTAGACCTAATCACTTTGGAGTCTCCTTTATGGGGAAATTTGGGAGATTTTTTGGATTTTTATTGATCCAGAAGAGTTGGTTTTTTTATCTCCCAAGGTTTCAAAGGCCACAGCTAACCCTGAACTTCTCAAGGATGTTTGTGGTTCATTTCACAATTTAGACCTTATCACTTTGGAGTCTCCTTCATGGGGAAATTTGGGAGATGTTTTTTTTAATTTTTATTAAACCAGAAGAGTTGGTTTGTATCTTCCTAGGTAATAGACCACAGGTAATCCTGAACTTCTAGATGAAGTTTGCAGTTTATGTCATGGTTTAAAAATCATTAAGGGGAAGGCGACAAGACTTCTTGATTTACTGTTTAGCTGGTTTATCTCTCTCTTGGTTAGTAAAGCATAGGTAATCCTGAACTTCTAGAGGAAGCTCTGGTTCATTTCATGGGAGGAAAGAAAAGATAATTGCTTTGACAAAGGTGCCTCGAGATTGTATAGAAAAATCAGAAGGGAGCACACACATATCGTTTTGTTTTCTTGCCAGTAATAAATGTGGAGAACCATATTGTAATGATGCAGTTCAAGGAGGTTTTGATGGAAGGAAATAAATTGAAGAAAGCCGCGCAGGCTAAACAGGGAGAACAGCCGCATCTTGCGCATAGAATTAGTTTGCGAAATACATCAGCAACACAGGACAGAAAGAATCAAATGACCACCTCAGTGCAATGTCAGGAGAAAGACAGAACCCCGGGGGGAAATGGTATAAATTGCTTGCCAGAAGCAGGACAACAAAATCCAGCTTGCAAGCAGAGGGCAGAGGGTTTGAAGAAAAAGCATAGACGTTCCTTAATGAATGTGGGGGTTCAGGAGACAGTTGAAAATATATCCAAAAAGAATAGAAGTTCAGCAGTAGGGCTAGAATTTCAGAATGTGACAAAGGGCCTGCAGAAATCCAGCAGCAGCTCTGATTCAAAATGGGGGCCGCTGAAAAAAAGGTGGAATTTAAGACCGAGGTCTAAACTAATTCAGCCTGAGCACAAGGGTTTTGAGAACCATGTTGAAGGGCAAAGAGCAAAGAGGAGATCCCAATCTATTTTTGAACATAGCGTGCAGAACATAAACCTTCAGAAGTGTAGGGAAATAAAGAGTGGTCTTAGTTGCTGTAAAGTACAGCTACATAGCCCTGAGAATCTTAGTGGGAACGTGGAGGAAAGGAAGCCATCTTCTATCACGCACCTTTCAAGTGGTAATCATAAGAAAGAAAGAGAGCTTATAGCAAAGAGCTCCAGGTCAAGATTGGTTAAGTCAAAGAAACCAGAGATAAAAACAAAGAATGCTGTTGCAGTGACTACATCAAAAATGCCAGACGGCGTAGAAGCTCAAGAACAAAATAATCCCTGCTTCTTGATGTGTGCTTCAAATTGTGAAGGCACTAAAAAGTTCCAAGGCACTACAGAAGAAGGAATCCAAATGACAGTAACTCAAGCTTTATTGAATTCAAATACGTGTAAAAACGATGGTAAGAAATGAAACTGGAACCCCCAAAAATCGTAGACAGTATAGACAACAGGTCTTAAAAAAGAATGATTATTGCGCTAATGGTAGATTGTATATCTACAACTGATCTCTTTGATACTAGAACTGTGGATAGTAGAAATAAACAGGAAAGTGGAAAATATAAAATTGTGACTTCATCTGAATTTTAAAAATCAAAACATCTAGTGAAGAGGCTTCTTCCCCTCTTTTTCTGTATTTTTAGGTGATTTTACTCTTTGGATTCTGTTTTTATCTTTCTTGCCTGTGAATCAAACTATATTTCTGCTTTATCAGGTATAATACAAAAACTGACCCAAATTTTCATATTTTAAAATATAAACGACTTTAATAAGAACATATTTTACTCTTGTGAACAGGGATAATCAAAACATTATACTTTATATTTTGGGCTATTTTACTACCCTGTTTAGAATTCTAACAGGTATAGTGGCACAAAAATGTCCCAGAAACAGAAGTGTCTGTGTTTCTCCAAAAAAAAGCCCAGAGCCAGAAAACCCAGTGAACCAAAGGTAAAATGAGTTATATTAATATACTTTTAATAAACCCACACACTTAATTTGTGTGGCATGTGGCATTTTTTCTTTCCCAATTTTGTTCTTTCCCAAATGTAAACTTTCTGTAACAAAAAGTGCATTTCAGAGGAAAAGGGTCTAGTTCTAGTGCATAGAGGAGTAGACTGGGTAAAAGACTTGGAACATCATGAATCTTGCAAGAGATTGAAATGTAATGTGTTAAAAGTAGTTTCTTCAACAGAATTGAAACTGCTTCTTGTGTTTACAGTATTTTTAAAGACATTACTTTTCTCGGTTTAAATTTTGACTAGGAAAACAAACATCACAGGGTTAGTTTATTCTGAAAAGCAATTGAAGGAGTTCGATAGATTTCATTTTCAAATGTTTAGTTAGATATTTGCAGTAAGATAGTGAGGAACGTATAATGCAAACCCTTCCTGTTAAAAGAAACTGGTGTGTTCAAAACTCGGAGGTATCGCTGAAGGTGGCATAGTCAACTGTCTTGGCTCATCTTGAGTATAATGTATCAATCTGGCTACCAATATTTAAAAACTCTAAAATCAGGACATTTTTGACATTTTTGTTAAGGTGCTATATGGACATTCTGAATCATTATACTATAATTAGGCTAAAGAGCATAACAAAAACAAATGTATAACATAGGGATAATCGTATTGATGTATTAAGCAGCACCAACCATAGCGGATCAGAACTACTGCATACACTCACATATAGGTTGATCTCATGTGTAAGTTGAAGATAGGTTTTGGTGTATTTGGCATGACCTGTGCATATGTCGGTGGTTGTTCTGTAGAGGGGAAAGCACCAATGCCATCTCAAGAGATCAGCATGGTGGATACCATTTCTGTACCTATACATTCAGAAAGGCCAAAAGCAGCACCATGGTGGAGAGAGTAGAAAGAGTTGGTGCTTTAGATTCTTCCAGTATAGACGGTGCTATCACCTTTGCCACTCAGAGGACATGATATAAAGAGTTATGTAGGTTTATTTTTAAACTGTTTTTAAAAAATATATAGCAGGCATGGGCAAACTTTGGCCTTCTCCTACAATTCTTAAACTGTTAAACTGGTTGAGATTTCAGAGAGTTGAAGTTTACATAACACCTGGAGGGTTGAAGTTTGCCCATGCCTGGTATATAGGACAGTTATTTCTGTTGTTCATATCATTAGCTCTGATTGCATTTGCTAGACTTAATGTTTATAGAGACAGTTTTATACAATAAGTGTAATTCTAATTTAACAACTTTTAAGCTGCATTACATTTTTAATAATTAATAATGACTGCCTTTTCTTATCAGGAATACAGAACTCTGTGGTTACAAACAGACAGCATGGAAAGTTGGCAGAGATTGATAAAGATTGGAATGTCCAGAATCTGTTAGAACAGTCTACATGTCTTCCAGTACCTAAATCAGATAAGACTGAAAACAGCGATTGTGTTAACCCGTGTTTTGGAAGGGAAGTTGCAGTATATCGGGATGCTGTTTCGTCTCCTGTTAAAGATGTTAAATGTCCACAGCATTTGGATATAAAAGTAGTTGGGGGAAAAGTGGAAAATAACACATTTGCAGTGTGCCAAGATGCAAAACGTATGTGGCTTGCTAAGCATTGTGAATTGCCATGTAGTATAGAAAAGTTTCCAATAGTTAGACTGCTTGACTGCTATTACATTAAGGCATTGTTAAATCCTGCTGGTGTCAAGAGCATTCAAAGCTGTAAAGTTCATTTTGGATCCTTGAATGCTGCATCTAGTGAAGGAAAACTTCTGACTTCAAGTAAGGATATGGGACAGAATGATTCGAGCATTAGCCCTAACTTATTGCAAACTGGAAGATTTCTGCCAGAAGAAGATATATTGGTAGAAAAAGAAATGTGTCAAAATAGTAACAGCTCATCAAAATGTCAAAATGAAAAACCCTTCAGGGAAGGGAAGCAATGTGTTGATTTTGAACAGCCAAGCAAAAAGCTAAAAATACGAAGAGAAAAAGTAGCCACCCAGAAAATTCTTACAAATGTGAACATGCATAGTGAATGTAGATTACAAATGGAGGATAAACTTGACACAAAAACATTTGGGGGGAAATTAAACTGTAATGAAACAACTTGCTTGTCTTCACTTGAACATAGAACTAATTTCGTTCTGGAACAGTTGCCTCAAAGGCCTCGGAATCAACTTGTTAGTTTGTCTTGTAATGAAAAAGTGAGAGAAGCACACACAATCACCTTTGATTCCAGTGATACTGAGAAATCTCAGGTTCTCAGAAAACAACAGAAAGTTCCTGAAATAAAGAGCACAGAACCACAAATTAACATTGACCCAAAAAAGGATGACCTTTCCTCTGTGAACATGTCGGGCCGTGAAAAAATGGTTAGCAGCAACAGCAGTATTGGTTGCAGTACGAAAGCAAAAAGGATATGCAAAGATGAAACGAGATGTAAAGCTAAGAAAAACTTGCAGGCATATAGTTGTCAAAGAGTAATCCCAGTTTCTGGTAAAAAAGTTTGGCCCCTTGAATCATGTGCCAGGACCTCTTTGTGGATTCATAAAAATCACGAATGTGACTTGGAAATAACATTTTCAAGAAGTGCTGATTTATTAGTTCAGTCTGGGCAAGAGAAATTGCATAAACCATTGATAGATACTAACAAAACTTTGGCAGACCTGGTAATGGATCATAAAGCAGAACTACTTGTAGAAAGCTGTACTTCAGGACCTGTATTGAATGTAAACAAGACTTTCTCAGCTATTGAGACTGGGAGTAGATTTTCCTCTGTGGATACACCTAATCGATGCCCAAGTGAGGCAAAAATGAGAAAGAAACTGAAAGTGTCTTTGGATGCTCAAGCTAAAGATGTCAAAAACAAGAGAAGTATATATAAGAGAAGTATTTCAATAGGTGTACAGAATAGTGGATTTTCTAATGGAAAAAGCAAAACAAATGAGCAGAAGACATTGGTTATTAAACAAAAAAATTTACCGCAAGCAATCCGAAGAAATTTATCAGACTTCAAAATTCCTTTACTGAAGAATAAAAATGAGTATGGAAAAGCAGAATATTGTAGATCATCAGAAAGAAATACTTGTTGTCATTTGGACATTTTGGAAGATGTTATTATTTCTAGGAACAAAACCGGAGCTGAACAGACTTCATCTAATAAAAGTTCTAAATTCCACATTCAGCGTAAGCAGATGAATGTTTCTATATCAAAGGAACATGCAAACCAATTTGACAGTGATTATCCTGAACACATTTATAAAGAGAGTAATGAACACATGGAGACATCAAATGAGAGTGAGCTTAAAACATCAACTTCGGACAATAATTTTGACCCTTTCAGTACTGACTTTAAAGAAATGCAAATTCGAGAAGCTAAACATGAGAGTAATAACAATAACTTGGCACAAGGCAGAGACGGCTATGGAGAGATACTTCAGGCTTATGATGATGATGTTCTTGTGATTGATGTAATTCAGGATGATCCTGATCTATTTGGAGATACTGGTGAACAAGAAACTCCATGTACAAAGGATCATCATACCAAAACCAACTTTAACATCAGCATTTCCTCAGAACAACAGCTTAAGTCAGAATCCCTTCAACTTCTAGAATACAGGTACCTGAAAATAGATTCTAGGTAGTCATGGTGTCTTAAAATACTTGTGTCATGGGTATTTTTGTAATGGTACTTTTGATTTTGACTAGTCTTAAATAAGTTTACTTTGTGTGTTGTGTTGTACTATTTTATTTATATCTTTTATTTTCCTGAAGGGTGGAACACTACGTAGAGTATTTATGAGGAGTACCGTATTTTCTGGCATATGAGACTACTTTTTAACCCAAGAAAACCTCAAAAGCCGTATGCAGCAACTGTATGAAAGCATTAAGGGCAACGCTGTACAAGTACGGTAGAAGAAAATCCATGCATCAGGATTCATGGACTTAATGCGGTCCCGATGGTGAAGTGAAGGGGCGCCTCACCGGGAAGGTGTAGGTGAAGAGCAGAGGAAGCTTCAGGCGTCCTGGGTGCCCGGGGTATGGAAAAAATAGATAAGAGTGGCTCTGGGTCCAAAAAAACACTTCTTTTATCTGTCTGGCTTGCCCTTGTATCCTATTACCATACCTCCTCTCAGATCTCGCTCCTGAAGACTGCAGCGAAGCGGTGCAGGTGCGCAGGTGCGAGATCTGAGAGGCAGAGAAGGAGGTACAGTAATAGGAAAGTTACCATATTGAAATCAAATCTGATGTTTTTTAAATTGTTATTTGGTGTGCGTTGGAAGAGGGGTAGTCTTATACGGCGAGTATATCCCAAACTATATTTTAACTGGAAAAGTTGGGGGTTGTCTTATATGCCCAGTTGTCTTATATGCCAGAAAATACGGTACTTAAAAGATGGGCAGTTTTAAATAATCAAGAACTCTTGTTTCACAAGCATGTTCAGTTTAGAACTGAAGTAATAACTTGGGATTTATGATTGTGCAGAGTATTCTAAATTTTATTCATCTTAATCACTAGATATTAACATTGATAAAACAGGAACCCAGCCTATCAGTGTGACCACTAAAAAAGCAACATGAAACTTAGGGTTGGGGTGGGACACAGAGATAAAAGCATATTATAAGTCTGGAATATTAATATTGGTGAATTATTGTTTTCTGAAGTTCACAGCAGAACTTGAATTTATAAATATTTTCTATTTATGTGCAGCAAAGCTGCTTATTTTAACTATGTTATTCTAAAATATGATTGTTTTTCTTTAGTTAGACATGTAGCAGTTTGATTCATTGTTAGCCAAATAAATACAATTGCACAATTTCATTGTGCACCAGTAGTTAATATTAGGAAGTATATTTACATTTGTTGCATAGTATTTTCTCTTATAAGCATAACCAAGGAACAAAATTACATAACATGTTGAGCATCCACTATGGAATTCTGAAGTAGTCCAAAATTGTCCACAAAGGTGGCTGAGAAAGTGACATATTTGCTTTCTGTTGATTAATAATAATAATGGTTTATTTAAATCCTGCTCCCTCTCCCCAAAGGGACGCCGGCGGCTTACAACATGAGAAAACAATATACATGATATCAATCACACTTACAATCAGAAAATTAAATCAAACAACAAATACAGATCACAATAAATAAAAATAAAATCCAATAAACATAATTATTTATAACTTATAGATATAAGTTATATAAATATGACTTTAAACAATTTACAGATATAGTGTCATTAAAAACATCACAGGTCCTATTCTTGATGGTAAAAACAGTAAAACCCACTTTGGAATTATAATAATAAAGCTTTATTTATTACAATACTATCTTTTTATAGAGTTGGAACCATCTTTTTATAGGGTTGGAATGTACATTGAAAGTTTCCAGTCTGTGGGTTATTGTTTTGTTTCCATATTGGTTGGCAGATGTATTCTAAAACCTGGATGGATTCTCTTGTTTATCTTGAACAGCTCCTGTGGTTTGCACCATTAGTTCCTGATTAGTTTATATCTACTAAGTACTTTGAAATTAGCTTCCATTTTATTTTCTGAAACCATAGGTTCTTTATTGAAAGATTCTACTCTGAAATCTGTTTCATGTATTTAATATCTATATTTCTCCTAGTATAAGGTGACTTTCAGGGTAGGCAGAAACAAATACAACTAAAAAATGTGTAGCACAAAATTTACAAAATATTATTATGCTTATTATGTTAGTACCCCACTTTAGGAAAGTGTTAAAATTAATTTAAAAACATTTTGAACATTTTTACATAATAAAGATAAAAGTAGGGCACGTCTCATTAAAACCACTCTGACACAAAATAAATAAAAATCAGTCTTGTGTAAATGAAACCTTTTCTGAGTTTTTCCCTATTACCACTCTAGTCCCTGTCCTATTCATTACATGACAGATATCATTCTCTTCCTTGATCTCATTGTGCCTTTTATTGTACCAAGTTGCCCCCCCCCCAGTACATTTCCTGACTCTAATCTCAGAATAAAGTATTGTTCTTCTCTGAGCTTCACATAAATAGGGTTTCATGCCGAAGTGTAGATTCTTATAGGAGTGTTCTAATTCTGAATATCTTGGCAGGAATTCCTCCCACCTACCATCCCTGAGTAGATCCTCCCTTCTTTTCATTTTCCCCCTAGTGTCTCTACTTTGTTCCTCTTCTGTCACTATTTTTGAAATGTATTTTTCTTCACTTTGGGGTCTCATGCCTGTTACCACAGCTGTTACTTACCTTACCACATCTAAGATTCTCTCCTCTTCAGAGCTATCTTCTCCAATGTTTCAACCCCCTCTGAGATAATCAATCCATGAAATGTGAAGGTGCCTTTGCAGGTGTGTCAATATCTTCCCTGGTGGATTAGATCTTGCAATCTTTTTTCTGTTATGTCATTTCATCTCTATGACTGGTTGTGCATGATGACTACAGATGTTTCTCTGACAGGCTGTGGTGCACATTGCAATGTCACATATAAGGATATTGATTGCCTCAAGACTCCAAGGTTCAATTAAGTTCTTTGGAACTTCTTGCTGTCTTCAAAGCTTTTGGGCATGTGAGAGGAAATTAAGGAACAGAATTGTACAAGTGATATCAAACAATATTAGTACTGCTTATTGTATAAACAAGTAAGGAGAAACCCACTCGATACTGGTCTTAGGTCTGGCTAAGGTCTGGATCTGGTGTGCCAAGACAAAGTTTCATCCTATGATGGTATATTGCAGTCATGGGCAAACTTGGGCCATCTGGGTTTTTTGGACTTAAGCTGAGGAGAAAAAGGAAAGGGCCTGAAGCTGTTAGGAATTGTTGGAGTTGGAAGTCCAAAACACCTGGATGGTGCAAGTTTGTCCATGCTAGGTAGTTTGGATGGTATAATGCAGGGCTGCCCAACTGGCGGCCCGTGGGCCGTATATGCCCCCACGGCCCCCTACCCTCCTGCAAGATATCTGCTTTTTAAGATTTTAAAAAAAAATTTGAATATTTTTTTGAATATTTTTTTCACGGCGGGGGTGAGGGGCGGGGAGGAGGAGCAGGCTCCCTTCCTCCTCCTCCTACTTCTCTCCCTCCCCCCTCTCTCTCCCTCCCTCCCTCTCTCTTTCTTTCCCCCTTTCATTCCTTCCCCCTTCCACCACCTGAACAAAAGAGGGAAGGAGAGAGTGCACAGAGTGAGAGGGGGCGTGGCCAGAGCGAAAAAGGGGCAGGGCCGAGTTCGGAGCGCGGGGGGGGTGTCATCCATTCCCTTTCCGGCTTCCTCCTCTTCTGAGGCTTCGTGCCAAGTTTGGTCCTGATCCATCATTATTTGAGTCCACAGTGCTCTCTGGATGGAGGAGAACTACAACTCCCAAACTCAAGGTTCAGTACTTTCTGTTGCTCTCATGAGAGTTTAGGTTTGATTCAACATGGCTGAGGAATGCTTTGATTGTGTTTTCCCCTTATGGCAGAAGGAGGTAGGACTGGATGGCCCTTGGAGGTCTCCTATTCTAGGAACCCATTGTAATTATTATTATTATCATCAGAGGCTGAATGGTCATCTGTGAGGAATGCTTTGATTGTGTTTTCCCCTTATGGCAGAAGGATTGGACTGGATGGCCCTTGGAGGTCTCCTATTCTAGGAACCCATTGTAATTATTATTATTATCATCATCATCATCAGAGGCTGAATGGTCATCTGTGAGGAATGCTTTGATTGCATTTTCCCCTTATGGCAGAAGGAGGTAGGACTGGATGGCCCTGGATGGCCCTTGGAGGTCTCCTACTCCAGGAACCTGTTGTTGTTGTTATTATTATTATTATTATTAGCAGAGGCAGAATGAATATTATGCCTTATCATTCAGGGTTATAGGCCTGTGTGGAAGGGCCCTGGCTTCTTATTTGACTTCCTTTTCACACATCTGAATAAAATCCCATGTTATATACTTTAAACCAGATTATATGAGTGTGGACTCCGATAATCCAGTTCAAAGCAGGTATTCTGGGTTATATGGCTGTGTGGAAGGGCCCTGAGTCCACACTGCAATATAATCCAGTTCAAAGCAGGTTTTGTGGGGTGTTCTGCCTGGATATTCTGAGTTATATGGCTGTGTGAAGGGCCCTGTGTCCACACTGCAATATAATCCAGTTCAAAGCAGGGACTGGGACTTGAGACTGGGATTTTGGTGTTCATCTCTATCTCCAAGTCAAAGCCTCGGTGTCCTCCACAGACACCTCCAAGGTGGGGAGAGGGTGGAGCCGGGGAGGGGCGGGGCTGGGGGCAGGGCAGGGGTGGAGCCGGGGGCGGAGGCAGACCCTTCGGCCCCCCAGGTCATCAGTAACCGGAATTCCGGCCACAGGTCCGGTAGAAGTTGGACAGCCCTGGTATAATGGGTTCTCTACAAATTGTTTTGCCCACATTCTCCAACATGCCTATCACCTAGTGTCAGACATTTGAAGGAAACTCACATGTCACTCTTTTTGGGTCTCCTGCCAATAAAAGGGGTCCCTGCTTCTGCTCCAGAGCATGGAAAAGACAAGGATCTCTCAGGGATGCAGTTCTACTATGACATTATGAATGCCTGATGTATTTGTTAACTCATTTCCTGTTACGGACAAAGATAGCCAAATTCTCTAGAGACAGATCCAACACACACCTGATTATACCGTTCTGGGCCAGACAGTTGTAGTTCAGTCCTTTTCTCCATTTATCCAGGGGGCTGTTTCAGGTATATTTCTTGAGTGGGCAAGTTCCCCATCCCAATCTCAAAAGGCTGCAGCTCTTAGAATAATGCCATAGTTTCACCTCCGCTCTCAATGGTCCTATCAGCAGCTAGGACATACTCTATCAACAGATCTTACTGATATAAATGGAAATGTTTGTGCTACTTTGCATCATCAAGATCTGAGCATTATTCTGTGGTTGTTAATAATATTCTGCATTTCCTGCCTTTTATTCTTTAAAGGTTTATCTGCCTGTAGTTTTGGCTGAGCAGCTAGTCATTCAGAGATTGTCTTTTCAAATGTTCTGTTTAAGAAGTTTGGTTGCAGTTGTGGCTCACCAACCAGCCTCTTCAAATTTGGCCACTCTCTTCTTGAATCCTGCAGTTAAGAAGTTTCTCAAGCACTTAGTACACTTTTATCTATCAGTTACTCCATAGACGACCCCCCCCCCTGGTTGCTGTCCCTAATCCTCTCATAGCTTATGTGCAAGTCCTTTGAGCCACTTACATCAGTTGGCAAGCAGTTACTTACACTCAAGCTGGCATTCCTTGTGGTCATTACCTTTGCAAGGCGAGCATGTAAGCTCGTGGCTCTTTGTTCTGATGAACTATTGCTTGCCTTTCATTGTGATAAAGTAGTTCCTTTCTTTCCAAGATGGTCTTGCATTTCATCCAAGTCAGAACGTTGCCTTTGCTACTATCAACAAGTGTCTCACTACTGGAAAGATCCCTCCTTTGTCTAGATGTGCACTGGCCAGCATTTTGTCATTCCAACAGTCTATTCATTTGTTACAGTGGATGTATGATTGAGCTAAGCAGCTTGTTCTGGTCAGCTTAATGGTAAACTCCAAGACAGTGGCTTCTTCAAAGATTTTTTATTTTGTTATGTTGCTCTGCCTGAATTATGTAAAACAGTCACAGGATTGCAGCCATCCATATTTTTCTGCTACTGTACCAAACTTATTTAATCAAGTTTTAAGTGCTTAAATGTATTTTAGCTGACTATTACAGGAGTGTTAGGATAGGGATTGTGTTTGTTGTGCCTTTGTATACTTGTCTTTTGTCTTACTGTTGATATGGTCAGAGGGCTAATCAATAAACAAATCTTATCTGTTACTGTACACTGGATTATACAGCCAGGGAAGGTGCCTGGTTTGGATGCGCAGTTTTCTGATGTTCTTCAGTGACCTAACCCATCAACCTCTTGTATGCTTCATAGTTACCCTTTTGTGTGAGGCACAGAAACCACAAAGAAGAACAACAATAACAACAATTTGCTTTCTTGTAACACTGTTTTTGTGGGGATTTTTGGCATGGTCATCTGTGTCCTTACACACTCTGCTCTACATCATCTCTCTCATTTTGGGAAAAGGGTTTCCAAATCTTTTTGCTTGAACTTTCTGGCAGCTGTCCTTTCTGTGCCATCAGCTTGAAAATGTGAAAGTATCCAAGCTGATTTACAGTTCTGGAAAGGCTGTTATTTCAGTTAGATTCTGAGATACACAGTGGGCCCTTGATATTCACAAGAATTTGGTTACAGAACACTTTAAATACCAAAATCCACAGAAGCTCAATTCCTATTGTGTACAGTGACGTACTAAAAATTCTGGCACAGAACAATTTTAAACTGTACTTATAGGTTACTAATATGTTTCTGCTAACTAGTGTGTTTTTATTTTAGAAAACCTTTTTTCACTTGAATGTTATAAAATCTGTTTCTTTTAGAGAGAGTCCTATTCGGGATTATGAAAGATTGGAGTCAGTTGCTGATCTTCTATCAGCAGAAGGTAAGAATAGGAACTGAAACAAGAAATCCAAACTTCATGTTTTTACTTTTATGGCTATTTGTGTTTTGGTGACCTGGTTGTCTGTGTTTCCCAAACTCATATATTGTAGAGTTTTGTGTGTGTGTTCAATGGTAGAAAGGAAGGAGGCAAATTGACTTGCTCAACTATGACTAATAATATGCCTTTTTGTCTTTATGTCTTTTTGGGTTAGGTTGTGAGACTTGGTTGATTATCCAGGTTCTTTTCACGTTTTAGTTTGAATCCTTTTAAAATACCAGGATTAGCAGATGCTCTGAGAATACTAGCTTGTATTCTTTGGAAATACAGAGACACGTATTTTCACGGGATAATAAGATATTTCCACTCATGAAAAACAAACAAAAATAACATAGACTGATATTATGTTGTTTTTGTCAAAAGTTGCAAATCAATGATTAGCTAAGGTTTGGCAAAGAGAATGGTTATTCTTCAGTTGTAATTTGTGTGGCCCATTACAAATAAGTTCCTCATTTACATATGATGTAATGTGTGAAATTGCAGTTATTGATCACACAATTACTTGTGCAGAATTACCTTCTGTTAAGGAAGTGATTACCCAGCATAGCAGTTTGATATTTGACACACAAGCTTCCTTGTGCAATACTGACAATTTCTAAATGCAATGGTATACACATTTTCAGTTAAATATTCTATTCTTAATTTCACAATTATTCAATTAAATGTATTGCATTCTTTTTCTAGTTGATGAAATTAAATCAGAATCAGCAAGTGAAATCAGTTCCGTAGAAGATGTAACCGTCCCAGCTTTTGGAGATATACAGTTGACTGTAATTGATGATGTTACAATGAGTTGTATTACAAATGCAAAGGTACAGAGTTGTATAAACGGTGGTATTATAGTATACAAAATTATAATTTATTGGATGAGACTGTTCTTTTATATGAAACGTGTTTTACTACCAGAAAAATCTTATGCATGTCTGTATTTCATATTAATATCAGTTTCACTCAGTAAGTGTTTGCAAATTTGCAACCTGTAAACACTTGGCTGGGACTTAGAGACAATCTGCCTGAATTTAGTGTGTTTACTTCTGTGCAGAAGTGTTCTGTTATACAAGAATCCTATTGGTCTTGCTGGTGGTGTGAGTGTACATCTGAAAGCACCAGCATGAAGAATTTTAAAAGGCTGTGGGTACCCTAGTAGTGAGGAAAGGAATTTAAAAAGATGAGCATTGAACAAAAGAAAACACGAGATTTATGGGCAGTGAAGGCCAAAATATACTTCCGCTATTATGTGAGGAATTCTACACCGACTTGTTTGGCTTGGGCTGATGGAAAGGGTAGTTAAATATTTGTAATGTATACAGTCTGTATTGAAACATGCCTGGACTTTGCTTTCTTATTGGCTTCTTTATATCTTTGGTCATTAATCTTCTAGTGAAAAAAGCATATGCACAGCTGCCCATGTTAGTTGTGCCTTCAGTTGTACAAAACTGCATGAACTATGTGTGTCTTATACCTACGTGAATTACTGATTATCAGTGAGAAAAGGGGGAAAAATGATGGTGGTGATAATAGGAAAAGGCTACATCTGCATCCTTCCGGTTTTTCAAATTCCTAGCTTTGTGATATAAGGATAATTCCTTTGAGCCAAGGCATGCTGGAGAGATGTCTTAACTAACTTTCAATCTTGTGGCACAAACAGTTAATTATGCCATCCCTCCCGGAGTACTTGGCTTTCAAGAAATCCTGCTGAAAGGCGGGCATTTGGACAATAAGCAGCACAAAGTTTGCAGACTTATGCTGATATTTTCTTCATTGGATTCCAACCTTAGGAACACTGTTTATTAAATGTTAACATATACTGTACTTAGTGGCTAGCTGTAACCTTTCAGAAGGTAATCTAGCAAAAAGAACCAATCTGAATGTACTGATCTCTCGATTCAAAACACTGAAGCCTATCTATTGACTGAAATATTTATCAATCAAAATGTAAGCAGAGCAAAAAAAACCCTACAACACAACAATATATAAAAATACATATCTTATTTCAAATACAGTCTAGTAAGATAACATGTATCATCTACTCAATCCAGGGAGGCTGTGGAATCTTGTCTTTGGTTCTTTATTAGGCTTAGAATCAAGTAATTTGTCTATATTCACACCTCTTCTTCCTGCATATTTCTGAATAAGAAGACAGTTGCAAAATGAAAATTTCCTTTTCAGTTCATTTTAACTGAGTTATGATTTTCATTTTATAGTACAAATTACCAGAGAGAATGCTTGCTGTAAAAGAAGAAAAAGCAAACATTTGGAACGTTGCAAAAATGTATGTATTTCCCTAATAATATTTAAGGAATCCTAATTATATGAAGAAAGGGAAAGACAATGTTTTCTGTCATCTAATCTTTTTGTTTACTCTGGTCTAAATATCATGATTAGGTAAAAGTCAGAAAGTAAAATAATCAAGCAACATCTTAAGATTCTCGATGGAGCTTCCTTCCAAAAGTGTGACATTGCAACTAAACCTTTGTCACCTATCTAGTCTCTGGTTGATAAATGGTACCAAAAAGATAAAACATTAAGAGCCTGGGGTGAGTCATCCTTTAGACACATTGCTCCCAGGTTTTATATTATTTTAATATTGAAAAGTAATATTTTGAATTTTCTCAGAAATTCGCTGTAAACTATGAATCTGTGTTAAAATGCTGAGGTGTCCAATTAGCTCAGCATTTTAAGTTGCTGATTTTTAAACCAGTTGAAGCTGTTTTATGACGTGTTGGTTGTATGATTTAGATGGAATAAGAGTGTTGCTTGTCTCAGCTGTGACATTTTGTAGGAATTGCAGCTAGCATTACATGTCAGAGAAAGTGAATTTTCCCACTGAAATGCATTGAAATGCTGTTAATGCATTCCGGCCTACCAACCCCCCACCCCAATGTTTTTGGCTATGTGTTTTAAATAAGAAAATGTACTTTATAAATAACAAATAATATTAATCAACTTTAAAATGGTTGAAGCACAAAATTGTGGCAAGGAAGCATATTTGAGGCAACAAAATATGTGTTGGCCAGTGTAACAGCAAGTTAAAATCTGCGCATTCACATGAAAAAAGAGATCAACTTTAAAATGGCAGAAGCACAGAAATGATGTTATTTAATTATACAAAGAAAGAAGAAAAGGACTTTATAGAACGGAGTAAAATGGGAATTAGAATTAAGAATAAATTAAAATACTTGGGAGTAATAATAACAAAGGACTTAAAAGAAATGGAAGAGGTAAATGTAGTAGCATTGAGAAAAGTAGTCTAAACATTAATAGAGTATGAAAATATACATTTTTCTTGGTTTGGAAAGATAGCATTAGTAAAAGTGAAAATACTTCCGAAGATAAATTTTATATTTAGAATGCTGCCACTTCAGATTACAGAAGAAGAGCTAAATAGATGGCAACAAATGATAAATAGGTGTCAGGGAACTACTGCTCCCAGCATGCCTCTGGGAGCACATCCAAGGCACACCGTCACCCAGCGCTGCTAGGAGTCATCTGGAGACACTTCCTTGGGCTTAGGCAAGCCCAGTGGCCTTCGGAGGAGGTAAGCAGCAAGGGTGAGGAGGTCCTTGAATGGAGAGCAGCGGGGGCCACAAGGGCATAGTCTTGGAAGGGGGGGGGGTATATCTCTAACTCTGTGTTTTATCTTTAAAAGTTGGGGGGTCATCTCATACCCCCAGTCCCTTGTATTTTGGAATATATGGTACTTAATCAGGTAAACGATCTATCAAAAGTCTTGATAACCTGGATTGAACTTTAGATTGTTGGCCCTATTCTGGTCCCTTATGTGTTTTACTTCATTTGAGTTCAATACAAAGAAGAAGCAAAAAGTGTCATCAGTATTCATAACACCAAATTCTTTGAGGGTGTTTCTACCTTCTCATCTGTGAAAATAACATTAAGCTTTGTGAACCTCATAGGACTCATACAATTTAACAAAGTGGACTGCTAACAAAATTATAAGAGAGCCACTAGAGCACCATTCTCCAATTCCCATCCTAAGTTAGGTGCTCCAGAAGGATATTGAAAGCCAGGTCATGTTCCCATTGTATTGGTCATTCAGCAAGCTGACGACTTCTGGGCATGAACAGAGTAAGCAAGTAGTTGGACACTTTTGCTGCTTTTCCTTGTGACACAAATTTGAGATGTCAGTAATGGACATGTGCCATAGTAGACTTCAGCAACTTCACTAATATGGATATATGATTTGAGAAAATCAATCATTATGCTCTGCTGACTAGAAACTGAAATTTTTTTGTTGGATGGCACAATGTACCGTATTTTTCGCACCATAAGACGCAGTTTTTTTCCTCCCAAATTAGGAAGAAAAATCAGCCGCGTCTTATGGAGCGAAGATGCAGGCAGGGGGGGGGGGAGGCGCTGGAGCAGAGGGGGGCGGCGATATACTCACCAAAAGTGTCTGGAGACCACCGCCTCTGTCGCCGCCTCTCCTCTTCTCTGGTCCGTTGCTGGTCCGTCCCTTTCCTTCCCCCCGCCCTTTCTTCCCTCGAGCAAAGGGCGGGGGGAAAGGAGCAGGAGGAGGAGCGAAGCAACGTCGCGTCAGACGCTCTGATGCGACGCTGCCCAGCTTCCTCCTGCTGCTCCTTTTCCTTCCCCCCACCCTTTCTTCCCTCGAGCAAAGGGTGGGGGGGAAGGAAAAAGAGCAGCAGGAGGAGCGAAGCAGCGTCGCGTCAGAGCGTCTGACTGGAGCTGCCTCTTCTTCTTTCCCAGCTCTTTTCTTCCCCACCCTTTGCTCGAGGGAAGAAAGGGTGGGGGAAGGAAAAGGAGCAGCAGGAGGAGCGAAGCAGCGTCGCGTCAGAAGAGGAAAATAGGGAAAAATTTTTTTTTCTATTTTCCTCCTCTAAAATCTAGGTGCGTCTTATCAGCCGGTGCGCCTTATGGTGCGAAAAATACGGTAGTTAATCTTTATAATCTCACAAAGAAAATGCTGCATACTCCATTGGGAAGCAGGCATTCAAAACTGGGTTATGATTGCCACCTTGTATTTGCTGCATCTGCCCCTGAAGAGCCTCAAAGCCAATTGTTTTAATTTAATTTTAACACACAGTTTGCCCTCTATTATCACCTAAGTTAGGAAATCAGCAGAACATCCAGTTGATTTAACAGGCAACTAATTAAGCTAGCTTGCATGGGAGAAAATGTCCGTTTCTTGTCCACAGAAGCAACCAGACAAGTATTGCATTGCGAAGACTTCCAACTCTTGAGTTGGATTACTGGGGGTAACTCAGTGATGCATTGCATTCTTCAACATTCCATAAATCTTAAAAACAGAAGTGGGAAAATCTATCTGAAACACCATGTCATAGTAAATTATACCAAATAATGAAAGACAATATGAGGGGCTCTCTGTGTCCTTCCATTCACTTCTCAAACAGTTTTTCATTTTCAGTTCACTTGTGCTACATTTCTCTCTTACTGCTAAGTGATAAAGGTTGTATGTGATCATCCCAGATGTTGGAAAGGCCAGTACTTTCCAATTGCAGAAAATATAATGCAGTTCATATTATGTTATCATTTTTGCCTGTGACTTTTTCTGTGCATCATTAGTCACAGTCTTTTCCTCCTGGGAGTTTAGTGAAAATACCCAGCATTTTGAACATGGGAGCCATGACCATCACCTGGAATTGCCACTCCCTGCCAAGAAAGCAACTGATCCTCAGTGGCACAATGCAGCAGTGGATCCGTGGATGAATGGTAGTGTCTTAATACTTGAGATTTATTATTTTCCTTCAGCATTATTATTTCTGTACTAATACAAAAGACTTGATTCAAGCATTGTCAGGAACATATTGATATGTGTTATTTTATGAATTCAATTTAAGTGTAAAAATAATATAGGACTTTACCTAAATGAAGGCTATTGAAGGCAGTGAAACACATTACTTGAATAAATGCATTATATGTGCATTTTAAGAGCACATAAAGAATATCCTCTTTTTAGTGACCGGTGTCCAAATAATGTGACTGGTTTTGGGCATGGAATTCTGTTTTCTTCTTTTGAGTCACATCAGTGGATCATCTGTGCCTACACAGTGTTACATTAGGTTTTATTGGTAGCCACACCCACCTCCAGTGCCATTATATAGCACTCTTTCATCCTAGATCCTCGGTTCCTTTTCATTTGCCACTGTAGCAACATTATTAGGAATGTTACTTACTAAGGCGATCCCTCATCCGAGGATGATGGTCCTCCAAGATCGGTGTACTGGCGGTGGATCCATAGGTGACTGTGGAGCCCTATTCTTGATCTGCATCTTCTCCTGCAGTGAGGGCATTGCTTTCCAGGTGGAAGGCTTGATGCGCCTTCCTCTTGGCATGTTTCTCTCTTTTGCCTTCCATTCGTGCCTCTTCAAATTCTACAGCTTACCTTCAACTGCAGTGCTCAAGGGCCAGGGCTTCCCAGTTCTCAGTGTCTATGCCAGAGTTTTTAAGGTTGACTTTGAGCCCATCTTTAAATCTCTTTTCCTGTCCTCCAACATTCCGTTTTCTGTTCTTGAGTTCGGAATAGAGCAACTGCTTTGGGAGACGGTGATCGGACAACATGGCCGGTCCGGCGGAGTTGATGGCGGAGGAGCATGGCTTCAATGCTAGTGGACTTTGCTTCTTCCAGCACGCTGGCATTTGTCCGCTTGTTTTCCCAAGAGATTTGCAGGATTTTTCAGAGGCAGCACCGATGGAAGTTGAGACAACACATCCCTGTTTGACACCTGATTCCATCTTAAATGGGTCACTTTGGAAGCCATTGCTGTCCAAGACTGTTGCCATTATGTCATAATGGAGGAAGCACAAGATGTTCACAAATTTGTCAGGGCACCCAATTTTTTGGAGGATGGTCCAGAGAGCACTGCAATTCACTGTGTCAAATACCTTTGCAAGATCAATGAATGCCATGTACACAGGTTGACTTTGTTCCCTGCATTTTTCTTGGAGCTGTCGTGCAGTGAAGATCATGTCCACTGTTCCTCTGGAGAGGCGGAAGCCGTTCTGGGATTCTGGGAGGGTGTCTTCTGAGAGGAGTAGAAGGCGGTTTGCAAGGATTCTTGCGAGGATTTTCCCAGTGCAGGTTAGAAGGGAGATCCCTTGATAGTTTCCGCAGTCTGTTCTTTCACCTTTTTTGAAGAGGGTGATGATGGTGGAATCCTTGAAATCTGCTGGGATTTCCTCGGTCACCCACACTTTTTCAATGAGCTGGTGGAGTTGTTCTGTCAGCTCAGGTCCTCCCTCTTTAAAGATTTCAGCAGGGATCCCATCAGGTCCGCTGGCTTTGTTATTTTTTTGTTGGCTGATGGCATTGCTGACTTCTTCCAAACTAGGCAGTGCTGCAGGCTCATCCTTGGTTTGTTGTTGTGGGATTTGTGAGAGAACCTCTTCGGCCACATTGGAGCTGTGATTCAGGCGGCTTTGGTAGTGTTATTTCCAACGTAGTGCAATTGACTTTTTGTCCTTCAAAGGTTTGGTTCCATCTGATGAGGGTAGAAGCTCTATGTCATGGTTTCTTGGTTTGTAGATGACCTTTGTAGCTTTGAAAACTCCCTGAGCATCATGGGAATTGCCAGGTGTTGGATTTCTTCAGCCTTCTTTGTCCACCAGATGTTCTTGAGTTCTCTTGTCCTCTGGGCTACATTTACACTATGACCCTGCCATTTTTATAAACCCAGAACTATTTCTGTGTGTTCCTTCACCATCTTCAGATAGATTGGAGATCGTGCAGGTCCAAAACAGACAATTGTGCCTTTAGGGGATTTGATTTCCCCCCTTTTTTATTAAGTCAGAATAATGAAAACAAACTTGGAGTTTGCCTTGGGGCCACTCCAGATCTCCCCTAACCCATGTATGTTGTATTTGTACTCAGGCATATAGTGAAGCACTAATGAAAGGGAATATGGGCACTGCCCTACATAGATGTGAAATCATTGTAAAAAAAAAAGTATTGCGCTAATAGTTGTTTCAAATACCTGTTATTTTCTACCGTCCCAATATTATGTTTTAAAATTTTCTGTCTCGTATGGTATTAGAGCTTGGACAGCATAAAATGTCAGCACAAAAGAAAGGAAATTTTCTGGTTCAATTCAGTTCTGGGATAAGACCAGGAAAATGACAAATATAATTTAATAGAATTGTAATAAGTTTAGAGTTAAATAATTGTGTGACATGGTAATTTTGTGTAGTTGAGCAATATTTTTATCTCCAATGTTAGACTTTGGATTCTCAAGAAAAGATGCTCTATTGCCTACACCATATCCTAACAGTCAGAATTCTTGGAAGACAGACAACAATGAAATGGTAAGTTCTTGAATTTCATATATTCTTGTAACTAAACGTTTTGTATAGGAAATCAAAATCTTATATACTTAATTTATCCCACCTTGCTCCCAATGTAGGATTTGGGGTGACTGAAAAGGAAAGAGGGGAGCAATTGAATGTTCCATAGAAGGGAATTCCACAGTCTCCCAAGTCCTTATCAAACATGCCTGTGATGGTGGCAAGACTCGGAAAATGTCCTGCCTAACAAATCTTTACAGTATTAAGCATCTCAAATTATTAACAGCATTCACTTAAGGTTCCTATTTATTCTGTCAATGCTCTGCTTTCATCAAAGGGAGAGCTAAATAATAGTTGCCTTTATCATTGTAGTGGGTTTGGTTCTTCACTGGTTAGAAGAGACACTTTCCTAAAGCGAGTCATGTTTCGCATCGCAGGAAGAAGAAAGAAAAAAAATGCAGCTTTATAGACCTCCATGTCATAGTTTTTAAACTGCCTTGCCTTCAGAGAAAGAAGAAAGGAAGGGAAAGTCAGCCCCAAATGGTTCTGCAGTTTAAACAAATAGAAACACAAATGGAGCTGTTGAAGGCTTTCATGGTCGGAATCACTGGGTTGCTGTGATTTTTCTGGGCTATATGGCCATGCTCAGGAAGCATTCTTTCTTGACATTTCGCCCACATCTATGGTCGGCATTCTCAGAGGTTGTGAGGTCTGTTGGAAACTAGACAAGTGAGATTTATATACCAAGTTTATGTCACTTGTATAAAAAGGCAGCATAAAGGTTTATTCCTTGGATTTTTAATATTTATACACATTTTAAAACCATGGGTGGTTGAATCCTTGGATACAGAGAGCTGACTACACACGCCACATGCATGTACAGATAGACTTCACAACTTCTGAGGATGCCAGCCATAGATGTGGGCAAAACGTCAGGAGAGAATGCTTCTGGCACATGGCCAAAGGTAAAGGTTTTCCAGTGACATTAAGTCCAGTTGTGTCCGACTCGGTGGGTTGATGCTCATCTCCATTTCTAAGCCGAAGAGCCAGTGTTGTCCATAGACACCTCCAAGGTCATGTGGCCGGCATGACTGCATGAAGTGCCATTACCTTCCCGCTGGAGCGGTACCTATTGATCTACTTACATTTTCATATTTTCAAACTGTTCGTTTGGGAGCCCCCGGTGGTGCAGTGCGTTAAAGCACTAGCTGCTGAACTTGCTGACTGAAAGGTTGCAGGTTCGAATCCGGGTAGTGGCATAAGCTCCCGCTGTTAGCCCCAGCTTCTGCCAACCTAGCACATGGCCATACAGCCCGGAAAACACACAGCAACCCAGAAATGGAACTGTTTGTTTGAGGCTGGCTCATCGCTTCTCCTCCCCTTTTGAAAATAAGGCATTTAAAAAAAAACAAAACCCAGAAACTAGAAGAATCAAAGGCAGATTTTTTTTCCTCGAGTAAAAGTTGCACCCTTCCTGGGATGAAATATGGTAGATTGAGACTATAAATTACAGTATTAATAGGGAAAAGATAAATTGGATTAAGTGCCTTATGTTAAGAGTTCTTTATAAGGTACAGTAATAGTGTCATGATGGAATTGCATACTAAGCTCATCCTGGAAGAAGTGTTGGTTTTTTATTTTGTTTTGTCTTTTGCCTAAGGAATAGTTGCCTAAATGTGGTTTGACACCACTTTAACTGCCATGATTCAGTGCCGGGGAATCATGGGAGTTGTGGTTTTACAAGGTCTTTAGCCTTTCTGCAAAAGAGTGCTGGAGTCTCACCAACCACAAATTTCATGGTTCCATAACAGTGAGCCATGGTAGTTCAAACTGCATTAATTTTATGGTGTAGGTGCACCCTAGGAGATTCTCTATGTCTATATTCAACACAACACATACATCAGTGTTTCCCAACCAGTGTGCCGTGGCATACTAGTGTGCCGTGAGCGATCATCAGGTGTGCCGTGGGAAATTGGAACCTCCAATACCCTTTCTTCCCACTCCTGCCGAACACTTTTTCTTCTCCACTCGGGCTCCCTACTTCCCAGCCTCGCTCTGCTCACTTTCCTTCGCTTTGCTCACGCTGCCGCTTCTGCGGGAGGGGGGAGGGAGGAAGACGTGACCTGTGTGGGCGCTACTGTGCAGACTCACCCCACGTCTTCCTCCCTTCCCTCCACAGTGCACTCTGGATATAGGCGAACTACAACTCCAAAACTCAAGGTCAATGCCCACCAAACTCTTATAGTATTTTCTCTTGGTTATGGTAGTTCTGTGTGGGAAGTTTGATTCCATTCCATCATTGGTGGAGTTCAGAATGCTCTTTGATTACGGGTGAACTATAACTCCCAGCTGTTGAGCAAGACCTTCGTGTATGTCTTTCTGCCATTTCTGCCAGGATTTCTATGTTGTGTTCATCGAAACAGGCCAAGGTTTCACACTGAGTGTATAAATACATTTAAAAACATATTAACTATATGTATTACTGTGTTAGAGTGTCATTTTGTGTCATTTTGGTTGGTGGTGTGCCCCAGGATTTTGTAAATGTAAAAAGTGTGCCGCGGCTCAAAAAAGGTTGGGAAACCCTGACATACATAACAAGGTAGGCTGAGAACTTTAAAAAAGAAGTAGCAAGGGCAGGAGTCTGGTCCTGAATAGAAGAGAAATGTTCACTACAGGAAACAAATACTTAGTTGAAAATATTTGAGAAGAAAATGCAACAGAACTAAGAAAGAAAGGCGACAGAAACCAATAGGATAAATAAAACAGCTGTTCACTTTTTTGTTTTATTTACTCCAAGCTAACAACGTACATTAAAACCTACAGTTAACATTCACAATTCTGAAATCACATACTATAAAGCTCTTGTTTCCTCAAGTACAATATCATACAGGAAGGTTTTTTTAATTTTAAAAAATCACCTTTTCCCCAAAAACCTATGCATGGACATTTTGGTTGGTGTCTGAGCATTATGAACATAGGAAAAAGGGTTGAAAGAAGAGAGTTCAGTTGCGGAGATGATCCTGCCATGTATGATATTCCCATATTACTCAAGAGCATAAAAGACAGGGCTTCCCCAGCTAATCTTGCATCTGGTGCACATTCCCACTATTAAACCTTAAATTATATTTGTGCATTGGTTTATCTTTTGTGCAGCATTACAAGCTTGAATCTTTATGCTTCTGTTGAACCCTAACCCAAATTCTTTAGATCTTAACATTTAATAGTAATAATAATATTTTATTTATACCCCGCCACCATCTCCCCAAGGGGACTCAGGGCAGCTTACACGAAGCCAACCCTGATAATACATAATAAAATAACACAGAGCAACTAATAAAACAATACAATCGATATGACTCGGAGATAAGCAATATCAGACAATTTAAAACCATGGCCGGGCCAGATGTGATATATTAAAATTTAAAATAAATAAACACTGGACGCAAACAGAGGTAGAATGTATGTAGCAGGAGGGTTTTAGAGGATAATGTGAGGCAATCAACCCAACAGGTAGTTAAAGTGCTTATGAGGGCATTTTGCAAAGAATTGGTCAGAGCAGGGCATTGTTTACTTATTCAGGGAAGGCACATTGGAACAGCCACGTCTTCAAGCTCCTCCTAAAAACTGCCAATGTGAGGGCTTGTCTAATATCCTTGGGGAGTGAGTTCTAGAGTCAGGGGGCCACCATGGAGAGTGCCCTCTCACTCGTCCCTACCAATTGCGCCTGCGAAGGGGACAGGAACGAGAGCAGGGCCTCTCCAGATGAATGAAGAGATCGCCTGCGTTCGTAGACAGAAATGCGGTCACGCAGGTAGGCAGGTCCCAAACCATTCAGGGCTTGAATTGGGACCAGAAGATGAATGGCAGCCAATGGAGCTCCTTAAAAGGGGGGGTTGACCGCTCCCTGTAAGATGCTCTAGTTAGTAATCTGGCTGCCGTCCGTTGGACCAATTGAAACTTCCAGGCTGTTTTCAAGGTAGAGTGCATTACAGTAATCCAATCTGGAGCTGACTAATGCGTGGACCAGCATGGCCAGATCCGACTTCATGAGGTACGGACGCAGCTGGCGCACAAGTTTTCATTGTGAAAAGGTCCTCCCAGCCAACGCCTAGGCTTCAAGCATTAGCGATGAATCTAGGAGGACACCCAAGCTGCGGACCTGTAGCTTCAGGGGGAGTGCAACCCCATCAAGCACAGGTTGCCATCCTATACCCCGATCCGGCTTACGATCGACCAGGAGGACCTCTTTCTTGTCAGGATTGATATTCAGCTTATTCATCCTCTTCCAGACAGTCACAGCGGCCAGGCACTTGTCCAATGCTCAAGGGGCTTCCCTGGAATTAGGTGGAACGGAGTAGTAGAGTTGGGTGTCATCTGTGTAAAGATGGCACCCAACTCCAAAACCCCGGATGACCTCTCCCAGCGGTTTCATGTAGATGTTAAAAAGCATGGGGGACAGAATGGAACCTTGTGGGACCCCACAGGTCAAAGGCCAGGGATCCGAGCAGGTGTCCCCCAACTCCACCATCTGGGAACAACCCTCCAAGAAGGACCGGAGCCACGACAGAGCCGTGCCCCCAAGACCCATCCCGGAGAGCTGTCCCAGAAGGA
This sequence comes from Anolis apletophallus, assembly GCA_030556195.1. Classification (NCBI taxonomy): domain Eukaryota; kingdom Metazoa; phylum Chordata; class Lepidosauria; order Squamata; family Anolidae; genus Anolis; species Anolis apletophallus. The sequence continues at coordinate 63,603,923 of JARBWK010000008.1, read as the reverse complement.
TACTATGGTCGATGGAATCAAAAGCCGCTGAGATGTCCAAGAGAACCAGCAGAGTCACACTCCCCCTGTCCAGTTCTCTGCGGAGATCATCCACCAAGGCGACCAAAGCCATCTTAGTACCGCGACCAGGCCTAAAGCCAGACTGTGACTGATCCAGGTAATCGATGTCCTCTAGGAATCCCTGGAGCTGAGAGGCAACCACCCGCTCCAGCACCTTACCCAAAAACGGGAGGTTGTAGACTGGCTTGTAATTATTCAAGACCGTAGAGTCAAGGGAGGCCTTTTTCATGAGTGGTCTGACCACAGCCTGTTTCAGACCAGATGGAAATGTCCCATGCTCCAAGGAAGCATTAATGATCAATACAAACCAGTCACTCAACCCGCCTCTGGCCGATTTAATTAGCCAAGAAGGGCAAGGGTCTAGAGGTGACGTGGTCGCCCTTACAGCCCCAAGGACCCCCTCCACATCTTCACGATGAACAAGCTGGAAAGAATCCCACAAAACCGGACAGGTAGATGCCTCAGTCACCTCCTCTGGCACTGCGTTTAATCTGGAGTCTAGCCCGAGGTGTAGCCGAGCGACTTTATCCACAAAATGATGCGCAAAATCAAAGCATCGAGCTGTTGGGTCATCAACGACCCTCACCCTACCCCACCCCAGAGGGATGGAGGAGCTCCTCAACGACCCGAAACAACTCAGAAGGTCTATTGGATGCAGACGCTATGCGGGCAGTCAAGAAAGTCTCCTTGGCTGCTCATATAGCCGCGGTATAGGCCCTAATTGAGGCTCTAGCCCGCACTCAGTCGGCGGCACAGCGAGATTTCCTCCAGATACACTCCAGCCTCCTTCTGACCCGCCTTCATCTTCGCCAATTCCTCAGATGGCGTGACTCTGTGCAATGAGAGGGGATGTTCGGGAGCGATCGTGTCTATCAATCTGGCCATCTCGCTATCATAGCGGTCAACCAGGGCGTCAACAGGATTGCCAGCCTCCATTACAGGAAGAACCCCCAAGATTCCTCGGGAATCCACCCGGATCCATCAGTCTCTTGGGGCAGACCATCTTAATTGGTCCACCACCCCTGCGAAGGTTAGAGGTTACAGCAAGTATAAAACTGATCAGATGATGGTCAGAACATGTCAGTGGAAGAATATTTTGCTCTTCCACCCTGACCCCTTCGCTGTCCGCAGTAAAAACTAGGTCCAGTGTATGTCCAGCCTGATGAGTGGGTCCAGATATGACTTGTGATAGCCCCATGGTCATCATAGCAACCATGAAGTCTTGAGCTACTCCTGTTAAGGTGGTCTCTGCATGTATGTTAAAGTCCCCCAACACAATCAAATGTTGGGAAACCAAAGCCGAATTAGAGACCACATCTGCAAGCTCTGGCAGGGAGACTGCTGTGTCGCTGGGTGGAGGGTACAGCAGCAGAATCCCCAAGCTATCACGGGTTAGGAATACGTACCCATTTTGCAATGAAATTAAATGCCACCCCAATACACATTTTATATCTATATTATAAAAACAAAACACCCATCCTTCCACATTCTAATCACTATTGCACATGCCAAACATGCTTCAGCGTCTTATTGCATTACTGTTTATATTCGGTTACGACTACATACATTGTACATGCTTTTAGGTTCATTTATGTAACAAGGAATGGGGGCAGTATGAGAAGCTGCTTTCTGGATCATGAATTAAATGGTGGAAGAAAGCACAGCAAAATCACATTAGCAAGGAATGCAGGCCAGTGCAGTAGGAGAAAACAGCATTGTTATGTCCCTTTTCTACAGCAGATGGAGAGTATCTTAGTCCCTCCCCCTTGGTTGCCAGTGTTCACATGTGGGAGCTACAGGAGGAAGGTCTCTGTTCTCTTCTTTTTATTTTTGACTACATGTCAGTTGTATTATTGATCAGCAGTTCATGAGTGAGTTAGCTGATACTGCCCACATCAAAACTCAGCCTTTCCTAGGGCTGTTCTGTTTTGCTGTGTTACATTCTGAATGCTCCTTCTACTGTTTGAAAAATATCTCACTAAGTTCAACATGCTTTTATCTGTGACACAGTTATCCTATCAACTAAAGCTATTTGAAATAAGAAGGAAGACTGTCAATTTTCAGAACAACTCTGAAGGGGACATTATTTCTCTTGGATTATATTGCAGGCTAATTTAGGATGGCTGAATATACCCCATGGATGTTGCAGATACTATTTCAATACGTTGAAAGGTTGTGAGAAAACAAACTGCAAGTTTCATCATGTTCCTCCGCCAGGATATGAAAAGGTAAGAGGAGTAGTTCTTCTATTCGTAAAATACTCTTCTTGCACTGACCTGACCAATTGGGTCTCTAGAATAAGAGTTCAATCATTTTTGAAGAATGTTTATGTTGATTGTAAATTTCAGAATCCAGTGATGACTGAATGAAACCATTAAATAAAACACTACAGACAATTTTATGTCACTTACATACAAGTGTTTTGTATTCAGTTACAAATAATCAAATGTGGAATAATCAAGTGCTGTAATGAGTCTGAATATATTACTCATCCCATTAAACCTTTGTATTATGCATTTAATTTGCAAACTATTACTGTATACATTCAGAGATTGCAACTAAGTATAGTAGACACATAGTCATGTTGGTAACAAGCACAGATTAAATTTGCTATTTAAATTCTTCCTTGAATGATATGGGAGTACTTGGATATTGACTGGGAAAATAATGAGACTCCTCTTAATGGTTAACCTTTATTTTAGCAAATACAAATCTGTAATAAACTATGGATCTCCCTATGTGATAAAAATTATAATACTAATGAACAACAGTATTTTTCCAATTTAACATTACTGTAACTGATTTGCACTGTAAATCCATACAAATTTACCTTCTAAACAAACCATTCAACTCTTAAAATAATGCCAACTTATTATTGAACAGTTTAGTTAAGTGTCATTCCAGATTACAAATTACAGTAGCCATAGTTTGAGAGCCAAACTGTTATTTGATCATCTAAAATCGAGACAAACCATGGTGTAGAGCTGCTTCATTTTATTCATCTCTACCTTCTAAATCAGAGCCACCTGGTGGCACAGCAGGTTAAACTGCTGAGCTGATGAACTTGCTAACTGAAACATTGGTGGTTTGAATCCAGGGAGTGGGGTGAGCTCCCACTGCTAGCCCCAGCTTCTGCCAACCTAGCAGTTAGAAAACATGCAAATGTGAGTAGATCAATAATAATAACAACAACAACAATAATAATCTTTATTCATACCCCGCCACCATCTCCCCAATGGTGACTCGGGGCAGCTTACATGAGGCCAAACCCAATAACACAACACAATAAATGAAATTAAAACACAAACAAAAACATAATAAGTTACATAAGACATAAGAATACAACAACCAATATAAAATTAAAATAAGACCACGTATAACACAGTAACAGTGAGCAGGCCGCATGTACAGGATAAAACACTGAAGCTAAAAAGCACGGGGTGAGATAGGGGTGGAGCAGATTTATTTATCAGGGAGAAACTCTTTGGGGATGGAGACAAGAGGAATCTACATACAGGAGAGGCAGAGGTATACTCTAAAGATCAACAGGTACTGCTTCTGCTGGCCACATGACCTTGGAGGTATCTATGGACAACGCCGGCTCTTTGGCTTAAAAATGAAGATGAGCACCACCCCTCAACAGTCGGACACGACTAGACTTAGTGTCAGGGGAAACCTTTACCTTTACCGCCTTCTAAATCTAAGAGAGGTGTAATTACTTGAGTATAATACAAATGTAATGCACGCCTCAAATTTGAAGGTGCACATTACAAAAAATGGATTTGTCCTCAAATATAATGTGCCCAACAGCATAGGCCTAGCACACGAGGGAGGCGAACCTACCAGCCTTGCACGATTTCCAACTTGCCTCATTCATGAGGACTTCAAAACCAAGGGGGAGGTTTTGAAGTCCTTGCGAATGAGACCAGTTGGGAACTGCATAGAACTGACCTAGGGGATGAGGCGGACAAGAAGTACTGTATCTATACAGTACTTCAATTAATCAAAGCATAGCAGTAATTCTGTCTTTTATTGCTGCTCTAAGCTTTCCCATCATGGGATAAATCATCATGTTTATTTGTACCCCGCGGGCCCTCTCTCCCCAAAGGGACTTGGGGCGGCTTACAGTAACCAACGAATACAGTAAATATAAGCAATAAAAATAAACAACAATTAACATTATATCACTGAATACAGATACAATAATATAGTAGTATAAACATTAATAATATTTACAAACCAGTTATTTCTTTACAAACCAATTATTCACATATAAAATTGAGCAGATTTTCAGTTTTCAGACTTAAATTTAATGTGTGTGATTGTTTGTTTGTTTTTTAGTTTTGCAGTGCCGTACTTAAGAAATATTTAAGTATTGGTGAAGTAGTTCTGCTGCAGCGTGCAGGTATGATGTAATCCATTCAGTGGCCTCAAGGGCTGACACCTAAAGGTCATAAAACTGTAAATATTATATTACTAATTCAAGGATTTTTATGGTACAAACTCAGTAATTTAATAGCAATTTGCTGATAATATTACCTAATAGAGTTATAGAATTGGAAGAGACCACAAGGTCTATCCAGTCCAACCTCATGTCATGCAGTACTACACAATCAAAGCACTCTCAGCAGATGGACATCCAGACCCTGTTTGAAAAATCTCCAAAGAAATAGACTCCATCATACTCTTATTTATTTATTTATTTGTCATGTTTCTATACCGCCCCTCTCAGCCCGAAGGCGACTTGGGATGGTTTACACAGGCAGTCTCTGCCCTCAATACAACACAGCAACAAGTCAACCCCCCCCGAAAAAAACATAATAACAATTTAACAATTAAAAACATACAATTGCAGCCTCAGCGCCATGTTGAAATCAGTTTCCATCGCATCGTCGTCATTCCATATATCTCATTAAGCCTTATATTTCATCAGTAAATTTTTGCTCAAATAGCCAGGTCTTGACTTTCTTGCGAATGTCAGGAGGGAGGGGGCCGATCTGATGTCTTTAGGGAGGGCATTCCAAAGCCGAGGAGCCACCACTGAAAAGGCCCTGTCTCTCGTCCCCGCCAGTCGCGCCTGCGAAGAAGGCGGGACCAAGAGCAGGGCCTCTCCAGATGATCTTAAACATCTCGATGGTTCATAGGGAGAGATGCGTTCGGACAGGTAAGTTGGACCCGAACCGTTTAGGGCTTTAAAGGCTAAAGCCAGCACTTTGAATTGTGCCCGGTAGCAAACTGGCAGCCAGTGGAGCTGGCACAACAGAGGAGTTGTACGCTCTCTGAATGGCGCTCCTGTTATCAACCTGGCTGCTGTCCGTTGGACTAGTTGCAGCTTCCGAACAGTCTTCAAAGGCAACCCCACGTAGAGAGCATTGCAGTAATCTATACGGGATGTAACCAGAGCATGGACCACCGTGGCCAAGTCAGACTTCTCAAGGTACAGGCGCAGCTGGCGCACAAGTTTTAACTGTGCAAACTCTTGAGGCAACATATTCCACAAACAGCTCTGCCATTAAGAAGTTCTTCCTAATGCTTAGGCAGAATCTCTTTTCCTGTAATTCGAATTCATTGTTTCGTCTCCTAATAACTCAAACAAACAACAAAAAACACTAAATTTTAACTAGGCCTGCTAGGCATGTAAATATTTTTAGTTGTGGCGATTAAAGTGAAAGTGAAAGACGGTTGTTTTCACCCTGATGTAATTCTGATTTCTAAGAAATATTTTTTCTTAACTTTTAAAGGGAAAAATGTGCTCAGAACATTAAAAATCATGAAATCATGTTGCCTAGAGCAACATATAGATCAGGAATTCCCAAACTTTTTTAGTCATGGAACCCTTCAGAAGACTTTTTCCCGGCCAAACGCTAGCTCTTGTCCTGATTTTCCATGGAACCGTAACTGTATCCCTAAGCATTGTTCTTCCTCCTTTCATCTTATTTCTAATGCCTGCGTGTTTTGTATAATCTTCTAGTAAGTTTGGAAATAAAGAGAAAACATTTAAAATATAACCACAAATCTTTATTTTGGTACAAGAAAATATTGGATATAATGACAGTTTTTGGAACAGGAAAATAGATGAATGAAATTGTCTTATTTTTTGTACTTTAAAGAGTTTTGAAATTGAGATTTATGTCTGGCAGCTAAATATGTAAATCTGGGGTAGCATTAACTTGCTCCTAAATGTGCTTATTATGTAAGCATAAACTGGAAAGCCTGATAGGTGAACATGAAGGGGAGAATTGCTCAGATAACCCTTCCAGCTACTGATGGCATTATGCCTATCAGGCCTACTCAAAAGTCATTCTGTGGCATAGATTCAAATTTCGTTTTTAAAGCAGAGGTACATTAAATTTCAGTAAGCACTTCGTGCTTCGGCATGGATTTCTTAAAAAAAGATTTCTTGCAGTACCCCTACAATGTTTTTGTGGAACCCTGTGGTTCCACGGATCACAGTTTGAGAACCACTGATTTAGAGTTTCTACGGTGTAATCTACATTTTTTTGTCTTTTAAAAATCATTGTTTCTGTTTATTGATGTTTCAATATTTAATTAGTTAAATCATTGTAATAATATTACACTTAAATCTCTCCTTTTCTTTAGTCCAGATATTTACAGATTACTGCAAAAGGAATATTCCTAGGTTATATTTGAATTCACAGATTTTAAATGACCTACTTGCCTCTTTGCTCCAGTCTTGTTTGCTGAAAGAACTATTTCTTGTAGTCCATACTAGCATAATGATTAAAATACTGGTAAGTGGCCTTCTTACATGTTTCACAACACACTGCTGAACTCTGTTAGATTCGGTGGAGCTTCCAGGCGAATGGGTGTCGAATTATGACTTTTTTTAAAAAAACCTGTTGATTTAGGGGAATAATTGACAGTGTGTTTTATCATAATACAGTTGATTTTTTACTTGAATTTTTGATTCTGAGCTTTTATTCAGGACAGTTAATTTCAAAAACCATAATAAATGCTTTTAAAGTTATATGTTTGGTTCTTTCGTGCTTTCTGAGAATCTAGATGCAGTTTAACAATAAAACTTTTGAATTTTTTGTTCATCTTTTGTTAACCTTGCTTTTAGTTTTAATAGTTTGTATATTCAATATGCGATTGAAATTAAATTTCAGAAGAATACCTGTGTTCAAGTGCAACAAAAGATGCTAATGGCACTTTAAAGACTAATATAATTCACCCCTCTATTTTTTAAATTGCACGTTTTCATGCCCCCAAACCACTCACAAATGGGGCACCTCTGCATTGCAGCTTCTCCAATCCTCAAAGGTAAATTAAAAAGAAGAAAATAAAGAGGTGAAAACATTTTCAGTGGGCCCAAAATAATGTGGGAAAATTGGCTCTCATATGCTGTAGAGTTCATATTGCACAAACATGAGGTCCCAGGTCTCGGAAATGGCAGAAGCAACCACCTCCACAGAGTTCTTTGTAGCCTTGTAAATTATGCTCAGCCGATATATTTTACTTTGAAATTGTATTTTGCATGTTGTTAATTAATTAATTACTTTTGATACATCTAGCTGTCATTTTAATATATTTATTTTTACTTAGCCATCAGTACACTTACTTCTCAAAGTTTTTGAACAAGTGGCTTCCATGAAATTAAAAGACACAGTGCCTGATTTAATTGGCATCTCATGTAAGGTATGGCTTGAATTACCTTTGTTTGATGCCATCATAAATGCTTCTCTTCCTAGGATACTGCTTTTCTGTTTGTCTTTCTGTATTTTGCTACATACCTTCTCTTCAGTCTCAGAAATCTTTTTGAATGTTGTCGGAGGGCCAAAACCTTATTAAAATTCTGATTCTAATCCCAATTCCATCTTGTAAGAAATAGAAATTTCTAAGAAAGAGCATTCCAAGGATATGGAGGAATTATGAATAAAACTGTTTCTATAGTGCCTGTTGCTGTTTCTATAATATAGATTGTGCATTGCTTTTCTGCACTTCCAAAATTTGAAATACTCCAAAATTGTTCATATGGATGGTTGAGATAGTGACACCTTTGTTTTTTGATGATTTGATGCATACAAACTTTAATGCACTAAAATATTTAAAAATATTGTATAACATTACCTTTGGGTATAACTGTATATAAAAGATAAACAAATTTCATATTTAGATTTGGGTATCATCTCCTAAGTATTTTATTATGTACACATGTGCAAGTACAGGTATTCCAAAATCCAAAACACTTCTGGTCCCAAGCATTTTGGATAAGGGATATTTAGCATGTGTGAGATTGACAGAAGGTAGTTTGATATTTACTGGTATTTTCCTTGGTAATTTTCAGTAGATAAGCAAATTTTTCTGGTTGATATGTTTGAAAAACAATAAATATGTTTTCTTCCCTCTAAATTAGTTCAAATATAGTAGGTACCATAGTCAAATAGCTTCTTCCTCTACATTTTTGTACCTATTTGATGTAGCTTGAGGCCTAAAGCCCATCTTGTTTATTAACTTCACTTATACGCCGCCAACCATCTCCCAAAGGCACTCAGGGCGGCTTACATGAGGCCAAGCCCAATAACACATAATGACAACACAACAGCAATTTTAAAACAATACAATCAATAAAACTCAACATAAGCAATAACAGACAATTTAAAACCATTTCGGGGGGGCGAAATGTGAATATTAATTTTTAAAAAATAAATAAACATTAGATGCAGACAGAGGTAGATTATATAGCAGGAAGGTTTCAAGGACAATGTGGGGCAGACACCGAAAAGGTATTTAAAGTGCTTCTGAGGACATTTGCAGGAATTGAACACAGCAGGGTGTTATTTACTTTATTCAGGGAAGGCACATTGGAACATCCATGTCTTCAGGCTCCTCCTAAAAACTGCCAAAGTGGGGGCTTGTCTGATCTCCTTGGAGATCGAGTTGCAGAGTCGGGGGGCCACTACAGAGAAGGCCCTCTCCCTCGTCCCCACCAACCATGCTTGTGAAGGCAGTGGGAGCAAGAGTAGGGTCTCTCCAGATGAACGGAGAGATCGCCTGGATTCGTAGACAGAAATCCAGTCACCTAGGTAGGCGGGTCCCAAACCGTTCAGGGCTTTGTAGGTAAGAATCTGCACCCTGAATTGGGACCGGAAGATGAATGGCAGCGAATGGAGCTTCTTAAACAGGGGGGTTGACCGCTCACAGTAAGTCGCTCCAGTTAGCAATCTAGTTGCCACCCGTTGGACCAGTTGAAACTTCTGGGCCGTCTTCAAGGGCAGCCCTACATAGAGTGCATTACAGTAATCCAATCTGGAGGTGACTAAGGCGTGGTGGACCTTGTTCCACTATTATGAACTTAATATGTTCATAATAGGAATGATTGTCTGTTTATCTTGGAGAGGACAAGAAGGGGAAAGGTTAAGGGGATAAGAGAGTAAATAAAGTTGATACTTATGTTATACATAAGCAAAAGATTAAGGGATAGATTTATTTGGAGTACGAGCTTAAATGAACTTCTGTAATGCTTCCTGCACACTGATGTTTCTCTGGAACCTTGTGGACGAATGGCTGTGAGAGGCAGTGGGCAAAATGACACAAGTTTATTGGAGTCTGTTTCCAGAGTTATTTATTAAATTTATTTATTTAAAATATTTATATTTCACCATTCTCACCCCAAAGGGGACTCAGGATGGAGCACAGCATATACGATTTGTATGCCTTACAATGAATACAATGTGATCCATACTACCCATGGATTGGTACATGTGTTGGGTATTTGGAATTAGATTTCAGATTTCTCTGTAGATTTCTTTTATCAGCTTAATTTCAGCCTAAATTTAAGTCATACAAGGTGTAAAGTACAGATGCATTATCAAACTACGGTATTTCTGCTCTATAATTTTTACAGAACTCTGATTTCAAATTATGTGGGAGGCCTCTTAGAACGTTCATATTTAGGAGTGAGTTTTTATTTCTGTCTTTTAATATCATAGCTTTTTGATGCTGGAATGGCCCTTGAATATGAAGATATTCACTGCATTACAAATTTTCTCAATCAATTGCAAGTTTCAAGTCATGAAATAACCACTTTTATGTCCAGGTATGTATTTTTCTCATAGCAATTCTATTACAATTGTATAGCTAAAGAACTGAAAACAACACTCCCAATTTTGGAGACTTACAAAAAAACAGATCGGGGGCCCCGATGAAAGCTGGGACACAAAACTGGACAAGGTTTTCCCAGAATGCACGTGACTAATAGGCAGTGCCCACAACAGTTACTACAAGCTGTTCAGATGAACACTGTAATGTTTCTGGATTGCAGCTGTTTTTCTTCAACTCTTTTACTCATTCATGGGTGCTACAAATGTACTGTATGCTGTGAAATCCTGACTTAACAGGGAGAGGCGATAATTAAGACTTTAAATTGTTGGGTTTTTTTGTTATTCTTAAGATTTCAGGACAGATATTTCGAAAAGGCCAGTCTTTGTGACTTCGATTCAGCTGTAGCAGAATTTCAGGTACAATGAGCATATTTTGTGTGAAAGCAGACTTGAGAGACACTTAATACCAGAATGCTAATCTAATAAAATGAAAGTAAGATCTTATAGAATAATTACACCTGTAAGGAGGGAGAGTGAGTGGGATGTTGCCTTTTAGAATAATTCATTTTCAATGGGAAGATATGTTTAAGCAGCCTCTCCTGAGCAAATTGCATTTTAGATTTGCTTGCACAAAAATCTTAATCCTGAATAAGGATGTTGTTAAATATAGCAATCATAAATATTCTAGGATTTTTTTAGATCTCCCAATACAACTCTGACAATTCCTGGGAGGAGCATAACGTAGAATAGCCTGTAGAATCTAGAACATGCTTAAACTGTTTTTTGAGTGAGTCCGTGTATATGGGTTCCTGTATACAGGAATCCTCCTGTATTCATGTTTGTCATATTTGTGTTGACACCATCATTTATTATGACGTCTATATTTTTATCACTTTTTTTAACAGCACTGTAAAGAAAAGGGTGATTGGGCTAAATTGGGAACTTTGTACGTTAATGTGAGGAGAGGATGTGGGAAAGTGGATGAAAAGTACTCAGTATGCATTGCTAACATCCTAACCAGTGTCCTGAAGGAGGAGATGCTAAAAATTCCTTTTTGTGAATTTGCAGCTGCAGGTAACATTTATAGAATATTGTCCATTATTTCATAAATAAATCCAAGGGGAAAGTTAGGATTCTGTTTAATGAAATGTAAATGCCTTTTCAACAAGAACTATGAGGAGAGGCTTAAAGAGTTGGACATGTTTAGCCTGCTGAAGAGAAGGCTGAGAGGAGACATGATGGCCATGTATACGTGAGGGGAAGTGTTAGGGAGGAGGGAGCAAGCTTGTTTCTCTTTCGTGGTCACTGTGGATGCACACATTAGATATTTCCTGCGCTTGCGCAGACAGTACAGAACCTTCTAGCATAGAAAAATTGCAAGTATAGCTAGGCTCCGCCCACCCTCACCCCGAGTGTATATATATAGCCCGTGGGCGGGGCTAGCCCTCACTTCTCTTGATCCGCTGCTCATGCAGCAGTCAGAGAACTTTCTCTTTTGCGAGCTTGTCTCCTGTTCTTATTATTCTACTATTGACTGATTTTTTGGCTGACTCGGACTGTCCCCGGACCTTGCTGTTACTCTCCTGAGCTGAACTTGGATTGGATTTGGTTTTTTCCCTGGCTCTTCGACTCGGACAGTCCCTCACTACGATTCCTGCAATGGCCACCACTTTCAAGAAGTGCTTGGAATGCCCCAACACGTTTCCTGATTCTGACGGGCATGCCTTATGTCTCTCTTGTCTAGGAGAGGGTCATATCACTCAATCGTGCTTGGTGTGTGTGGCTTTTACGCCACAAGCCCGGAAAAACCGAGACGCAAGGATGAAAGCCACTATATACGAGCGTGTTTTGAAGCCTCCTTCTGACTCTAAGGCCCCTGCGGCTGTAGAGGCGCCTGGGGGAGAGCCTCCCCGCCCGTCGACCCCCAAGGTGGTCGTAAAGAAGAAGGCTAAGAAACCCAAACTGAAGACCGTGGCTGCTCAGATCCCTGCCTTGCTGGGCCAAGATGGCGGTCGCCTCGGGGCTGTCTTCACTTACCAAAGATGGCCTCCATGCCCCGGCGTCTTCCCCACCAGTCGTTTCGGCGGGAAAACCTTCCACTCCGCCTCTGCACACCATCCTCGCCTCTCCGCAGGCGTTTGGGGATGCTTAGCTGCTGGCCACTGCAGGCCCTCCCAAGATGGTGACCACGGCTGCGCAGACAGCGCAGTCGCCGGCGAGCGCTGCGCCCGGGGATGGATTCGGCACACCTCCAATGCCAGCCTCCCTCACGCCGGGACCGGCGGTTTCGGCTCCAATTGGGGCCGCGGGACCTTTCCAGCCTTCGGCAGGGTTCGGAGAAAGCCCTGCCTGCCCCCGCCGAATCCTCCTCGGAGCGGCTCCTGAACTCCCGCCCATCAAGGAGGTCACGCCCACTGTCGCGCCGCCCTTCCGAGGGGAGGAGGCGGTACTGCTCCTCCTGGCGCAGTTCTTCCACCTCCTCCTCATCTTCGGCCTCCTACTCCTCCCCTCGTCGACGTCACAGGCACCGGGGAAGGAGGTCTTCAAGGCGGTCACGATCCCGCTCTTCACGGCATCGCGGAATGTCAGCGAGGGCCCTTTCTGCACTTCCAGGCTTTTGGCGGCTCATGCCGGACGGCCAGCTGCTCTACGTGGGGGGGGGGGGGCTGCCTCTCCGGTGCAGGAGCTACCCAACCCCGCCCCCCTCCATTCCCTGGCACTTCCTCCGGTGGTATCCCCGGCAGCGCCTCCTCCTCAGCCAGCGTTGATGCCGGCACAGCCATCATCGGATGCTACGGAACCGTTGGGCTCCCTGGGTGCCGTCCTAGCGCCCCAGCTGCAGGCTGTCCTGCCTCTCCCGAGTCCTGTGAGGCAGGCTCCAGAAGCACAGGTGCTGCCCTTTGCACCGCCTGCACTGCTGCCTGCAGGAGTCCCAGTAGCGCCTCCACCAGTTGCTGTGACACAACTGCCTGAGGGAGCTATACAAGGTGATCCTCCTAATGACTATGACTCTTCTTCAGAGGATGAAACTGAACGTGATCAGGGGCCCCAGGACAATGCTTTGCTTCAGCCCCCTGAGTATAATTGCTTTGTTTCAGTTGTGGCCAGGATGGCCAAAGCACTGAATCTCCCGGGCCCTAAAGCCCCTGAATCCGTGGAGGATCCCATGTGGGCTTCGGAGGAACAGGCGCCCATCCCCACCACCCTTATGCCGGAACTCCCGTTCATTCTAAAGATAGCCAAGGGTGGAGATATGGCCCCTAACGCCATCCCTGCAGTACCCAAACGGGTTGACGCGATGTACAGGGTTAGCCTGCCCTCCGGCCAATGGGTGCTAAAACCACCCAAGGCCAACACTGTAGTGGTGGAGGTTTCAAAGTCCAGGCGCCCCAAGGCCACGGGTATTTCCCCTGTGGATCGGGAGGGGAAAAAGCTTGATTCCCTAGGGAAAGAGGATTCACCTCGCCGCGGGAATGATAATCAGGATGGTGCACTACGCCACGTTCATGTCTGGATACCAAAAGTATCTCTGGGATCAGGTCACCCCATTTTTGCCCTTTTTACCGCCTGACCAGCATAGCCTCCTCAAAAAATTTCAGACGGAGGCGTTCTCCCTCACTAAACTCCAGAAGGAGTTCGCCAGGTACCTGGCTGAAACTTCGGCTGGCCTGATTGGCTCGGCTACCGCCGCCCGCAGACACGCTTGGCTGCGCTCCACGGCCCTCTCTGAGGAAGCGAAAGCGCTTGCAGAGGACCTCCCCTTCCACACTGAGGGGGCTATTCAACCCCGTTACAGACACCACAATTAAAGAAAAGCAGGAGGTCAGGGTGGCTGCCAAGTGGTATGGCAATACCTGGCAGTCCTCACAACCCAGGTCTCGTTTCCAGCCCTCCTCTGGTCCTTATCGCAGGCCACAGAATAACTCTTTTGGTGGCAACTACAGGAACCGTTACGGTTACTCCCGCTATCAGCAGGGCAGACGCAACTCTTTTAACTCGAGGCCCCGTTATCAGCCTTACCAGGGCAAGCCCAAGGCCCAGGCGGCCTCTAAGAAGTGGGTTTGACGTATTAGGTCCCAGGGCCACGCCCCCCCCTGATATGATCCCAGTTGTTGTTCCCCCAGTTGCAGATAACCCTGGTTCTGTAGGGGCTCATACCCTCTTTCCCTCCGTCCGCCCTAACTACCCGGTGTTTGGGGACTGGATACGGCCCTTTGCAGCCG